>PVKB01002198.1:270079-310299 GCA_004027205.1 Ctenodactylus gundi | reverse complement strand
GGTAGTTTGTTTTAAGCAAGGATTCTGACTTGGTTAGCACGACACGGCAGGCCGTCACCCTGTGGGGGTGGATGCCCATCTCTCAGGCCTGGCGTGTGAGTCTTTGCTGCATCTGTGCTCAGCCGCCTCACAATTGCATCTCCCAGAAACGGAAGCTGAGCTGACACCAAATTAGAAACTTCCCATTATTGTCCCTTTCCGTTTAAAACAGGACTCACCCCACATTTCCTGGTGACTTTGATTGCCCCAGAACAATTGACAGGGGGTTCTGTGAGAATTTCAGCCCCTGATTGTGGCTGTGGCCCTTGAAAGTACAACCCCCAAAATCAAAAAGAGCTCCTCCCACTTGGCTTCCTCCTTCACTTGCCGGCTTTCCTCCAAGGACTACTCTTTTCAATCAGTCTCAGAGATGTCAGATAGCTCACGTTTGTGCTTGTTTTAGACTTCTGCTACTTGCAAGAATAGCCCACTACCACATTTTGTACCTAAAATATTCCATTTTTTAAATTTCACAATTTTAATATATTACATTTCAAGTTTATAACTTCACCATCTTATGAAGTCGTTAACTAAGATGGATAAAGATGTTTTGCTGAGCAGTTGAAGTCTGAAATTTTCTGGTTTCCATGTCGCCATTCCAGCATGTTCTTAGCATCCGGTTTAATTTCCTATTTTGTTTTGATTGTATAACATTGAGAAATCTCAACTTTTGTGGGTACTCAGTTGCAAAAGATAGAGAGTTTTAAAATAACAGTTTATCTTGGTATATCAGTCAATAAAATAGCTTTATTTTTGAGGTTTGCATAAAAAGGAATCAAATTGGCAACATGATCTTCTAATCCATGTTTTTTATAAACATTCCACGAAAAGCAGACATCTCTTGTCAAATATCTGAGAAAGAATTCGCCTGGCATATTCCACTAGGAAGCCATAACATATTCAAGATTCTGAGAAGAAATCTTTTAAATCTAATTTAACTCTAGTGTTTCCCAACATTGCTTACCACATAGTCCTTCTTTTGGAAAAAAATACTCATTTAAATTTGATAGAAAATTTTGTGGAAAAGTTAGGGAGAGAAACTGGTCATCTTAAAGGAATATTAACTAATATCTATTGGGTACCTAGCAGATAACCAACAGGGGTTGGACACTTAGTTACATTATTTTATTTGATTCTTGCAATAGCCAAATGTGACAGATTTTGTTTTCATATACAGTTGAGAAGACTGGGGCACAAGATGGTTGTGTGTGTGTGTGTGTGTGTGTGTGTGTGTGTGTGTGTGTGTGTGCGTGTGTGAAAATGCAGAGCATCGAGACCTATGTTCACGGGCTTGTGGTGTTCTTGCCGAGTTGAGGCCCTCTGCTGCATTCTTGCCCAAGCGCCAAGGCTGGGGATTGGTTCTACACAGGGCCCAGGCCTCCAGGAACTCTCAGGAGAGAAGCCAGCGAAGGCAACTGGGACTGTTGCGGAAAATAGCCACAGGAGAGTCTGGAACATGATCCTGAGTTGCAAAAATAAAAGTACTGAGAAAATAAAGAGGAAAATTTAGCAGCGATATGAATACTTAAAAAGATAAAGAGGAGGATTGACTTAAGAAGGATAAACCTGAAAAAATTGTGATACAAAACTAAAATCATGTTACAAGGGGATTAAGATCTATGATAATAGATGTGACTATTTGAAGGACTTTTCCCCATTTTATTAATATGTAATATATATACGTGATACATAATGTTCCCATTGAACTTAAGTATTTTGTGCACATATATATCACATCACAATTACAGTCCCACCCTGTCCCCCATTTTGACCCTTCCACACCCTCACCCTCCTCCCTAAATCCCACTATCCCTCCATTAGTTCTAAGAAATGACTGTGATTTTTTCTCATATTAGAGAAATCATTCGATAATTAACCTTCTGCACCCAACTCACTTAATTGAGCATGATGGTCTCAAGTAATGTCCACATACTTAAAAAAAAAAAAACAAAACTCAAAACAGTCTGTCTTTCTAGACAAGTAGTATTCTATTGTGTACACCTACCACACTTTATGTCTCTATTGGTTTGCTGATGGATATTTTGGTGTCTTTCACATTCTAGCTATTGTTAGTTGTGCTGCTAGGAACATAGGCATACATATGTCTCTTTCATATGATGCTTTTAACTCTTTTAGAAAGAGTCCCAGAAGAGGTATCTCTGGATCAAAGGCGACATTTATTTTCAGCGTTTTGAGGAATTTTCATACTGCCCTCCATAGTGGTTGTACTAGTTTACAATCTCACCAGCAGTATTCCTCTTCCCCCATAGCCTGGCCAGTATTGATTGTTGTTTGAGATCTTGATATACACCATTCTCTCTGGCATTAGATGGTATCCTAGAGGTGTTTCAGTTTGCATTTCTGTAACGGCTAAGGATGCTGAGCATCTTTTAATGCATGTATTGGTCATTTGAACTCCTTCATCTGAGAACTGCTCAGAGAACCAACAGAATGGAAAAGAATATTCACCACCTATATGTCACATAGGAAGGTAGTAACTAGAATATACAAGGAACTAAAGAAAAACAGACCCTTCAGATTCAAAGACCCGATTGGAAGGAATTTTAAAAAATATATATAAGTTAACAGAAGACATAATGAGTTTTCAAAAGAGTTCTAGGGAAAATCTGCTAACAGACATCACAGGAGAGACTAAAACCTTCAGGTAATAGCTGACAAGGCTTCCTCAAAAGGGTGGGGTGCTGGTCAACCTTGAAATCCATGGAGAAGTATATGTCCAAGAATAGAGAGGGGAAAATATTTATATTATTGGAGAAAATGTGGCCCTCCTTTGTCTTGTGGCATGCGTGCATGCTTACCAATATAAAACTTCTAGGAAAGTAATTTGTGAATTTCAAATTTTATCGAGTGCCTACTATGTGGACATTCTCAAAGAAATTCAGTTGGTGCCTGTATATTTTAAAGTATCATGATTAACTTTACCTTCTTGATTCAAGTAATTTTACCAACTTTTTTCCCCACTTATCAGTTCCTTAAGGCTTAAACATACAAAGTGTGCTCTGTGGGGTGGAAAAGAAACCAGACACTTGGTGTAAACCGACAGGCGACCTCCTAGCTTCCGAGTTCCTTTCCAATCTGCAACCACCTGTGCAAGACAAAAGATAATTATCTCACTTTCATTTTTAAAGTAGAAACTTAATTTTTTAAGAAGAATTTCCGCTTCTTGTGAACTGTTTCCCAGTGTGGACTTGTACAACCTACAGTCTATTTTTAGATGTCAACTCTGTACTAGGAATCATTGCAAGCTTTTCAGAGATTAAAAAAAATCCAAATAAAATTATTTTTCTTTAAAACAAGGACCATTTTCCATTATTAAAGTGACTGAACTTAGGAAAAAAAAAAACTAGAGAAAATATCATTTGGTTCCAAAACATGGCGACAACCTCCGTTAACAGTTTAGTATTTCTTTTTTTTTCCAGGCTGTTTGTGCTGCAAATATGTTTATATAACTGTGATCAAATATGATATACAAAATATAATATTTAGAGCTTAAAATTTTATGTCTACCTCTTGGAATCGTACTATTAAAGGTCAATTTTTAGGGAAGTTAGACCTTTATATGAGCGATTTAAAAAGCATAAATAGTATGAACTTTATCCACCCACCAAACATAAAGCATATTTTTGATGTATTTCTTCAAGATCTTTTATGTTTCTAGCCTAATTAAATTTCTACTATATTTTAAGGACTTTCAAGCCTAATTACCACACATATTTCAAAGGAAGGACATGAACGCGTGACTGTCTAGCAAGGGGGCTGAGAACCGGTTACATCTACAATAGGCTGATTTCTCAGTGTTTTTCAGTTTTAAAAAGACAAGTCATTCAATGTGATTTTTTTTAATTACAGAAAAAAAAATTATAAAATGCTCCTGAAAGTGAAGTGGGACTTGCATTGTTATACGAAATATCATTAAGTTGTTCAGTTGGTGTTCTTTTTTTAGGTAGGAGGGAAACAATTTTCTTCTTCAGCAATTTGCTTACCTTGAGGTGTTTCATATGCAATAGTTGATCTGTCCTTGCAAACTCAGAAGTCTCCATCACTGGTTGATTTGTGGTGAATACTTGCAGGAAATCCCACTAAACTTGAGAGGGTAGAAAAAAGATTTAATACACACATAAATATATAGCATACATATTAATCACTTTCTTGTTGCTGGGCACCAGACCTGACACAACTTAATAACAGAAAATTCTGTGTTGACTCACATTCCAGAGGTCGCAGATCATTCATGGCTGGCTGGCAATGAAGGCATCATGGGAGACACAAGTGGAGAACAGCCACTCATGGCGTTGTAAGAGAAAGGAGTGGGGATCAGGGGGAAGCCAGAGCTAGAGTATATCCTTCTAGGCCACACCCTCAGTGATGTGAGCCTTTCACCTAGACCCCACCTCCTAACAGCTCATGAAACACATAGATAATCCCCTATATCCAAATACATGTAGCCCTGGGTGGCCATTCCATATCCTAACTATATATATGTGTGTGTGTGTGTGTGTGTGTGTGTGTGTGTGTGTGTGTGTGTGTGTATTAAGCACTTCATAGGTATACATCCCTTGCATTCACTTGTGTATTTAATATAACTAACCACTAACTACTAGTTAAGCAGCAATGAGAAAAGTAGTCAACCAAAAAAACATTGATTTGGTCTCATGGATCATAAAGTTTGGCGGGAAGATAGACTTGATCAGAAGATCTTGTTCACAAGCTGTTTTGGAGTGTCTTTAGCAGATGAAGCTCCAAACTAAGGATGTGGATAAAAAGCTTGACTGGGGTCTCTGTAATGAGAGGCAGCAAGAGCAGCAGAGGAGGAGAGTGTGGTCGAGGACAAATGCAAGAAAAGTGAAACCAGGTGTGTCCGAAGGAAGACTCTAGATCAGGCGGGCTCTTACGAGCTCTTCAAGGATGTCTACCTTTATCACAGAGGCAAGGGAATTTCACTGGAGAGCTTTAGAACGTGGAGGCAGTCAACACAGGTCCTGCTGTTTGAATTTAGTACTAGTTACAGTACAGTGATGAGGCTGAGAGAAAGCCAAGTGTGTATGAGACACGCTGAGTCAGGGTAGGCGCAGCACAGGTGAGGAGGAGTATACGGTTTCAGAGAAACTCAGGAGGAAAACCTGATAACGTGGGGGCTCCATTATGAATTGGATCCTGGGGATGGGCAAGCAAGTGAGGAAGAGGTAGGCCTAGAGTTCCAAAACGGAAGTATGGATGGACAAAAATCCCTGGCTTAGTCAGCCCCTACAACAAAACACACGGTCTCGGTAAGTGTCAAAGGCTTACTTCGGCTCACGGTTTCGGGTGGCTCAATCCATGGCCACTTGGCTCCGGTACTTTTGGGCCTGTGTAAGGCATCATCATCCTGTACGGAGCAAGTGTAAAGTCAACCTACTAAATTCATGGTGGCTGTGAAGTAGAGAGATGGAAAGAGAAATAAAAAGGCCAGGGTTGGGACACCGTCCCCAAGGTTAGGATCCCTAAGCCACACCCTTTGACCAGGCCTCACCTCCTAAGTTTCCATTACCTCTCAATGATGCCATCAAATTGTTATTTGATGTTTAATCCATCAGTGAAGTTATAACACTTCTGACCAAAGCACCTTCCAAAAGCCCCACCTCAGAACATACTAGAATTTGAGGAGGATTTATACATCTAAACCACAACAACAACCTCCAACTTCCCAATGAGGGATGTTTCTTTGAAATATTCGGCTCCTTGTTTGGCTTCTAGTTCTTTTAAATCAATTAGGAGATCCTATCCCAAGTCCACAATGATGAGGTATAGAGATAGTCAGGGCCAATGAGAAGCAGGGAGCCACTACAAGTGATTAGAGAGAACGAGCCTCCCCTAGGTACTCTCCTGTGCCCTGCCAAGGGTGTGTGGGAGGACGAGGCTGGGTCTGCGGGCAGTCCACAGTCCTAATGGCCGCCAAGGAGGGGTAGGAGCAGGAGCGGATGTTAGAGTCATGGGTAAGGCAGAAGCTGGAGGTGTCACTGGGGAAAACAGAGACAACAGGGCAGAGACAAGTCCTGCATCGCTGTCTAGCCTTTGTAAGCAATAGGAAACCAACTCAAACCCATTGAGACTTTGTTGTTGGTTCAACCAATGCAACGAACAGTATTTGGCTAAAGCATGACTTTTGGTCAAATACCTTGGAGCACCCTACTGAGTTCTGAGTTTCACGAGTGGTAATAAAGAACCCCTGCTTAAGGGGTTGCCTGGGGGTTGGGGGAAGAGGGGGGGGACAGGGTGGGGGAAGCCTGGTTTCAGGGAAGCAGTAGAGGATTGTTGCCCCAGGTGGCAAATGTGATTCTGGCAGATTCAGAGATACAGAGAGCTGAAGGGAGGCCCAGGCCCTTTCCCAGCTTTAGGGCGTGGCCGGTCCAATTAACGGTACTGGAGAGAGCTTATACTATGCCTGCCAGCAGTTAGAAACAGTTAACAGACAGGAAATGTAGTGTGGAGATTTGATTGCCAGTTAGTTCTGGGATCCACGCAGGAGGCGTTAATCACTTACGCCGAGAGGGTGGACCCCAGCAGCTTCCATAACTGAACTCCTTGACCCGGTTGAGTGGCCATCAGTGGACAGGGACTTGACTCAACTGCACACAGTCCTTGAGACTGTGGGGGTGTGAGCCTGTTGCCATCCACCCTAAGTCATTATGGTAAGGAGGGAGGGCTCAGAAAATGTCATCTGTTGGTTTTGCTGTATTTACTGTTTTTATTACCTTTGATTCACAGTCAGTATCAGCAATTTCAAAGCCCATAAAGCTTAAAGAAAAGAAATTATTTTGTTGTTTTGCTTGCAAGTCTGTGGAAAATTCTTTTGCTAGCCAAACCCACCCCACTTTTTCTTGAAGCAACAATTTGTCTTCATATCTCCCACTTAGAACAACAGCTCAAATATTCTGCTGCAGAAAAAGAAATTATTTCGTTATGAGATGTACCTTAGACCCGGCAGTGGATATTTTATAATACAATATTAAAAATGCCCAAATATCTGAATTCTAAAAAACATGCAATCATGAGGGTTCAAGGAAGATTGGGAATATAAACAGTAATTGTCAATTTCCCATTTAATATTTCTGACCCAGTGAGACAGCACTCTCACTGTTCTTCTCACATTACAAATGAGAATCACTGCAAATTTTCTTATTCTTTATAAAAACTGAGATCTGCAAATGTACATAGCAGAATCAGAATATGGGCACATGTCAGTGTGCTTCTAAAACCCGAGCAGAATTTCTGGTGACATTGGTCAGTGAGAAAGTAGGTGACCTTGAGTTTATTCTTGGTTCTCTTAGCTGGTGGAGGGATTATCTTGCTACCACTAGTGTCTGAAGAGAGCACTGACCTCTTGGCTCTGATACCAGATACAGTATACAGAAAAGTGCAACAATATGTCCTCTTACTCCAATCTCTGACACTTGAACAGTAGACAGAGAAAACTAGGGAAACTTGGGCTCCCAGAGTACGCTGCTCCTTCTGCTCCTTCTGCTTCCCAACACGTCCTGAAAGAATGAAATTTGCCGTCATCAGCAATCAGCCCTCTGTTTCTCCTCAGCCACACTTCTTGGGTATATGGTCTGGAAAACAGAAAAGAGTGTTCATTGATATGTTTCCAGATTTCTGGCTGGAAGTTAACTGACAATCTAACATTTCAGCGTTGTGAGTTTTCCCTTTTTCCAGCTCCCCAGCGATTTTTTCGTGAGACATGAAGGAAGGCTGTGACAGCGGCCAACCGGATAGTATTTGCAAACAGTAATCTTGTCTCATGTTTCTTGATACTCTCCTTCTCCCAAGCATCTTAGCACAACATACAACAGAGTGCACCTTAAATTAATATAAGTTAATCTATTGTTTAATTTATTTATGAGAAGACTTCTGGAAAGAAAAATATTTATCTGCCTGGACCCTGCTTGCAATCTTTCTTAGCCTTCACACTCATAGTTTCAAAACCGGAGAGCAAGTAAAACAAAGCACACTAAGGACTGACCTGAGCGGTCACCTGGGCAGCTCTCAGGGTTGGAGCTGTGCACACCACTGTGGCTGCAGGTGGGTCATAGGGTTTGTTGAGAAACATGAGTTGGGCAGAATAGGTTGAGAGTGTTGAAGGCAGAGTGGTCGAGGGTGCTGATACCACCCCAATAGTTTAGTTCCAGCCAATTCTTATTGCTGTGGTCATAGACAGATCACTTGGCCTCAGCTGTCATTTCAATTCAAAAATACTAAACCTGTCTTTGTTCAGGATTAAATTGAGCTAATGCACTTAGCTGGCGCTCTGTCTAGAATGTAATCGTCTCTCAATATGAATTTTTATGCCCTAATTAATGTTAGCATGAGTAATCATTCCTGAAAACTTTTTATGAGGTTAGCAAGTGATTTAAGCTTTTCTGAGGTCCACATTACTTATGTGTGTATCAAGCATAATAGCAATTTTCATCAAGAGGATGTGTGGAGAAATAGCGTGATCATGTAAGTAAAAGCGCTGTAATGAACAAGGTTGGGGCACATGAGTGGTCTGCCTGATCTAGGCATCAGGGGACGTTATCTATAGGCAGCCAAAAAGCAAAAATAAGGACAGCTAAAATTCAATTTGCTTTTTTATATCTACATGTGCCAACAATTCTAATCAATGTCAATGATGAAATACTCCCTTCCAAAAGTAATTCTCTGTCTAAATAACTGTTGGCATACTGTATACGTGATGTTGGAATTAGCACAGTTTTTATTTATTCTTTAATAAGCACTATTTTGCAAGTAAGTGAGTTCAAAGAACTTCTGATTGTGGAGTTGATCCCAACACACACAAACAGCCATATGTGCTCGTTTTGAGTTCATTTGCTAATGATGTCATCCAAGCCACCCTAGTGTGATATTCATTTCTCTAATTTTTTCAGAGTGAAAATAATTTTGCCAGTTTTAGAAAATAGGAAGTTAAACAATCTGATTTTGGCATTGAAGACACTATGTTTACTGCTGTTAGTAACTTCAAACATGTTTTTATGACATCGCCCTAATTCACCAGACCTTTTCTAATTCTTTTTCATCAATTCTCGACTCTTGACCAAGACAAGATTGTGGTCCTAAGGATGTAACTTTGTCCTTTTTGCTGAGATTCCCCTGAAAGGAGAAGTGGGTAACAACACTACTTATCTCTCAGAACCGTCAAGGCTACCCACTGTTTCTTACAAGTGAAGTAGCTTCTACTGTTCTGCCCACCTCTGTGAGAGGGATTGGACTTGCCATCGTTAAGGTCCTTCCAAGACTGGAGTCTCCATGATCCCATGACCACCATCATAAACATTCAATGATGGATCTCCTGCCCACAGAGCCACTTCCTTGAACTTGGGAAAACATGCAGCCCTGAAGGTTTAGATTTGTTCAGCACTTCCTTTACTCTTGTTCCTGGCTCCACAATGACAATGTCCTATGTGTTTTCAAAGGTTAAATACCATATATGCTCAATCAAATGTGTTGTCATTGTGCATTAATTATGTGACTCACATAAAGCAGGATAGAATTTCTTGGCAATTAAAAATATAGCACTTGGAGTATATGAGGGGATTTTCTTTTGACTCTGCATGAAATGAGGCACCTGTCACACTGCCAAGGGGATCGCTCTAGGTGCGCCACTCCTCATATTAAGTTCCCTATTTTCAGAGCCTCCAGAGATCTAGCACAGCTGCAGATACCCCGACTAGTCCTGATGTTTACAGATCATTGTCTTTCAAAATTTGCCTTTTAAAATCTGAGCAAAATTTCCTTTGTTTTCCTTGAGTTTTGGTTAAAGACTATCCTTTTCCCCCATGATGACTGGGGTTCTATGAAAGGAAGGATAAACATGATTATTATAATTTTCAATGCAGAACTCTTAGATGAGTCCCTCTCCATTGGTGATAATGACATTACTTTTCGTTTAGTTGTGGTATGGACACATGCACACACATTTGCATACACATGTTTTTGCAATGCTGGTGTTATTTCCATGACGTGTGAGGCCTCAGAAGTCCAGACACGGGGGGCACTGGCTCTTGAGTCTGTCCTGGGCATTCTGTGATCCCTGTGCTTGTCTTCTGCGACCATTGTTCTGGCCAGGTGCTCACAAGTTGCTGAGCATGATGAAGAGAGCCAGTGTGTCTATTTTCCACATAACTTAGTATGTGTAGTAACCTCCAAAAAATATCTACTGAAGAGTAGGGGAAAGATGTATTTTTTTACCTAGAAATTTTGAAGATACCATTTCTTTAATCGATATACTAGTTCTTCACTACAGCTACATGATCTTCTTGGTAGAGACAAAGAAATACAGGGAGCTGAGCGATGACTTCAAAATCCCAAATGTGCCCAGAGTTAGTGAAAGGCTTGAACGCAGCTCTGGAACTGACCCCTGAGTTCTTCCTAATAAGATACATTGAATTGCTCAAGTATAGCTCTACCTTCTATCAATAGTTTCTTGTTCATACTGCAGAATCCAGAAACTTCCCTACCAAGATGAGGAGATACAGAGATCCTGAGAGGGTCAAGCGAGTCAGAGGATCCAAAGACAAGGACAAAAAGGACACAATTCCCTTGGACTCAGCAAACAGAGCAACATGGCCAAGAAAATGGATTCCTGCACTGACATCTAGTCAGAGCCTGAAGGATCAAGTTGTTCCTTAATGACCAACACTTCAAAGATAGGAGTAGCCAAACCACTGACCTGATGGGCTCAGCAAGGGGCCTTTCCTGGGCTACTGTAGATCATACAACATCTCAAAGGAGAAAGAGGAAATCCTGGAAGACTGAACATTAATGAGAAAGAGATCAGATCACTTGAAATAGCTCAAACCAACGTAACGTCCATTGCTAAGATAAGTCTCTTCCTCCCACTCCTCACCTCCAACAGAAGAATGGGACTTGTGAGCAAGATTAGAGTCATCATGGAGAACAAGGAAGCCAAGTGTCTTAATTGCTTTCTCGGCAATTGCCGGGTCAAAACACTTGACATCACAACTTAAGGAAGGAAATATTTATTTTACCTCACAGTTCATGTCACAGTCCATGCATGCAGCTGGCAATGGTGGAAACACATGGCAGAGGCACAGCCAGATAGCTCATCACAGCATGACAGAGAGAAAGCCAAGCGGTGGAGAAAGGGCAAAACCATCCTGCAGTCATCCAGGTCAAATCCCTAGCATCCTCCCTTCCAGCCAGGCCCCACCTCCCAACAGCACATGGCTCCACAGGCACATCACTACATCCAAATACGTGAGGCTCTTGGAGGACACTAAACTATGACACCACATACCCTTATCACAGTTGAGTTGCAGTATCGTGATACAGAGCTCAGTCCTCTTGCATACTTGCAAACATTTTCAAAAGCTCATTTAGAATTTATCGGTCAGTCTCTATACATTCTAGTCAGAGAAAGTAATTTCTTTCCATCTGTAAGTTTCTTTATTGTAAGTTATAACATACTCATTTATAGGATATTTTTGACTTGTAGTATAAGCTAGGTACTGAGTATAGAACAATGAACAAAACAGAAAAGGCAGGGAATTTGCTACCTTATAAAGTGAAACTAAGGAGTTTGGTAACCCATTCAAGTTTAAATAGTTAATAAGTCGTAGACTCAGAACTAAGCGTGGGTTGTACCTGACTGCAAAGCCCTCTCTTTTTTATCTTATCATACTAGTTAAGTATACACTATAAAAACATGGAACTTAAAACTGATTGCTTGACTATTCTTTTAAAAAGACCAGATATACAATTTGTTCTTTTAAATGAAACTCTAACCTCCCTTAAAGAAGTTTTGGGCCCCTATGTTTATGAATTTGTGCCAACTGGCTTATGATAGGACAGGTGGTGAATCAAATAAAACGTACTGATCACAAACAGTGGTTCTAAGTATGGTCCCTCGGCCAATGGCATCAGCCTGACCTGGGGACGTTCTCAAGCCACATACCCCATAGCTATTATAACAGCAGCTCTAGGTGACGATATGGCACTCAGAATTCTAGCAAAGTCTCTAAGCAATTAAGGAGTCTAGTACAGCTCAAGAACCACTACAGGCCAGAAGGAGTGTTATTTCTCTTGAACCTCAACCTGCCCAAGAATCCTTCTCAACACAGAGACCCAAGAAGATACTACTTGTAGTCCTGAATGTGTGCTCAAGACCTATCTGTCAAGTATGGGT
The DNA here is from genome assembly GCA_004027205.1 of Ctenodactylus gundi. NCBI lineage: Eukaryota > Metazoa > Chordata > Mammalia > Rodentia > Ctenodactylidae > Ctenodactylus > Ctenodactylus gundi. Next base: position 298,058 of record PVKB01002198.1, on the reverse strand, counting down.
AGTTCAACAAGTTCATCCCATAGATGAGAACAGAAGTTTGAAGGAGAAAAAGTGACAGAGATAAGTTCCCAGAGTGTTAGAAATGAAGCAGCATCCATTTCGATCCTTCCAAACACCACAATGGCTTGACTCAAGTAGGGTTTCCCAATGAACAGAAATAGAAAAGGGAGAGAGTGGAAGGAGTTAATAACTTTTATAGGCCAAGACATGGGATCTGGTTTAAGAACCAGCACACAACCAGGGGTTGAGATGGAATCTGACACCCAGTTTGGGACTAGAATAGACCAGCATGAAGCAAAGGTAAGGCAAAGGAGAAATCTGAGCTGGCCTTGGAAGGGCAGGCCTCCCCCTTACCCTGTTTGGGAAGCTGCCATGTCCCCCAGATCCTGCCTGTTATGCCATTTGGATGAATTACCTCTCTCCAGGTCTGCTTCCTGGACCCTCCTCTACCCGCAGCTGCTGGATCTGATCCTCATTCGTCTTTGTCCAGGCCAGAGGCCCAGGAGCTCTGGGAGACTCTAGCCCACCGTAGTAATGAAAAGCAGGACTCCTCAAAGTCTTGCTGCTGGTCAGAAAGTCAAGGAACACGATCGCCTAATCAGTATGAAATTGCCAGGTGTGACAGAGTACGTAAAGAATGTTTTGCCTGGGATGTGGAGAATCTCGGTGACCCAGAGTCCGCTACCCTTTGGAGCAACTGTTGCTGCATTGATGTTTGCTAAACCAACTCAATTTAGATTAGTTGATGAGCGTGTATTCGACCCAGAAGTGTCTGAACTAGTGGGACTAACTGGACTGGCTTCACTTTGATCCAAATGCCAGTGATTTCCTTCCAGTTGTAATTTCTAACTCTTCACCAGTGTCACGGTGTCGTGAGACAGAGAAGATCTTTATATTCCATTATTATGTGTGTAAGTTAATAACTGAGGTAATTCCATAGGATGAGGTCAACTGAGATAGTGGTTGTGAAAACACCATCTGTAAAATGTCATGCAGATGAAGTTATGTGTTGTTATTATTTCAGAATTCCTTGACCGTCTTCTGCAGCACAAATTTAGTAGCAAGCTTATGGCTAAGCTTTGAACTTTATCGTTACAGAAAAAAGCTCCACCCTAGACACCTTAAATTTTAATGTACAAATCACTGACACCAACTTCTCCCCAGCCCCGTTTTCCTTTCTTGTGTCTATCGTGTGTACTTTAAATCTTATCGAGGTTTTCTAGTTCTTTGATTCTTTATTTTCCACTTTCAGTCTCCACCTGCCATCCCTCTCCCCTCCATTCACAGGAACTACACTAACCCCATGCTAGTCACTTTGTTGCCAATGACTTCATCCTTGAAATTTCTTGTCTTTCCGGTGCTTTCTCCATCAAATCTTCAGCCTTTCCTCAATGTAACGTCTCTCACTTCCTCTTCTTATTTTCTGGGCCCTGTTGAAAGACACTCTACAGGGGCTGAGGGAGATCTCAGTGGTTAAAACACTTGCCTAGCAAGCACAAGGCTCTGGGTTCAGTTTCCCAGCACCACACAAACTAGATGTGGTGGCACAACCCTGCAATCCCAGCACTTGGGTGGGTGAGGCAGGAGGATTGCTGTGTTTTCAATGCCATCCTGGCCTACATATTGAGCTCAGGAACAGCCTGGACTACAGAGCAAGACCCTGTTTCTAAAAAGAAAGAAAGGAAAACATTGCATAACCGGATGGATTGGTGCCACTCTGAATTTATGATCTCCAAATTCAATTGGACCCATTGCCAGAGGAAATATTCCAAATATTTCAACTCTCACTCTCTTCCAGTCACCTTCCTAATTTCTGCTCCCTCATCTCCTAGCGGATATACTGGTTGAACATTTAGAAAGAAGACTGAGGCTATCAGCTGGGCACTCCAAATATGCCCTTGTAAGATCACAAACATTACCCTTCTGTTCAGAGCAAATCAATCCATCTCTTCCTCCATCGATACTCACCTAACTCAAGAAAGTTCATTTTTCCTGTGTATTTTACCCTAGCTTAAGAAAGAGAGAAACCATTCTTCTATATTTCACTAGCATCTCTGTTCACTGTCTTTTTCCTCCAACAAAATTTTCTCAAAGAAAAAAAATTCTCAAAGAATGATCATTACCTTCGCGTCCCCATTCCCACTTGTGTCTAAAGCGTGAACATCTTGTGCCTCCCACTGCTTCACTGGATGTATCTTGGATAAATTTACCAATCACTAGCTAATTCAATTGACTACATTTCTCTCATTGATGCTCTAGTTCAAGTACTTATATTTCTCTTCTTCATTTACCTTTGGATGCTGATCCCCTTACCCACTCTGATATTTCTTTCTTGATATAGATAGATATCTGTGAATGTGTATTTTCATAGACACACATATATACATCTATGGATATGTATATATATATAAAACATATAATGAACACGCACACACATACTCACACACACACAATGCAAACACCATTAGATTCTTCTGACTCTCCCTCAGATACTGGGTTTCCCAAGACTAATTTGTCTTCAGTGTTTTAAGAACAATTCGTCCTTCCTCAGTGATTTAATCTGATTCAGAGGTTTTATGGTCATCATTCTTTCACTGATGATGACCTCAGTCATGAAATTCAAAATGGGCGCAAGTAGACATCAGACTACTAGACATTTCTACCTAACTGGTATGTATTTCCAAATGGGGTTCTCTCCATATCTGGTTTTCCTCCTGAGCTCCTTAACCTACTGTGTACACACTACAGGTGATTTGAGCCCCTCTCTGACTCTCACTCTGACATCAAATTTGCCCTCAAATCCTTTCCACTTTCCTCTCTCCATCTGCCTAACTTCAGGTCTCCACTGTCCCTCCCTTAGGCCGCTGCCAAAAATTTTAAATTTGTTTTCCTACCTCCCTACTATATCTTTCTAATTCATCATGACAAAGTAACCTCTTTTAAAATGTAAATTTATATTCCCAGCTATTTATTAAGCATTTGTTATGTGTCGGGCTTCCTGCTAAATTCTTTATATTCATTAGTTGAGCCTGGGAAGGAGCAATAGTCCAATGGAAAAAAAATACTGATATTAACATTTTATCAGAAGGAAGCCCTTCTAGAGAAATCGCTTTATTTGTCTAATATCACAAAACCACTAAGTGGGTAAGTTAATCAAACCAAAGCCCAGGTGCTCTACTTTTCCGTTGGTCAGCTCTCTCAGTGCTGGATAGAATGCCCAGTACTCACGACCTAACAGAGGTGAAGTTTAGTTTAGTTCAGTTTCGAGAAATTCAATCCATGGTCCACTGGTTCCAAGGCAGAATCCTCCTGGCAGAATGTTGACAGGGGAGAACAAATATTCTTAATTCTTGGGATTCAGAGCAAGGAAACAATTCAGAGAGGAAGGAGTGAAGGACCCAGGGCTACTACCTAGGGTTATGCCTCCATGACCAACCCAGACTCCCCCAGAGGGTGCTCTGCCAATCCCCTGATCAGTTCCCAAGCCAACCAAGTTGACACAATCAAGCCTAACTGTCACAATATCCACACCCTAATGCAGTTTTCCATGGCTCAGAAATACATCCCAAAATATTACCCTTCCCGATTCCTAGACACTTACCTCAAATCCTAGTTCTCACTGCCTCTGTACGAAACCTTGATCTCTCTACCTCATCTGCCTTCTGTATCCCTCACTGAACTCCATAGACTTCCATAAGAACAGCAGGAATACTTCATCTTGTTTGCTAATTTCTTTCTCACAAAACTGTGTATAAACCTCTTGATATCATCTTGTGTCCAGGATTTAACATGATATCATTTCTGACTTACAGCACATGAGCTGGTGAACAACACTCCATGAACTAACGATTTCGTAAATAAAGTCTGATTGCAAAAGAGTTGCTTATGGTCATTTAAATATTATCGATACTTGCTTTTTTACTACAATGGCAGAGATGAGTAATTGAAAGTGAGATTTAATGATCTATAATCCCAAAATATTTACTATCTGGTCCTTCACAGAAAAAAAAAATTGGTTAGCCCCTAACATTATGATAAATGCTTAAATAATGTTGAAGAAATGAGAGATTACTTATAAGACTGGATAAAACTAAGAATGACTTAATCAAGAAAAATGAGATTATTTTTAAGCTTGGAGTTAAGTAAGCATTTTCTAGCGATTAGCAAGAATTGAGACTTCTCTAAAGCTAAATTTTCTCATTTGTAACGTGAACATGATAACTCTTATGGTTTGTATATAGAATGTCCCAAATGCCTCGTGTGTTTGGATGTTGTGGAACAGTTATGGATCCACGTAATATTAAGAGATGAGGCCTGGTTAGAAGAGGCAAAACACCAGGGCCCCAGAAGTGGCAGATCACTGGTACATGACCTGGAAGGCTGTATGCCAGCCCGTCCTTCCTTGCTCACTTGGTTTCCAGTCTGCTATGCCATGAACAACTTTTCTGCCCTCTGGGCCTCTGCCATGTGTTTCCACCATTGCCAACCACCTATGAGTGGACTGAAACCCTCTGAAACTGTGAGTTAAAATAAATCCTTCCTCCTTTAAGTTGTAGCTGTCAGGTATTGTGTCCAAACAATGAAAAAGCAACTAAGACAGATATTGGTACCAGAGAAGTGTAATTGTTGCAGACTTTAGCAGATGATATAGGTAAGAAGTCTGTGGTACTGATTTTCAGGAAGAATTTGGAAAGGTTTGAAGATTTTGGCTAGAGAAACCTTAGATTGTTGTGAGCTATGCCTGGTGGGACTTTCTGGTTAGAGCGCAGAGGATAGGAATGCTGACAGAAGTTCAGATCAGGAAGGCTGTGGTCAAGAGGTTTCCGATGGGAAAGAGAATTTTATTGATAATTGATCTAGAAACCATGAATTCTATGTTCTTGAAAAAAAGTGTTTTGACATTTTGCCCTTCCTGAGGCTTTGCTTAAAACTAAGATTAAGGGCAAATGACTACTTAACCTGGTGGAAGAAATTTTAAGGGAGCTCAATGTTCAGGTTGTCACATAGGTGCTGTTTGTGGCTTTTAACCAACTCTATCCCCAAAAGCAGGAGAAAACAGTAGAGTAAAAGAATATAAAAAGTTTGCAATTTTGCCAGACTGATAAGGATTGCAAAGGTGGGGCAAAAGATAATTTGGTTGCTGAAGAGATTAACATTTTAAAGAAGCCAAATACTTGGAAACCAGGACCATTGAAAAGATGCTCTGAAGGCATCTCAGAAATCAGCAAGATCCCACCCTTTACTGACTCAGGAGTGGAAACTCAAAAGTGTTTCCTCTGACAAGAGTGTTCAGGGAATGCTATAAGACCAAAGAGGGAAGTATTTGTCAGGATTTAACTGCCTGGAGTTCTTCCATCCAGGCACTTGGAGGCTTGCTGCAGCCATTGTCCAATGTGGCCAGATTACTGTGCACACCAGTGGAAGAGCTTAGTGGCATCCACTTGGTGCAGGCTTCACGGGCATGCAGAATGCAAGAGTTATGGGATCGTGGAGGCTTCCACCTAGTTTCTAGAAGAAAGCCTTGGAGGCCAAGAAATGTGCCCCTGGGACGGCAGTGCGTGAGAGGCCGTGAAATGAAAGCCAAAGGTACAGTGGAGACCCCAGAAATTTGGAGAGGCCAGGACCATTGGTCATCTGCAGATGAAGGCCACAGGTTGTGAGAGGAGCCAGCACAAAAGAGAAACCGTGCAGGTCACAGCCAGAGGCAGTGCCATAGGAGCCGAGCTGTCCAGAGCCTTTGGAGCTCACACCTCACCATGGTTTGCATGAAGACCTGGACACAGAGTTGCAGGATTTAATGAAACTGCAGGACTTGGTGTTACCCTGCTTGTTTTCATGCTTGCTTAGGTCTGATTACTTTCTATCCTCATATTTCTCCCTTACGGAATGGAAACGTTTAACCTGTGCCCTTCTATGTTGGAAGTGTTTAACTTTTCCTTGAGGTTTACAGAGACTCACAACTAAGAGTTTGCTTTGAGTCTTAAGACTTTAGACTTGGATTTTTTAGTAAGTAGTACTGGGCTAAATGCATATTGCATAAGGAGGCTGTACTAGTTCAGTTTCTTTCAAAAGGCAGAATTTACAGAATTATAGCAAAAAGGCTCACAAATCTGAGGATAGACATAGTCCAAGATGGCGGCCTGCGTGTGTGAGAACTAGAGTGTCTGATGGCTGCTCAACCACAAAGTAGAGCACCCATCCAGGACTGCAGAACAGCCAATGGGAGTCTGATATGGATCTTGGTTGTTTGAAGAACAATGGCAATGACTGGAGTCTGAAGATCGGTGACTGAAGGTCAGCAACAGTCAGACAGGCACAGGTTGAGACTGGGGCAAGTCTGTGATGAAGGTCTGTGGCATCTGTGGACAATTGCAAAGGCGAGAGCTTTACCAGAGGAAGAAGCTGCAACAATCTTTCTTCTTCCCTCCTTTTATACAGCTCAAGTTCCCAGTCGGGCCTTCCACAACTGAGGGGTTCTCTTCCCTCATTCACTGGCCCACAAATTACTCACACTCCAATCCAGGCTGGTTCTCAATGGCCTAATCTAGGCGTGGTTCCAAAACCCTAACCAGATGTGGCTCCTGATTGCCTCATATCGACGTGATCTCTCCAACAGTCACAGAAGCAGACATGAGGGGTTTTTTAGGGGTGGTGATAAGTGGAACGCTATGGTTTGGATCTGTGATGTCTTCCCAAAGCCTCATGTATTTGAATAGAACATGTGTTGTTAAGAGACAGGTCTTGGTTGGAAGGGGTAGAACACTGGGGTTTAACTGGAAGGGGCAGGTCACTGAGACATGACCTGGAAGGATATATGCTGGTTCTGCCTTTCCTTGTCCACTGGCTTCCTGTCTTCCAAGTTGTGAACAGCTTTTTCTCTTCCTGGGGCTCTGTCGTGTGCTTCCGCCATTGCCAGCTTCCCATCAATTGAAGGGGATCTCTTGAAACTGTGAGCTAAAATAAGTTGTGAATGTAGAGTATTGTGTCCCAGCACCAAAAACATGACTAAGATGGACAACTTAGAAGGAATTATGGTGAAATGTAAATGGTAAAATGATGTGAGAGCCTTTTTAAATAAATAATCAAATGTGATTAAATGGAAGGCTGTGCTTTGAAATTAGAAACCTAAGTTCAAAAATAACCTCTGCATTTTCCATCCAAAAGGAATACAGCATTGTGTACAATACTTGACCTCTTGATCCATAATCATCATAGATCTGTAAGTTAGTCATAATGCACATGTCATAAACTTTGATGTAGTGATTAGATATAATAGTTTTAGGATTAGATCCTGTGGGTTGAAATCCCTACTCTAAACCTTATTAGCCATGTAATCTTGAGTAATTAATACTATAGCGCATTTATTTATTTATAGGCTTGGGATAATTCCAAACTCATACACCTGTTAGGAATACTAATGAAATAGCTCACGTGAAGTGCTTAGCAAAAGCCCTAAGACATAAATAATACTTGATATGGACTGAATGTTTGTGTCTCTTCCTAAACTAAGACACATAAAATATGATTGGGAAATATGGTGAATGTCTAACTTTGAAAATTTCACTACAGCCATTAAGCTGCCCCCAACCCCCACAAAACTCCCTGCTTCGAACTCAGTTACCTAATATACTTGACACTTTCTGAAACAGTCATGCCTGCATCGAAGCCTTGAGTCCATTCGTATGATTGACCTTCATGTTCATTTTGACTTTGAGGAAGAGCAAGAGGCCGCACAGTGACAGTTCTGGTGGAGCAGGTGGGCAGGACACACTGCCACGTTTTCACAGCCTGCTTTTCCGTGGGACAGTTCTCTGTAGCCACTTTCACTGTATTTTTGGCTGCACCTTAAAAAGACTCCCACTTCTGCTTCAGAAAGTGGCCAGAACAGTGTAAGTGTATTAGAAGTGGAGGGGAATGTTTGGGGATGTTAATGGCAATGTGCCCTTAATAAACTTTAAAAATTTGAACAGTCACCATATATTTTGATCATACTTTCTATTAAAGCTCCAGCTTCAGTGCAGTTGTAATTGGGGGTGAGCCCTGCCTCTAAGATGGAGCTAAAATTATATGAAGCTGTAAGAACGAAAATATAATCTGACAGGATCACTGTCCTGGAGTGCGAGACACCTGACTGTACTCTGGTGCTGTCTCTCTCCACCCTGAGAGGGCACACTGGTGAACGTACACGTGAAGACACAGCAAGAGGCGGCCACCCGAAACCCAAGGAGCATTCTTGTCGGAAATCAGCCCTGCTGATGCTTTATCGTGGACTTCTCTATACTTGTGAGAAAGTAAATTTCTGTCTTACAAACTATTTAGTCTATAGTATTTTGTTATGGAAGACGAAACAGTAATACAATATTCAACAAATGGTGCTTTCTGCCACCACCATCATCGCTATTAACATCATCAGAAAGCCACTATCATTACATTGTTGGCATAATTCCATCCATTACATATTAGATATTCAATGACATTTATCTATTATTATTAAAATTTGCATTACATAAAAAGAAATTATACACACCGCTTCAACTAGTACATGTTTTCCAAGTTTCATATAGTTATCATCACATTTAAAATAAACGTGATCTATGATTTTATATTAAGCTTAGTTTCTTGAGAGGAACAGAACAAGTGGTAACCCCCTCACCTAAGACTTAAAAAAAAATTCACATTGGAAGCAGAGGATTGCAGAAATAAAGCTGTTTACCTGTGGTCAACTGGCTCCCTTGGCTTTAAACTCTGTCATTTATGTCTTAGACCAACAAAGACCACCATCGTCATTGAGACTGAAGACCTGGATTTGAACACAAATCCTGCCAGTTCCTAATTGCATGACGTTGACCTAGGCATTTAACTTAACTTGTGGCTTGATTGCTCACAGTATCCACTGGGAATTATAATCGTTCAGATCCTATCAGGAAACTCACAACGCACACAGAGGAAACAGGCGAACACAGGCTAAGGAATGGACCACCGCGATGGTATGGAAGGGGTCAGGAAAGCCAAGTTAACACGGTGAAGCCTCTAGCCAGGGGCAGCTAGTAGCAGCAGGCAATCATGGCCATCTCTAGGCTTAAAGGGTGAGGAGCTGGACCTGAGGGAGAGCAGGCTATCTGGAATGGGCTAGGACTTTTGGAAGATGTCAGCCAGCCAACAATCAAGCACGATGGGGGCCAAAGAATTAAATGCCTGAGCCACATTCTCCTTCCACCATCCGGCTATCTGATGGTGTAGAGTAGGTCAGAAATAAAGGCAAAAGAAAACAGCCAGCATTCCTGATAGTTATGTAGCTGCCCCTCAGCGTTGCCTGAGTGGACATGGCCATTTAAAAGATACTCAGAAAGCGTGAGGCATCAAAAGTATTTCAGAGATGGAACACTTCTCTTACCTAGCTCATTGCACCATTCCATAGATCTGTATGACAAAAATCCCCATTTTGTTTTGTGGGGGAAAAAAAGCACGATGAAGCTCAGATTTCACTCAACTGACTGATGTTCAAACCCCGATCTGGAGAGCTCTAAAGTCCCTACCCCTCAATCCATCTCTCTTTGTGTGTGAACACATCAGCTGTAGCTCAAAGGAAGCTGTGTTTCCAGCACTTTCAGGCGTTTCGGCGCACCCCTGCACTTGCCAGCCTGCCAGTGTGACACTGTGCACAGACGAGCTCCACCAGGCCCCTACAACAAGCTTCCATTATTTTTACTTACCTTTGCAGACCACCCAGGGACAAAAGCTAAACTCCTGTTTCAAGCACTCCGTTGTGGCTAGAGCTGGCCAGCCTGTTTGGATAAGGGGCGTGGGGGCTTCCCTAACGCATCGCACCAGCTAGATAAGGACGACAGGATGCCACACCACCTCCGACATTTGCAAAGCCCCGCCAAGCCGGGATGCCGCGCACGTGGGTGTGCCTAGTTAATCGGGCAGAGCAGACTAAACAAGCCCACACATTCTGACCGTTTCCTTCCGCTGGCTTTTTAATGAAAGTTCTTTGTACGCGAGAGTGAAAACAGTCATTTGTTCATTCATTAACCTTCACTGAACACCTGACCCAGAACAGGCCTTGTGCAGAAGAGATCTAGCGAGCACAAGGCTCCACCTCACGTTCAAGCCCAGAGGGCAGGGCAAACGCTAGACAATGAAAACACAAAGTGCTGGGCGCTGTGCCGCAGCGGGCTTGGACAACGCTTAAGCCACAGCCACCGCCGGCTACCAGGGAAGCCCTGTGGGACTGGGTTTTTGAGGAGAAAAATTATAATGACAACTCTAGTAAGTCAGGTTACCTTCCATGAGCTAATGCTTAGGCCAACTGCTTCACCACCGCCTTTGTCGCTTCTTAGGAAGAGCAAAGGCAGAGCTCAGAGCAGAAACACCGCAGGTCCTGGTCCACAAAGGCAGCAAAAGCTAAGTGAGACCGAGTTTCGCAATGGGGGATGGCGAGGAGCTCTGGACAGCAGGGTCCTGGGGTCTGGGGAAGAGGAGGGAAACTGAGGCTGGGAGATGGCCATCAGCTCGGGTGTGGGAAAGGCTGTGCACTTGTCATCTGCTTGCATGTTTTTCCCTCATAATTACTGGGAAGCCATGATCAGATTTCTGATTTAAGAATATCATTCTGTCACAAGTAAGAAGACAAACTAGATGCAGATGGAAAGCAAGGAAATTGATTACAAAGCTGTGTCGACTTTAGCCAGGCCCTGTGGTATGGGCCTGCAGTTCCAGCACTCTGAGAGACTAAGGCCTGAGGATTGCAAACTCAAGAGTCTTCTAGGCAACCTCGTGATTTTGTGAGACTCTGTGTCTGAATAAAAAATCAAAATGGCCTGGAGATATAGCTCGTTGTGAAGATTCTAGGCCTGAACCCTATCCCTTTAGCCCCTCCCCCGGCCCCACCCCCCCAATAAAGGTTTTGACTACATCCAGGCAACCAGGCAAAAGACATTTAGTGAGACCTGAATGGGGGATGTATTAATGAAGGTAGAGATTAAAAACTCAAAAGGAACTGGAAGAGTGTTCTGGGACAAATCTAACACAGCTTGCCTGTACTCTCAGAAAAGCCTCGCAGCGCTGGTTGAGATGGGCAGCAGGTGGGAAGTCAGGGTCCAGAGAAGAGGCAAGGGCGCCCAGAGCACACACAGCCTTCCTGAGGGGAGAGAGGCCGACACCCTGCTCTCCTTCCTGACATGCCTTCCCAGCCACATTGTGGCAGATGCAGCCCTGGCTCCTCTGGGTAGGTCAGTCTGGACTATCTCCCAGTACCTGGCCAGGAGCCAGCCAGCCAGAAAGGCAACAGGGAGGAAGCCTCCGACATGAGCAAAGACTCAGGGAAAACCCCGGTGATTCCCTGAAAGAGCTCAGGCAGAGTGAACCTCCGGGAGCTCATGCTTTGGTGAGAAGGCCGATTGTGTGCACAGGACCAGGTGATGAGGAAAAGCAGAATAGGGTAGCTTGCAATTCCACAGACAGCTGTAAGTGGGAACCAGGGAACGGTCACTAGGGGACTGTGGCCTGCCTTCCTCTGTGTCCATAACAGGTGTGTCCAAAAAGATGCTCGCTCGCCGCAAACCCATGGCTTGTTAACAATCTTGCTGTGTGTCACCAGTGACCAGGCCAATGACAACATCCTCAACAGCCTCTCCCGGACCTCCTTCGGCCACCTGTCCAACACCACAGCAGGATCGGTTGGCCAGTGTGTGTCCTCTCCTCGCCAACCACTGACTCCTGAGCTGCAGGACACAGGCAGCTGATCTCATCCTTACCTTCCAGTTAGCCTCCTCAGGAGGGAAGCAGTAGCAGGGATAGCGTGGCTCTGAGAGCCAGGACTGTGATGTCCTATCCTAGCTAGACCCCAGCTAGAGATCATAGCCTGGGGGCAATGCCACTCCTCATCGTCAGGATTACTGAGCTTGCTTGGATCTGATTGCCAGCAGCCGGCGTCCCCATGCCCAGGGCCTCCTTGTTGTCCTGGGGGAGAGTCTATGTCCAGAGTAACAAAGAAAGCACGAAGATGCAGTAACATGGCCAGGCCACTTTGAAGACCATGAGTGGGCACGTGGGGACCTGCGGACTCAGGGTGAGGCACTGCTGGCTGTATCATGCATGTCCTCATGCCAGCCAGTCAGGTAAGGCAAGGAAGCAAGTCCCCCCTTCCGATGTTCTCCCTAAGAGCTGAACACCTAAAACATTCCATGAGAGCCAGCTCCTTGCAGCAGCCCTGCCTTGGTCCATCCTTCTCTCTGCCTGGTATCCTAATTCTAATGGTCCAGCTCACCTCAGCCCCCTTTGTGCCCTGTTCTAGTTGCCCACCAACAAAGGCCTGAGTCGCAGACCTGGACTTGGGCATCTATTTAATTGCAGTGCCAGGAAGCAGACCTGAGGGAGTGCTACAAGTGAAACAGAGAAGAGAAAACCAGTACAAGGTGCAATATCAAGGCTGCCATTTTGGGATCTCCTCTTGGGATTCCCCACTGGCTAAACAAAGACTGGAGCATTTATCCATGGGCTTCTCCTGCCCCCACGTGCCTGGCCCTCACTCTCTGGTCCTCATACAAAGGTTGCCTCCAGTGCGATGTCTTAGTTTAGAGTAGCCTAGAAGGAAGTCTTAAGAAAAGAATTCAAATGGAAGTCATTTGCAAAGTGAGGCAAGGAAGCCCCTCAGAGACAGCAGGGACTGGGAAGGAAGGAAGGCAGTCAAGAGTGTGTTGGCAGTAAGCTCACGCTCCAGGCAGCAGGTGCTTATGTCTCCTGGGGAGCTGAGTCAGCTCATGTGGAAACATGCCTCAGAGCTGGCTCAGCAGACAGGAAGGGCCAGACGGGCCGTGTCCACCACTTCCATCAGCTGTCATTTGGGGTTTGAGGCCTCTGTCTGGCCCCAGATTTGGGGTGGACGCATAATTCTCTAGCTTTGCAATATGCCCATATACGGAGAGAGTGGGGTCTAGATGTTACGGAAGCCAGCAGGTGAAGAATTAAAGCTCCTGGCTTCTAGAAGTCTGGTCCCTGCCACAGTGGAGGGCTGTGATAGGACCCCACCCCTGGATGTGTTTAATGCCAGGCTGTAGGATCTCCCAGGGTAGGGAAGGTGCCGAGAAAGAAAATGAAAGACAGGGACTCTGGCAGACGTGAGTGGGTCGGGGCCACCTGCAGCTGGTTGAGTTGGAAGTAGGTCCAGGGCAGAGGGCAACCGTGCCCAGTTCTACCACTTGTTGTGCGAAGCACACTGCCTTTCTGTCTCCTGTCTCTTAATGCTTCTTCTCTTAGTAATTATTAAACATACTTGGAAGGCCCTACCTGTATGTAGTAGTTTTGCGTACTTAAAAAGTAGATTACAGGCTTCAGGGGTCAGGATTGGCAACTTAGGCTAGTTTTTTCACAGTTGGCACAAAGGTTTGTACCTAATTATGATGCTGCCTACTTTTACAAGAAGTTTGAAGCCTTCATGCATGATCTTACTTCCATCCCTACTATAAAGTTGTTTTCATATCTCTCCACCTACACACACACACACACACACACACACACACACACACATACTACCTGTCCATCAATCAATTGATATATACCAGTCTTGCATCTGTTATTTACATCTCGGAAACACTAAGACAAGATGGCTCCTTTCTTCACTAAGTTAAACCCTATGCTTCTGATGCTGTTGATTTCATTTCTGTTTCAGGAACTCTCACTCCTTCAGTCACCTTTCCCTCAAACTGAGTAGCAGGTAGTAGAGGCAGAAGGACACTTGGCAATCTGGACTTCCTGTTTCATCTCTGCTCTGCTGCAGGCCTCACAGAAGCCTTTGAGACAGCTCACGCTGTGAGCTCAGCTGCAGCCCAAGGGCAGCCCAAGAGGGCTGCGTCTCATCTAGCTAGCGGAGCAAATGCATCCCTAGTGACCAACTGCGTAACTCTAGCCTGGGAAAGGGGCCACCTGCTTGCTCCTTGCCTTTAGTCCTGACAGGGTGAGGACAAGCACAAGGATGTGGCAGGACTGGAATGAGGCGTGGAAATGCCCTAGCCACGCCCTGCACACTCCATCCTCAGCCTCCCTCTTCAAAGTCTGCCATTCCCTAAGACCTAGCTTAGCCATCGGAAAATGAATTGCTCCTGGTTAAAAAAAAAAAAATCTTCCAGATTCCTTCACAATATATAGCACTTCTGGTGGCCTCCATGGGCTCAGGCAATTAAATGGCTCGAAGACTTGGGAATATAGACCTGAGACGTGCAGCGATCTTCCCACCACACTGTCTGCAGCCTCGGAGCCTTTTGGGACCTGGCCTGGAAATTAATGCAAAGCCCTCTATTGTTCCAAAAAAAATTAACTCAAGCATGGAAACTTTCTGTCTCTGCTCCCTCTTTTCACCAATCTAATTCTCATTCGCCTTCTTGCCACAGATCTCATGATAATGAGTGTGAAATATGTCCTTCAATATTCATGGACATTCATAAAATGCGTAGTGTTGGTCAGAGTGTGTACGTGCGTTTGATTTATATAAATCTCATGGTATCATAAATTTCGTTCAGAGTTGTACTTAGTTGATTGATACTGGGACTTCCAGGGGTTGGAGAGTGGCATGTGTTGTGCTTAACCTCTTTTCACTGGAAGTACACCACATGAAAAAGGGTGCGTGAAAGCCTTATATATGGTCCTTTTAATGCCCTCTTCCTGCCCTGACCGGACAAACCCTCCGAATAACTCTGTGTAAGTCATTGCCTTCATTGTTGCTTTGTGTCTGGACATCAATTTTGCTTTGTTTGGATCTTTATGTAAGTGAATCACACCAAGTATATTTCTCTGTCACTTCCTTTTTTAGGTCAACATTATCGTATTTTGGGGATTTAACCAATGTGACACAGTGATGATTTTTTTTTTACTTCCCTGAAATGAAAATAGATCATACAACAAGGAAAGTGAATAACTTACACCCTCGACATTGGATAAATCCCCAAAATATGAGTGGACATTTGGATTTGAGGCCGGGTCATAGGGAACACTGAGAATCTGCTTCTGGGTGTAACTGGGCAGGAAATTATCAGTGGAATGATCTAAAATCAGACTTGTTAAATCAAAATAGCTGAGTCATACACAGTTCTGCGCTGAGTGATGCCAAGTTGCTTTCTGAAGTGAGTTCACCGACTCCCCCCCCCCCCCCCCCCAGGATGTAATGCTGCCCTTCTCTGTGTCCCCGGGGAATGCTGACACCACCAAGGGTTTTATTATCATCCACCAGGTGGCCACGAAGGAAGAGTCGTTGGAGCTCATGTGCATCTCCTTCCTTGCCACAGGCCCTCAGTGTACTGCTATACATTTAGGGGACAGTCGTGTTTCTCTTGTACAAAATTCTTGTTTGTGTTTTTTGCCAATTTGTCCTTTAAGCTGTTTTCCTTTTCCTAAGGATTTGTAAGAGTTTTAAATATATGAGAATATACAGCTACAAATATTTTTGTATATAAAATATTCTGGCTACTCATCCTTTGTCTTGTACATATATTCCAGATATCTTCTTTTGATATGGGGCTTCAGTTTTAGCTCTAATTATGCCATTTTATTAAATAAAATACCTAATTTTAATGAGTTAGAATTTACTAATTGACCAACCATGTGACTGCTGTGTCTTGCATAGGTATACTCTTCTGTGTAAATCAAATGTTAAAATGGCATGTTATCATGACCTTTCTCGTGCTATTTACCATCTCTAAAACTTGATTTGTAAAACACATGTGTCTTGGGGTAGATATGTATGAAAGGGCCTGGTCGAGCCTGTTGCACATGATTGGTACTCAGTATATATCGCTTCATCGGCTGGTTCCTTGTCCTAGTTCTTCGGTTCAAGGCTATTAAATTTTCACAAGTAACTTCATCTCATACATAGTATGTGTCACCCAAATGCTGGATATTTTGTTAACTGTTTTATCACTCCCAATTGTACCTTTTATGACATGTGAAGTCCTTCGGGCTCAGGATACATGCATGATTTGCCTTGAGTGACTTAATCGCTGAGTGGCTGAGCCATTCTCTTTTCTATCTTCCTCTCCAGAAGGAGCTGTGTTCGGAGAGTGGCATGAGATCTGTACTACTAGGAAATAATTGTACCTAGAGGTGTGTGCCTGAATGTGCGGAGGAAGGAGGAAAGCAAAGCCAAGCTGTGCAATACTGCTTTCTACTTTGCATGGTGCACGACGTGATTCACACTGGTCTCCATCCTCTGCTCCCTCCAACGTGACGCAGAATCTCCTGAAACCACCCACTGCCCCAAGTGTCTGCGTTGAGTGGATACCCCTTCTGACTTGTATTCCACAGAAGAGGCCCATAATTTAACCAACCACAATACCGCTCTTCTCCAAGGAATCCTACCTCAAGTGGAACATTGCTCTAGTCACAACATAACAGGACCCTGGTGATTACCTTCCTGTCAGTACTCTGAGTCATCCAGGACACACATGTCAACGGGGGTTAAGGTTCAGTTTGTTTGCCTTTCCAGACAGAGGGAGAAACAGGATCTCCTACCACTAGTCAAACTATCCAGACAACCAAGCTACTCAGTAACCACTTGCTAAAGCTAACACTCTTTTGGCATCAGCTTCCCACTGGATGAATTATAGGATCGTGTACACTGGGTTCATTCAAATCCCTGGTTGTTAGATCTGGAGGGAACTTAGGCACCATCTATGACACCTCCACATTATAGCAGGGAGAGACCGAGAGTCAAATAGAGTGGCAAGGGGGCAAATGCTTTTACTTTAACTCTACTTCATTACTTTATTACTGGATTTCCCTCATCTTTTAAATGAAAGATAAATATAACATTTTACATTGTAGGTTTGTTGTAGGAAATTAAATAGCACACAATTCTGTGATGATCTGATTTAATCCATGTATAAATTTATATATGTAAGAGAAAAATACATTTTCTGGTTAAAAAAAATCAATTCTAAGTATTTCTTCTTTCAAATGCATTTCAAATGCACAAAACTAAATATCAGCAACTTAGACTTTATTATTGTGCCCAAATGAATATTATGAAGCAAACATTGAAGACATGTAACAAATTCCACCAAAAAATAAAAGGCCAGTGACTCTCAGCTTTCGGTTGAATCTACATGGAAGGTAAATGCTATTTCCTGCCCTACCTACACCAATGCAAGAAGCCCTCTCACTGAATGGGCGTCTATGTGACTTTAGGAACTTTCTCAATACAATGAGTCAAGAAGCCTCCACCAACAATTTCTTTTTAATATTTCTAGGACAAGCTCAAGACTACACTCTAGATAAATTTTCATGATGAAATTTGTTTCAGTGATCTTTTGCTACTTCACCTATAATCCCAACACAATAACAATAGTTTTCAAAGGGTTGGCTTTCCCACGTTTCCTTTGATAGATTTTCCTAGGTTTGCTTGCATCGCTGTTGTCAGCTAGAAGACAAGATCTGAGACAGCTGCATTCTCAAGTCCAACAGGCCCTGGCTGCCGCATCTTGGTTCTCTGTGGGGACTCTTTCTCGGACACTAGACTGATTTCCTCAGATGGTATCGCAGGACCTCACAACAACATGCAGAGAAGGGAAAAGCAGAGACAACAAGGCCTTCTCTTTAAAAAGCATGTAACATTTCTACTGCCAACTCTATAGGTGAAAGCAAGTCACTAGAATGTACAGATTCAAGATCTTATAAAAGCATACCTATAATCCCAGCACTTGGGGAGACTGCCACAAGGGAATCTCAAGTTCTTTTGAAGCCTAGGCACTTTAGAAACTTAGTGAGACCTTACCTCAGAACAACAACAACGAACAAAACCCTAAATTAAAAAGTGTGACAGATACCACTTCCAAGAGATGTGCATATCAGGGTGGAGATAATCTGTGGCTGATATGGCTGTTGATGAATCTACCAGGATCTGCCCTTTTACCATAAATCACTCATATTTTCCCATAGATAAAAATATTCACCTCCAAAGAAAGACCCTCAACAGCCTTATCCCAAATGCCTTCATTATCTATTGTTGCCCACAACTTATCCCAAACTTATCTACCTGAGACAACGGTAATTATTTGCTATCCCTCAGAACTCTGTTAACCAGGAATTCAGGAGATCAATTAAGTGGCTATTTCTCAGACTCTTTTGTGAAATTTCTGACAGAAATCAGCCAGAGTTCTGGTCACCCGATGGCATGAACGATATTGGAAGATTGACTTCTGAGTTGGTTCACCCACATGGCTGGGGCCAAGTAGCTCTGATTCCTCACCTCACGGGTTTCCCCATAAAGCCCCTCATGCGCCCCTACAATGTGGGAGATGACTTTCCCCGTAGCAGGTGATATAAGGAGAGGCAACATAAAATCCGAAGTGTCACTTGTGACCTTGCCTTGGAAGATGTATAATTATCCTGGTTATATGTCATTAATCACCCAGGAAGGCTATGTTTAGTTAAGAGGGGACTAATAAAGATCATAAGGGGCCATTTTGGAGGCTGGCTACATAAAAATTATAATTATTTTCCTGACCTGCCATGTGTTTGAGCGTGAATGAGGCTTCTTTCGTGAGGCTTCCAGTTGCATCAACTCATGAGCAGCAGCAACTCCAGAAACTTCTGAAATACATACAACTTTCATATAGGCAAGATAATCTACAAGATATGATTTCATTCATAATGGGATAAGAGGGAACACGAAGATTTCACTTTAATAGCCATACTGGAGCCTAGGTGCACATCTATTGGAGCCCTTACCTTGGGAACAAAAAGGTACTTCTTGACTGGGGACAAGTTTCCTACCCCCAGGAGAGGCCTCAGCTCTGACCTCTTCACTCTGCCAGCTGACCTCTTCATCTAGCTTCTTAAAAGTCTCTTAATCCAAAGGAAAGGGCTCGTGCATGTATCTGAGATTTCTCTGAGATCTTGTGTTTTCCACATTCCGTAAACCTCTCTTCATTTGTCCACCTCTTTCAGTTCAAGTTACTGAAATTCAGGTTATCTGTGCTGTCGGTGATACACTTCTCTTCAAAACACCGTGGGTTGCTCATTAACCTTGTCTAATTCATTCTGTATTCCCAAAAGCTAAATCTATCACTTTTTTGAGATAGAGTTTTGTCTGATTTTTTAAAAAAAGTTCAGTTTTCTTTGAAAATAAATAAATGAGACCATTCCAAGGCTCTGTCTAAGTCTAAGAGGACTCAGCACTTTAAATCTTATGACACCTTAATAAAAGGTATTAAAACAACACTATTGACATATCCTTTTGTATATTGATAATCCTCTTCTAGCTAAGGAGACAGAATACTTTGCCAGCCAGTACATCCCAAATCTTCTTGCACATGTTGTAGTTCTCCAACTAGCTCATCTCTTTTCTCAGACTTAATCATATGCGTCTAAAGATGCCATATGGCTTTCTTATCCTGTGCTTCAAAATCTTTGCATCAGGTTCATAGGTAAATTTTCTATTGTCCAAATCACTATCAGTTTGTCTCTATATGGCAAGAGCTGCCACCTTTTCTTTGCCTTTGGTAGCAACTTCCTTTCTGATCCTCCCTCCTCTCTCTCTCTCTCTCTCTCTCTCTCTCTCTCTCTCTCTCTCTCTCTCTCTCCAGCCTTTACCCATCATCTAGCTCCACAGTCAATAGCTCAAAGACGAGGTTTTTATTATGGAAGATTACACTTATAGTTACCAATTTATTTCACTTCTCTATTGGTATATAGTGCATCAACTAACAGTAATAGACTTAAAGTGGCTACACAATTTTTGTGAACAATTTATGATTCCTCACAACTTTATATGTTGGTAGGTGGTTTCCTTGGTGGTCATTGGAGGATTTTCTTGGGTGCGTTCTGTTGGTAAAAAGTCTAAGTAGACTTCACTCAAATATCCAGCATTTGGTGATAGCTGTCGGCCAAAATTGAGTAAACTTTTCTTAATCAGGCAAAAGTTATGCCCCATAAGTCATTTAGCAATGTAGAGATGGTTTCAATCATCACAACTTGGTGAGCATTACTGTACCTACTAAGAAGAAGCCAGAGATGTTAGTAAGCACACTATGGCATACACATCATGACTCATCCGGCCCAAAACATCAGTAGTTTTTGGCCCCAGATCTGAAAGTCCAGTAAACCAGCCCATCTCAGATTCGGCACCACTCTGTGGGTCCAGCCCTGTTGGCCCTAAGATCTCTGGGGCCACACGGCACTCTGCCTTGTGCCAGCTTTGTCTTCAGGTTACCACTGAAGGGGGCGCAGCATCTCCGCGTCTGTCTTCTACCCATGACTGCATTTGAATATTCAGAACAGAAATAAAAGTCTCTTTTCTTTTGGTTCTTCCTTCAAAATTAAAAATAAAATCTCTTCTCCAAAAGACCCTCACCTTAGCAAACACCCTTTTGCAAGCCTCATTGCACCAGCTCATTCACTCCTTGGCCATTCCCATTACAAGAACTTTAGGCACATTGATTAGCTGAAGTCTAGGTTCAGAACCAACCGTGAGGAGAGATCCCTATGACTTTTTAAACCAGCCAGGGCCTGCTTCCAGCCCTGGGGATAACCCAACCTCAAAATGAAAGTGAAGCAGAAGCTAACTTGGAATTAAAAAGAACGTCTCCATATTAACAAGAGCCAGTCTTCAAAAGTTCCTACGGAAACAATCATAAAGCCACCCTCTGCATTTCTTAGCAGACAATTATCAGGAGGGAAGCCCTGACTCATGTCAGCTCTCCATGACACCGCTCTATCTTCTGCCGGGACCACCCAGTCCTCATTCCAGCCTTTGCTAGCTCATCTTACCCTCCGTTCTGTCTCAAAAGTCCCTCCTGATGTTTCACAGCCAGAAAACACAGGCTTGAACAGAAAAAAACAAATAAATAAATGACAGTTTTAGAAACAGTGAGGATATTAAAAATCTAGACAGCTCAGAGTCTTTTGAGCTGTATGACAAAGCTCCGCTGAACTCTCTCGGGTGTAGCCTTCGAAGGGGGGAAACAGAGAGCCAGTGGGCCCGATACTTTGCACCCACCTGTTCAAAGCAGTGCTGAATTTGCTTATTTTATATAGTTGCCTAGTTTACCTTAAGATTAATTTTCCTCAGTAGAAAGAATTTCTTGGAAAATAGAAACATGAAAACGGAATCTCTTTATTATGAAAGTAAGAAAGCCAAAGCTCAGAGAGAGGGCGAAGACACGTGCTGAAAGGCACGTGACCCACCTGGCCCTCCTCGCAGGACACCTGGACAAATACGCGAAAGGTGGTTCACTATTCCACTCGTCTCCAAATGAATGGCCCAGACTTTTCCAAATCTCACTCACCTGAAAGGATTCCAAGTCTTCTCCCAAATCCATTGCTCAATTCCTTGTTAAAAATCACACTTCTCACGTAGTGCCAAGAAATAAACGAGTTGACTCAGATGCTTGTGAGCAGCAGGAAGGAGAGGACTGGCCCATGCCCCACCAGAATGTTGCAGCCTTAATAATGTAGCCAGGACCACATTAGCTCGCTGGCAGGCCCAAAGTGTCATTGCCTCATACTCTCCATTAAAACCCTGAAGAGCTTCTCAAAAGCTGCTGCGAAGACCGCTTGTTTTCGTCTTGTTTTCGTGGTCATGAGTGCTTGTGCTCAGTTGTTAAGCATTAACATTTATTTCGTTGGGCTCCAATTGCATAATTCTAAGTGCCCACCATGTGCATTTCTGGGCACTCCACAAATGCACTGAGGATTTTAGGGCAGAGTGGTAAGCTGAGCTGCCTACAGAATCATCCAGTAGGGACATAGGCAATGCAAATAAACGAAGGTTGCTAGATATGACTTAAGTCTATGAGATCGAAACTGGTAAACTTGAGAACACAATCAAAGGGGCAATTTTATTTACCTTCAGCAAATCATTCTCATGCAAGGATTAACATGAGTTTTCTGATTTTTAAAGGAAGCTGGGAATGTGTGTTTCTAGACATATCCAGTCATTAAATGTTGGCCACTAATGCACTCTATAGTCCTAACTAAAGATGTGTGCAGACTGAATGCAGCCCGTGGACTCCAGTTTGGAAACTCTGCCCAGTGAGGATAAGAGAGTTGGGCAGTACTGGTTATTATTGAAGCAAAAAAAAAAAATGTAAAATGATTCATGTTATCGTGAACTTAATGTCATAACATTTATTTTTAATACTCCCCTGTTAATCACGGGCTTTAACATTTTAGAGCTTGGAAAGAATCTCTGGGATTAAACTGCCTAATCCTTTTGTTCTACAGATGAGGAATCTATGATTCAGAGAGAAGTAACATGTAGTTTAATTAATTATATTCCATGAAGTGAGTTGAAACTTTTCAGATTCTTGGAGCCATGCTTGTCCATTAGTCCAGGGTTTCTCAATCTAAGCACCACTGATGTTCTTGACAGAATGAGTTTTCACTGGGGGTTGTAGGACATTTAGTAACATCTCTAGTTTCTACCCCCTAGGTGCCCATAGCACACTCCTATGTTCATGAATAGCAAAATGGAAGTATTATCAAATATTCCTGAAGGTCAAAGCCAACTGTACCTTGGAAACAATTTCCTTTCCCAATCCTCTGCCTTTCAAGTGAGGAAGCTCAGGCTCAGAAAATCCCAGAGCTTTCCCCATAGTCAGGTGGGGAGGGAATTGTGGTGTAGATGGTACCATGATGCAGGTCTCTTGATGCAGAAGTGCAGTGCTCACTTTGACAAGCTGCAAGCCTCAACCATAATTTCACTAGTAAGAAAGCTGTTTGAAATGCCATACTTTAAATTATTAGCTGTACACATCAGCCATATTAGCCTCTGTTATTGCATACAGCCTCATTTAAGACTGGGTGGTTAAATGTTTATAGTGCTTGCTATATAATAATAAATGGAACATACTATTATTATTATAAGGATTTGGACCTGGAGTCAGCACACTAGAGCTCAAAAACCAAATCTGGCCTGTCTGTTTTAGATAAAAATAATCTCCATATTTTTAAATGGTTAAAAAAATTTAAAGGAGCAGTACTGTTTGTGATATGAGGAAACCATGTAAAATTCAAAAGTCGGTGTTCATAAATAAAGTTTCACTGGAGCACAGCCACACGTTTTTACGGGGAATGCACGACTGCTTTCAAGCCACACCAGCAGACGTGGGCAGTTTCAACAGGTTCAGGCTGTAAGAAAAGCTGTCCAGTCCTTTATAGAAAAAGATTTCTAATCCCTTAAATAGACCTTTGGTCTCTATGAAGTAAACAGACTGTCAGAATTTGCATAGTGCCCACTAGTGTGCTGGAGGTGACACAGCCAAATAATTCGCTATTTCTTTTTAATGCCCCTAGCAGATCTAGCACCTATAACCACTAAATTTGAGATATTTCTCAACATCTGTGTATACTCAAAATTTCCACAAAACTAAGGCTCCCAGGTCATCTGGAGGACAAGAAAAACTTTAACTTTGTATAGATGTCTTCTCTTAAGTAAATCTCACTTTAGACTTGGTACTTAGAGGTACTCTTTCAAAATCTGGAATATTTATCAAAAAGAAAGGAAATGGCTTGTTCCCTGTTAAGCCAGCCACATATTTTAAGTGTTGCATGATTTGGACAGAACAATAAAGAGGGATATCCGGGAAGAAGAAAAATAGATAAGTGCTATCTGGTAGGACTAAAATTTAAACATGTTGTCGTGTCACTTTTTTATTTTAATACCTTGAGTGTCTTGGCTATGATTTAATCTTATTAAAGGCCAAGAGCTTTAATGTCAGGATACCTATTTGCAGTCTTTGTCCTGCTCCTAACTCCATTTATGGTCTCCAGAATTATTTTTTCAATTCAACACAATGCACAGATGGTCTAACACATGCCAGGTGCTCTATTGAGCAACAAAAATACAATGGTAGATTAAACATGGTGTTTGCTACAAAAAAAGTTCTTTGCAGGTCCAGGTAAGTCACTGAACTTCTTTGAACACCATTTCCTCATCTATTAGAAGTTGTGACTTTGAACAAAGTATTCCACCTGCACTGGACACTGTTATTGAGCTTCTTTGACTTGCCTTTCTGGATAACAAGAACGAAAGAGGACTGCAGCGTGTGGTGATTCAATTACAAAGGGCACCTAACCTCGGCCATTTGAAGGAGTTCGAAGGGAATCATAACACAACGCAAGTTTTAGTTGAACTGCTTTGTCTTGCTATACACACTAGTTAATAGTAAAAAGAATGAAATGGGACTGTATCATTGAGACTATTCAATTATGAAGGACACTTAAACTTTGCCCTTTAAAGTAGCTCATGGGTAACTATAATATGACATAACATGCAAAATACATGTGTGGAGCAAGTGAAGAGTCCACTCATTTTTTCCTGAATGAGAAGGGGCAGATTCCACAGGAGATGTGACAATAAGGTGTGTTGTAAATGATGAGTTCACTAGCGATGTGGAAAATTGGAAATTTTCAACGGAAAGGGGTAAAACCAGGTCAAAACAAACTCAGAAGCTGGGAAGATGACAGTGGCCAATAGGACTTGCACCTTCCCCATCCCAAGTTCAGGGGAGATGGACAAGATTCCTTCTAATCCAGTGCAAGACCAGGGAGAGTCTGACCTAAAAGAATGAGTTGAGGCAGGTTCTTTGGGTTTCAAAATGTTTACATCTTTGGTGCTACAAGTAAATCAAAAAGACTCATTTTAAAAGAGACAATGAAAACCAACCAGAGGCTTCATTCAGGGAAAAGGGCTGATGAGTAGGATGGTGTCGGGCCAACAGCCAACTGCTCAATTTTCAGGAGTTTAATCTGAATCATAGGACAGAAAGAAATAGGCAACCAGGATGGGAATCAAGAGCCAATAACATCACATTGGCAGTTGCCTGGAATAGAGATCGCCATCTGAAGGCACAGATTGCTCCCAGTCCACATGCACACGTAGGAAGGGAGCTTCGTGGGGCTTGTGGATCTTGGGGGATTGTGAATGGAAAGCCTGAGTACCAAGGTAGGCAGCTCAGGCAGCCAAGAGGCGGGCAGAGCCAGCCCCACAGGCAGAGCAGGATGAAAGGAGTTGGTCAGAAGAAGCGCAACGCGCACGGAAGAGCAAAGGTGCGCTTCTAGCTCTCAGCTCTGCCCTTTATTGGCAATCCGCAACACCGATGCCCATCGCGATTCTCCATTTAATAAGTCCTCAGCAATTTGGCAAGGGAAGTAGTAGTCACATCCATTGTTTCATGCTGCTCTGATTAAAGTTAATTAAATTCCAAGCTTTCAATCCCATTACACAAGACACGGGGGAGAGCCAGACCTGCCTTCCACGGGAAGAATCCCTCGATGCTCAGATCTTGAGGACTGTCCACAAGCTTTGGCTGCCTCTGCTTGATCCGGAGCGTGTATCTTCCCCATTTCCCATCACTACATTGCTCCCCTCCCCCAATTCCAAGGGTCCTCCGTAAAGGCCTATTCCACTGTGGCTGCCCCACACCTGGCCACAGAGAGTCACCGACCTTTTGCCCCACTCCACTACTCTCATGAGATCCAGGTTTCACTAAGCTCCCTGTGTGTGCCAAAGCCCCCAGTTTGCACTCTCCTACCCCACTCAGCCTCAGATCCACTCCTAGGCCACGGTGCACTTGGGGAAATTCAATCCATATGTTTCCTTTTTTTCTTTTTACAGAACGCATCCAGCCATTGTTTAAAGAGAGAAGCAACAGCCAAGAAGAGCCATGTGAGCCTCTCTTGGCCTTCCAGTTCTTCATTAAAGAGCAGGGAAAGGAGGACTTTGCCAAAAGCAAACCTGAAACATTCCTTTGGGTTCCATTCAATGTCTGCAAATCACGTTTCCATGCAAACAAGTCCCCAGGATAGAGGATCTAAGGTACTGTTCAAGGAGTCTCCTGAATGAGAATTTGGAGACTCTTTTACATTATTAGCTTCCATATGTCTTCTGAGAGTATCCACTCCCCCTAAACATAAACACACGCTGTCAGAGAATCAGTGATTTTGGAGTTCAAAGGAACCTACAGAGTGTCTCAGTGGTTTCATTTTAAAGGGAAAATTGAAGCTCAAAGAGAGCATGGGACTTGACTAAGGTCAAAGAGACGATCTGTGTTTCATGCAGAAACCCAGACGTCAGATTCCAAGTTCACAAGTTTGACCTCTCTATGCTTTGGGCCGTGATACGCACAAGAAATGTGTTTCAGCATTGGGCTTTCTGACATATTCCGAATCAGTCCTTTTCAGAGTTTCTTCTATTTCCATTCTCTACTGTTGGTGCATTTTTTAAAAAAATAAACATTGTGGCAGCTGAAGACCTAAAGTTTTATTACTAAAACACAACTAGGATTTTTTTTTTTTTGTTCTGTTTTGTTTTGTTTTTTAGACAGAGTCTCACTCTGTAGTCCAGGGTGGCCCTGAATCCACTCTGTAGCCCAGGCTGACCTCAAACTTATAGCAGTCCTCCTGCTTTGGCCTACAGGGATTACAAGTGTACACCATCATGCCCAGTTTAAGTGGCGCTGGTGAATCAAAACCAAGGTCTTGCACTTGCTAGGTGAGTGCTTTAGCCACTGAACCATTACACCCTCACTCTCTAACTGGAAAATCTAAGATGTAAAAGTATATTGCATCAGATCTGAGACATCACTAACAAGAAATTATGGTAGAACTCGACCTATAATATCAATTTAATAATGCATTAAATAAACTTTATAAAAAGCAATGTCTTTATTTATATTTTTATTTACTTTTATTTTTAAATGCTTCAGTTAAGTTCTTGGTAAGAAATTTAAAACACCAATTTGTGAGGATACATTCCATTGGTCAGAGCAAAAATAGATTACATATGGCCCGGGAACTGTGGAATACCTTCGATTTTTGGTAAAAATGTGCGAGTTCCCAGCTTTTGGGTCAAACTTGCACTGCTCTGTAATCTCGTATATCTCTTTCTGAGTCAAAGATGCCACTGACTCTTCATCTGGGTTTCTGCAGCTGTTCCTTCTTGAGGTAAACATCAGTGAGGTGTTGGGGGATTTTCACTTTGCTGATACCAGTTTTTGTGGCGGTGACAGTGAAAACTTTCTGGTGCTGAGGAACTCAATTGAAGGGAAAGGCCAAGTCACAGGTGGCAAGCCACGGCTAAACTGCTCTAGGAAAGCAGCTACTCTCCTGTGAGCCTCTGTGACACTCAGCAAGGATGACCAGGATGGTCCGCAGAGTGATGCTGGCAAGCACCTGACAGCTTCCTTACATGTCAGACGGTGGCTCGGCAGCTTTCGATGCATGTCTCCAGGGTATGATGCCTAGGGTTTTTGCGAAGCTGGACCTCGGCGTACCACTGTTCTTGTTTCTACCAACTGGTCTTCTAGCAAGATCTTTCTTTTTCTTTTCGACCTTGGACTTTGCCATGGAGTACTTCCTCTTGTACAAAGCCTTCCCGGAACACACAGCAGATCGCAGATCGGGAGCATCTGTGTCTTCCTCTAACCAAGCCAGGATGTCAGTGGCAATGTGTGTGTTCGGGGGGTGTTTCCCTAGCTGGGGCTTTTTAGCTGTACCAAGGGCACCAGCCTTCTTGGATTCAGGTTTCTTCTCATTAGTGTCTGCTTTCTCAGCTTTTTCACTTGCCATCTTGCAAAATGAGAAAGAGACTTTTGTGTGTGTTTTTAAAATACAATGTTCTTAATGTGTATTTGGCACCTTCCTAGGCACCAAGTATTCTTCTGGGGTGCTATAGATTTTTTAAAATCCCAACACCTGTCTTTGTGGAGGTGCTTCCTAAGGACTCCTGTCAACCTTCAGCTTCCATGGTTTTGAGGAAGACTGTCGGACATGGAGGGATACTGCCACAGAAAGAGAATTTAAGAATGGGGAAGCTGAGAGCAGAGAGTGGAAAGTGATGTTGGAGATTTGGACAGGCAGGAGAAGACAGATGAATGGGGAAAGTCCAAGCAGAAGCCAGAACCCAGGAGTCCCTGAAAACTAGACTGGTTACAAAGCATGTGACCAAAATCCTATGACTTTAGAGGGGAGCAATGAAAATTCAAGT
>PVKB01002198.1:0-269979 GCA_004027205.1 Ctenodactylus gundi | reverse complement strand
GCATAATAGCCTGGCATGGTGGCTTGTAATGCCAGTATTTTGGAGGCTGAGGCAGAAGGATTGCCTTGAGTTTGAGGACTACATAGTGAGCTCAGGAACAACCTTCACTACAGAGCAAGACCCTGTCTCAAAGTAATAATAATAATAATAATAATAATAATAATAATAATAATCCCTTCCCCCTCAACCAGTGTGCCCAGCTTCATTCTTCCCACACACACCTTGCCTTGGGCAAAAGAGAAGCAAACCCAGCCACGGTGATGTGTACACGGGCACGGGCAGTATGAGCCTTTTAGCACACGGGTCTATTTGCACAGCTGCAGTCCATTGGCGAAATCATGGTTGTTTTTTGCTTTTCTTCGATGCTTAATTCTGGAGAAAGAATAGATGATTATTTTTCCTTTTTCCTTGTTTGGTGTTTTTGTTTAGTTTTATTTCTCTCCATAATATTTACATAGCTTTTGTGTAAGCAAAGGCGGTCATAATGAAACGCGTAATCAAATTGAGGGCTGGAAAGCACATTCGCCAAAACCTTCCCTTGGAAATGCTTCCTCTACCCAGACAGCAGGCAGCAGAGGGCACGGAAAAGGCCTTCTGTGGCAGGAAATGTTTCTTGCCATCAGCAAGCATCCCTCTTCCAGATTGCTCCTTATATCAGCCATGCCATATGAATCACTCCTACAAGTACTAGGATGTACGCTCCACCTCGCGGGAACTGAACCACACCAGAGAGTACAGGTGCCCTATGAAAGAGACACAACTGTCACAGCCAAGATGAACACGAGCCGGGCACTCACCTCCACAGCAGAACTAAAGGATGACTTAAAATTCAAGGAAGCAAGATGAATCAGATTGTAACATAGCATTTCAAAGCATCAGAATTAATGAAAAATAAAAAACCAAGCTACACAAAATTCCAAGACCTTAATTTACTTTTGAATATTTATTAAATGTTCATTTAGATAGTAAAGAACTTCAAGAAAGCCACTTTCAAACTAAAAAAAAAATTCTAATCTTAGTAATAAAATCAAGCTTAGCACTAAATCTAGAAAAAGAAAGATGGAGTAAACAGAAGAAAAAAATCAATAGAAAACAACAATTCTGTGAGACAAATAGCTATGATAATCAAATCAGCATGTTTCAGATCTCTCCTTCAAGAAACACAATGAGCATTACTTTGTAACATTCAATCCATTGCTTTGAAATGTAGGGAAAATTTTGGGTCTAAAGTATTAACTTCCCTTTATCCAAAAATAATTTTCTTATTTTCTTTCCTTCTTTCTTCCTCTTCCTCCCCTCCATCCTTCCTTCCTTCCTTCTTTCCTTGCTTCCTTCCTTTCTGTTTTTAGGCATTGTATTAAATATTGCATTCCTGAAGGTTCGGACAGGAAAAAGATGCCATATTCAAAGAAATAGCTGGGAAGATTTTAAATTACAGCCAAACCTTACCGGTATGGTGAGATTAGGGGAGTTAATAGCAGGTAGCCGAAAGCTCCAGGCTAGCACTGGCTGGAAGGTGTTACGCTCCTAGGTCAGAAGGAGAGAATGCAGGAATTGGGAGAGAACTGTAGGAACAGGCAAAAGAAACTCAACAGGAAGAAGAAACACCGCAACACCAGAGCATGAAATGGGAACACTCAACCTCGCACTCCCTGTCCTGCCTTCTGCTGGTGGCTTCTGTTGGCACAGCCAAACACTATAGGATAAAGGAGGCAGGGGGCACAGGCTGTTGAAATCACTCTCTTGGGGCACTGAGCACTGAGATAGGAAGAAGGAAAAGTAGATCAGCGGAGAAACGCAGAATATATCCTGAAAAGTATTAATATTACTTCTAAAAATCAGCAGTGTCTATTAACTTGTTCAGTATTCACAGTTATGTTTGCTACACACATCTCCAGTCACGATGGTCATGGTGGAGGTCACGGTGGTGATGGTATCCGCACAATAGTGACAGTTCTGGTGGTGATAGTATGGGTGAGGATGGTGGCGGTGGTGACTTTGATGATGATGGCGGGCACAGTGGTGACTCTTGTGTCGAAGCTGTGCTAGTGGTGGTGATGTGAACAAGGCTGGCCGTGGTGAGTGAGGACAATCTCTGCGGTGTTAGTGATGGGGACACAGTTGTAACATACACAGCACTGGCAGTCATGACAGCTATTCTCTCACAAAAACTGAGAGTTTTAGGTGCTATAAACACTTTAAAAACACCTTAAAGAACACTTAATTTCAAGAATATGGAAATTTTTCCAACATTAAGCAAATATACATTTCCTATGAGATTAGAGATGATCAGACGACATAGTATAGATTCTCCAGGCATCCTCTCTGTAATAAATCTTCAATCCATAATGAAATTTAACTTAACCCAGAGTACATTTCCTGAGAAATACAGTATCTTCAGAAGTAATGAAAATTTTTACCTTCATAGACTTTACAACCTGATAGCAAGGACAGGATTTAAATGTACAGTATTGTAAACACAGCATGTCAGGCATACTATGGCAGGTACAGTGCCCGGTACATGCAACCCTGGAAAGAATTTATTTAAAGATTAAATGAAGGTTCTGAGGATTGTCATTAAAGTCTAAACAAGCTTAGTCATAGAGCAAGGATGACATTATTTCTCTCTTTTAACCAATTCACGTTTTAATTCAGTAAGTATCCTCAACAGTCCTATGAATACATAAATAATACACAAGTAACAATAAATCATTCATAAATAATACAACTCAGGCAAATACTAAGCAAAAACCTATAAGCTACGTAGTCAGCAATTGAATGATTTGAGTTTTGAGCCCAGACAATCCAAGTTCCCGAGCACGATGTCCTCAGGGAAGGAAGAAGTGAAGTTGGGATTGAGCCTAGGTCAGTGACGGAGAAAGTCTAAGGAGACCATTCAAAGCCAAGGGCATGGCATTAAGCCGAAGCCCTGAGGGAAGCCACAGAGGTGATCTGAATGGCATTCTAGAGACAATCCGTAAGTAGGGGGCCTGGAACTGAGCTCTTAAGTGGACTGGATTGAAACATAATTGGATTTGGAAATAATCAAATAAACAGCAATAGCAGTAATGAACAAGAAACATATTGGAATAAGTTATCTCCTATCTTTAATACCCTGGGCAGATGTGTTGTGTGCCTACAGAGGGACCATTGTCCTGAAAGGCTCGCAAAAGTGAGCAACCGACGATGGGGTCACAGGACACATTTCTGTAGACTAGATACTATTTTGTCACAAGCCTGAGCTGTGGTACCAGCAAAAGGAGAGTGATGGCACCCTGGACAAGAAGCAGAAATAAGCTATAGTGACAGTGGAAGGTCGAATGCTTGTGGCCAAGGGAGTGCTGTGTCAGGGAACAAGAAGACCCAAGGTGTCAGCAGCGTCCCAGGGCCAGGAGGATTTCAGCCCAGAGCCGTGGCTGGCATGGCTTCGTGGGGGAGCACAGCGGGGCTCGGGCAAGGGCGCTCTGTAAGGATTTCTCTCCAGTTTCTTGTCTCCCACCTGCATCAAATTGCCAAATCCATCTGTCCCACCTCTGCTCTGTCCCCAGCATCTACAGTCACAGAAGCACGTGGGATCTCTTCACTACGCTAAATGTAACTGGGAAATGTGAAAATTCACTTTTCCCCAGGACAGAAAGATGAAGAAGTACAAGGAAATTGTTTTAAAATCTCAAAATAAAAACCATTTCAGAGGTGGTCAGTTATGGAAAAAAGAAACCTACCTGGAAAGGAAATGCAGGAAAACAATCCACGTGTGCATATTCATTTGGTTTTAGTTTTTTCAAATAAAAAATGTTGTTTGTGAGCTACTCCGAGTGAGAATTTCTTTCTGACGCTGAGCTGGCTGTGCCCAAGCTCCCCTTTCAAATCA
Source organism: Ctenodactylus gundi (assembly GCA_004027205.1). NCBI lineage: Eukaryota > Metazoa > Chordata > Mammalia > Rodentia > Ctenodactylidae > Ctenodactylus > Ctenodactylus gundi. The sequence goes on along the minus strand of PVKB01002198.1, from coordinate 266,108 downwards.
CTGGGCCACTAACGTCCAGGGTGTTTTGACTGGGCCATCTACCTTCTGTGACAGATAGCCCAGGAATTTTGTTCTAGCTCGGCCAAAACACGTTGCGTGATACTTGCCTCAGTTTCTTCTTACAGTAAATCTAAAGTGGTTTGCAGAACCACCTTCCCCACAGAGAAGGGCAAGTCAACACTTGAGGTGGGGAGGGAGGGAGGGAGGGTAGGGTGGGCCACGCATAGATGAGTGGTCAGGAGGTAAGGTATTTCACGTTCTCATCAGTGGGGCAATTAGCACCTTCCAGATGATGCTGGGTTAGGGGAGGGTGGGACGTGTATTTCCACTTAGAACTAATGGAATGATGAATAACCCCTTCATGGGAAAAAATAAACACACACGCACACATTTTTGTTTCTTCTTCCAAGGAGAAATATACTAAGCAAAAATAAATGTTTACATAATAAATCACATTTAAAAGGCTTATTTTAATCTATTCATTTATTTATTTGCATTTTATACATATTCCATAAATGTTTACATTATTCCCAGGCACAAACTCAGCACTACACATATAGTAGTGAAACATACCAAATGAATGCGTCTCTCCCTCAACAGGTCTTGCATTCCAGCTGGGGGACACGCATTAGTCAAATAAAGCAAGTATTCAATCTATAGGTAAGTATTGATCGGTACCACTAAGGTAGAATCCTCTGAAGAGAATCTTGGGGGCCCAGGAGGGCCCATTTTGTGAGTGTAATGTTTGAGCTAACATCTGAAGACTGAGTAGAACCTAATTGGAAACAAAGTAACAGAAAGAACATTGCAGGCAGAGGGAACAACACACAGTAGAAATGAACTTACCAAAACAGATGCCAATGTGACCAAGGAGGATTGAGCAGGGACAAGATGAGGCTAGATAGGTAGTAGGAAGCCAGATTACACAGGATCCCACAGGTGAGGTGAAGGTCTATGGGTTTTGTTTTAGCTGCAATAGGAATTCCCTGAAAAGCTTTAAGCGGAGGTAGCAAATACTCATGGGGGTGGAGTAGCCAGCTAGACCTCTGCTCATTCTGAAAAGCCAAGAGATTGAGAAAAACTACAGTGACCATGATTTAGGTGAAAAAAGTCAGAGGCTATGAGTTATTTTGAGAGGCAAAATGCAAAAGACTGGAAAAGTAGAGAATGTAGCAAGACAAGCTTCCAGAGTTACCTTTGGAGCAACCGCAGAGGTCGGCACTGCTCATTGTGACTGGAAATCAGTTTTGAGGATCTCATAGTCTGGCCTACAAAAAGCCTTCATGGCCAGTGCCTGAGAAATACACAAAAGATCCCAGAGGCCAGAAAGAAGGATCCTTTAAATCTGTCTTGGTTTCAAGGAGTAACAAAAGGTGCATTTATGAAGCTGGTATGTAAAATATAAAGGAGGTCTAAAAGTTTGGAAATGGAAGAAGAGACAGAATTCTAAGAATTCTAATGGCAGTAAAACAGAACCTTTGTGAAGATTCAATGGGATAATAAATGTGCATGGACTTAAATCAATGTCCTAGGATTCACTAACAACGCTTCCACCACCATCACTAACCTCTCTAACAGCCATGACAATGTGTCCATCTCATCCCTCACCAGGAGGATAATGCAACTTAAACTGGCTTCCTCCCTTTTTCCTGTACACCTGAGATATGTATTATAAAGCAGTCACCATTTGCTCACCTGCAGAGCTATTGCTAGTGACTGAAGTTTATAAAAAGATAATTTGAAAGAAGGTATGGGTTCAATCTAAAATGTCTCCTTAAAGTCTCATGTGTTTGGAAGGTGATCGGCCTGAGGGCACACTATATCCATCAGCAGATACATCAACAATAAGTTCAGTAGGTGAATGTGCTACTAGACATAGGCTTAACAGAACATGGGTGAGTGGACAGACAGATGCTTGTCCTTGGCTCCCTCTTCTCTCTCTGTTTCCTAGCCATCATGGAACAAGCAGCTATTCTCTACCTAGGCCCTTCCACCACGCTCTTTCTGCCTTGGAGTCAGCCGACTGGGGACTGAAACCATGAGCCAAAACAAATCTTTCCTCCTCTAAGTTGAGGGTCTTAGGTTTACTTATCTATTTATCTATCTATCTATCTATCTATCTATCTATCTATCTATCTATATATAAAATTATTTTCATTGTGTGCCTTTGAGTTGTAAAGTTTGTTTTGAAAACCATCACTCTCCCCATGGGTGTCTGTATCCTCTCAGTAGTTAGCACAGGACCTAGCAAACATGAGTGCTCTACAAAAGCCCGAGAGAACAATATGACCCACTAGAGGAGTTGTGGGTCCTTCTAATTTTTTAGAGACTGTATTAAATCTAGGGTCACAGAGATAGCTAAATCAGTTTCTGTCCTCAGAAAAGACACAGACATAATAAATCTAAAGGACTAAAAACATATACATGCACACTCATACACAGTGTCATAAATGTGTCCAAATAAATGTGTGTATAGTCGCCCTTCCAATTCAGAAGTTAACACAACATAGCCAAACTAAAATATCTTTCAACTCATAAGCATTTACAGGCTTGAAATTTCCAAAACAGAAACTTGAGGGTACAAAGGCAGACTGAAGTGCAGGGAGTGGAATTCCTTGAAGTTACCCATAAATATCCGCCAAGCCTTTCCCCAGTCCTACGCCTAGCCATAAATCCCCTTTCCTTTTCAAGAACTTTTACATTTGATCAACGATGCAGGGTGATGTTTAAACCAGGCCATTTGGAATATTCGATTTTCATACATAGTTTTAAGATTTTAATTTCCACTCCGCGAGCCGGCTCGGATTTTCCCCGTCCTGAAATAAATCAGGATTTTCAAGACACGAAAGCAGGCTCTAAGCACAGAAGGGCTTTCTGAGCGCTCAGCCTGGTTGCACGGCTCAGTCGAGCCACACTTACACACAACTTACCTCTCACCTCATCTTGGCCCAGGGGGACGGCCTGGAAACTGGCAGCTAATGTGGTGAGACAAAAATGCCCAGCACTCTAGATCAATCTGTCGAAATAGGCAGGCGCCATTCATCAAAGGAGAAAGGGACAACCCTAAAGATGCTATGAAACACTCCATCAGTCTGAAATTAATTGGCCTCTCTGCTTAATGTCCTTCTCCCCGCGATGTCTTGCCAGGGACCACAGAGCCAGAAAGGGATAGCTGGCTCTTAGTATTCAGTAGATGATGCATACAGGAAACAGCCAATATATCACAGGCTCAGAGAGTGTCAGAGCAGAAAGGGTCTTCGGCGTTCCTTTAGCCAACTGCCTGGGTTAGAGGTAGCACTGGGGAAGCAGGAAGGACTCTGGACTTGGGTTCAGATTGGAACAGGTATGTGTTCTCCACTATTAGCGATATAACTTTCACTCATCTGAAAAGTATATTCCCCAGCTGACAAAATGGAAGAAGGTCTACACACAAGGATTTCACGAGCACATTTCAGTACAAGTAAATTTATATTGGGAACGCCATTGAACACACACACAAGAGGGAGGTGATGATTGATGATGGATGATGATGATGGTAAAACAGATTCATTATTATTATGAAACGCTGAATTCAATCAGAAATAAAGTGGGCACTCTTACTTCAACCATCCTTAATTGACTAGACAAAAATCTCCCTTCATTTTGTGCAAGGTAAACTGTCGTGCCCTGTGACAGGGACTCCAACACCGTGTGCAGGTGTCTACCACTTTAGAAATTGTCTCCTGCCGGTTCAGTGAATTGACTGCCAAACGTTTACTGCATTTGCTCCAATCATTTTTCCTTTAGCTGTATTTCTGAATGCATTTATACCATTTCATTAAATAGCATGTAAGCTAACACAGTGTTTTTATAAAGATATGTGTCATTTATATGAAAATCTAGCCGACACAACTATATCAATAAAACTGTTTAAAATAAATTCAGTAAAAGATGTTTGTGTCAAATTGATGAGAGCAAGACCACTGTAAAAGACTGGAATAAAATCAAAAAATTAAAGAAATGCTCATTTTTAAGTGTCTTTTCTGTCTTATTTCACTTTAAAAACTGACAAATCATAATGTGTCTGAGCACAACCATTCAAGAAAGTCAACTGGCATTCAGCCTTAAAATGACAAAGAGGAAATCCTGCAATGTGTAACAACACGGATAAACCTTGAGGACATTGTGTTCAGTAATAAGACCCAGACACAGAAGGACAAACAACGTCACGATTCTACCTACATGAGGTACCTAAAATCATCAGACTAAAAATCCAGGCAGGGGTCGAACCTGCAGCTCAGTGTTTAGAGTGCTTGCCTAGGAGTGAGACCGTGGTTCGACCACCTCATCACATAGCTGGGTGTGGTGGTACTCACCTGTACTGCCAGTACTTGGGAGGGTGAGGCCGGAAGGTTGCTATGAATTCTAGGCCAACCTGAGCTACAGAGTGAGTTCAGGACTAGCTTGGACTACAGAATGAGACCCTGTCTCAAAAATGAAAATCAAATAAAAAAAATACAAAAGTTCGGAGATAGAGTGGTGGTTACCAGTGACTGAGGGAGAGAACAAAGAGTTGTTAATCAGTGAATAAAAAGTCTTTTCTTTTTCCTGATTTTTTTTGGAACAAGGTCTTGCTCAGTACCCCAGGCTTGACCTGAGATTACAAAGTCTTAATTACTCAAAATGGAAAAGTTCTAACAAGCTGCTTAGCAACCTTGTACCTGTAATTAACAATGCTGTGATGCACATCTAAAGGTCTGTGAAGAGGAAGACCTTGTGTTAAGCATTCTTACCACAATAAAAACAAAATTAAAAAACAAACAAAAATAAAAACAAAAAGAAAAGAAAAGCATGTGCTCCAGTTCACGGATCTGTGGGCAAAAGCCTAAAGCCCTTCAGTAAAAGATGACACTAAGTGGATTCCCTGAACTAAATCACCAGGCCTGACTGACTTTAGGTGACCACTGCTTGGTGATTATTTTCCTAGCTATTTGCTAACCTTCAGAGTCTTGTATAGAAAATCCTATTTAATGCGAATGAATTGTCACAGAGAAATTTAGAATCTAACTAAATGCTAATAGCAGTCCAATTGTTGACCCACAATTGGACTTAGAATTTTCCTCCAAGTTCATTGACACCAAAGGAAAGACCAAGTTTTTTTTTTTGTTTTTTGTTTTTTTGTTTTGTTTTGTTTTGTTTTTTGCAATAGTTTATGTGCTAGAAACCGCCTGACTTTGTTTTCTCACCAACTATTCTGGAAGTAGTATTTGCTCATTATCAAAAGTACTGTCAATGCTGAGCATAGAGTAAGTTCTCAATTGATATAAAAGATCTGAAAGAAATAACACAGACACTGGACTTGGATATGAGATTTAATGAAAGATAAGAATCCAAGGTGCAAGAAGGAACTGAGAAGCAGCCTTCAGGAAGGCTGAGTCTGCAATGCTTCTAATTTCATAACCATCTCTTGAGTAGCTTCTTAGGCATCTTGGCCTCTCTCCCTGAGAAGATTTGTTTTCATTAGACCTATGTGCCATTGTTGATACACCAGCAGACTTCCTTGGAAGAACAGAAATTTCTTCTGCCTGTCATACGGTACAAGAACACCAGCATTCTCACATGGCAGCAGTGAACAGCCACTTCCCAATGTAGACATGACAGAATCTCTCCGTAGGCAAGGGGCAGTGTCACCCCTGGACAGCCTCGCTTATATAGTTCCTGTTTCCCTGTAGGAGATTCAGAGGCTGACCTCTTTCTCACCAGGTGCCTCGCCCTGTGGTGACGCTGGCTCCCCATCCTGGAGGGCTGCAGGACACTAGGAAATCATCCAGGTGGCAGGTAAACCTCAACGACCAAGTGGCAGTGGGAAAAGAACACAATGTATCGAGCCCAGCCATCTTTCAAAGACCAAGATCACAAGAATCAGAGCAAAAGCACATGGAAGGGAAGGAGTGACAGAGGTTAAAGTAAGTTCAAGGACTGTAGCCAAGAAGACTAGCAGCGTGGCGAGTGGGGTAGCGTAATAGGAAAGAAAGACAGAAAGGGAAATGGAAGTAAAGAGGCAAAGAGCAGGAAGAGGAGGGAGGATGGGGAAGACACTGGAGTGGCGGCTCCACCGCAGCGTTTTCATGTAAACTGCCTGGGGCTGATATTGTGACACAAGCTCTGGACATCCTAAGTTTTGAGCTAGTTGAACTTCCATGGATGGTGACCAGTGAGTAACACACAAGAGGCTAGGAGGTTCACCTCTTCAACCAGCTTGAATAATAGATTAATAATAAAGGCGTTAAGTAATCAGAAATGTTCGATCTGCATTGGACACGTACTCCATGCCTGCTGCTATGCTAAACATTTCCCAGGGGTGAGCAATGTCACATGACCTCCACAATCGTAAGAAAAGACGGAGGTGATGACAAAAGTAATAACAATCTAAGGCACAGAGTCGCTGTGCCAGACACTTTTTAAAAATTTTATTACAGCATCCTAATGATAGGACTTTTGTTATAGTTTGCTCTTTGCAGGTGAAAAGGCTAAAATCAAGAAGAATTGATGACTCTCCTAAGATTACACAAGTAGCAAGTCGCAATACAGGTGTCACAGTCTGTCTGAATCTGTAGGTCCGTGTTGAGCCCCACAGTCCACCCAAACTCTTTGCCAACACTGTGTTTGACATTCTATGACTCAAAAAAAATACAAGAGTTTCAAAGAGCTACTGGAGAGACAGACAAGGGCACAAGCACTGCAGCTAGGAATGTCACCTCAGATGTATCAGTACAGGGGCTAGGAGAGCACAGAGGCCTGGGGCTGGGCAAGTAAGCCCTCCCAGAGAGACACAGCACAGTTTAAACTAGCTCATTCTGGAAAGGTGAGTGCAAGTTTGCCAGAGAGAAAAACTGAGAAGTAATGTAGAGACACAGTTTAGCTCTTCCTCAGGGAATCAAGCTGCCATGGGTGGCTGGCAATCTGGAAAGGTGGAAGAAAGCTGATGTTTCCTGTGGGCACTGTCATGCCAAACACTCGTGCATTTGGGGCTGCAGCTATGGGGAGGAATTAAAAGACTGCACCTTGCTCAGATCTGATTTTGACAAAAATAAGTCCTCTGGAAACAAGTCGGACGTGGGGTGGTCAAGGGTCTCAGCACCGTCAGTTGGTGTCTCCAGAAAACTGTCACAATAACCCAGATGAGAAGAAACGACAAGCTCAACCCAGATGCTGGAGGACATACGACAGACAAAACGGGAAACTTCAGAATTGCAATATTAATTGGTTACAAGGACATGCATTTGCAAGGAGGACTTTTCCAAGATTACACGTCATCAGTCTAGCTCTGAATTCATCATTTAAAAATATAAAGTAAGATAACCTCCACAAATTCATTCATTTTGGGTAGGACGAATAAATTGCTGTACTCAATTGAAAGGAAAGTTGCTATTTTTACGTATTTATATTTATACCCATGATCTACCTCTTTCCGTGAAGGATTTGAAAGGTCTGGAAAATCACTGCAGCCTCAGGTGACAGGGGCTTCTAAAAGGACGCTGAAAGCATAAATCAGCTCCTCCCGTCAAATGAGACAAGTTCAAGTTGAAGATATCAAGAGACATTCCCTGCGTCAGCCACAGACTCTACGTTGCTGTCCCTCCCTTTCTCTGGAGAACAAATGTGAGAAAAAGTCCAATTTGCTTTGCAGCTAAACTGAGCCTTTCCCTGGGAACAGGAGGAAGTATTGGAACCGGCAGTGAGTTTCAACCGGAGCCTGCACGCCCTTTCCTGGAGACGCAATTATATAAGACGAAGTGCGCATAAATCAAAACTTTAAATGACACAACATCTTCATCTTAAAATAGGTAAATCCTGAGGAAGTTGAAGCTCTTAAAAACTGTTTTGGTGCATTTGAGCACAAAGCTTCTTTAAAAATCTTCTTAACTTCCCTTAATTATTTTTTTGCCCTTGCAGATAGAACAGGACAAGCGTTACCTCCATCTTACAGATCAGTGAACTGAAATTCAGAGGTGAAATCGACTGGTACAAATATCAGTTTCCCTGATTCTCTTTTCCAGGAAAATGAGAGCCGTATAGACCAGTGAGAGCTAAACGTTGAAGTCGGTGCTGTGTGTTACACACAGCGTCCCATTCAATTCCAAAATCACCCAGAGATCCCGCAGGCAGGATCATTGATTCCATTTTGCTGATGGGAAGGCTGAGGCTACAGATGGTGATTGCAACACGATCACACTACCAATTACTGATAGATCCGGGAGGCAAGCGGGCAGCTGTGTCAGATTTGTCTCTTAACTACACAAGAGCCTGTTGGTCTCCTACTGTTGTCTGTTATTGCTTGTCTCTGTCTATTGATCTATGATCGATCATCCATCTGCTGGTTCAGAATCTTAGTCTTAATAAACTGTCAATAAGCAATCATTTTCTTCTTCAACCACCATTGTCTCCTTCATGACAGAAAGAAACATTTTAGTTAACCTAGTAAGGTAAAACAATAGCACCTATATTGATAGTTGAAAAAAAAAACAGAGATGGTACCTTAAGGTCACCACAGAGCCATATCTCACTGCTATTCTCAAAGTTTCCTCACAATAGTCATAGGATAGTCGTAAATTTCCCCATTGAGGAGAAAACAAAACCCTATACAGGTTTGTGAAATGAATTATCTTGCCAACAAAACCCCATTTTCTATGGAATTCCCAAATGACCTAAGCATAATAAGTCTGAGTTACCTAGTAATATTATAGTTTAAATTAGTAAAATCTTCTAAGTCAGAAAGTAGGTTTAGAAAACTGTCCTTTGAATATTGTAGATTTTACAACTTTGAAATTAAGTCACTTTGATGCGAGATTATACCGTATTTGAAAACCACTGCTATAGAACAGTGGTTTCCAACTCTTTCCAGCAAAACTGCTCATTTTTTAAGTATAAACGAATTTACATCTGTATTCCTGTCATGAAAAGAAAAAAACTGTTATTAGTTTATATTAATTTTAAAAATTGTAGGTACAAAAAACTGTCTTTGTTAATGTACAAATTAATTTGTGTCCTTTTGATACTGAGAGTATCTGCATACACTTACGTAAGAAGTTAGGATACTTGGAGACACTTGATTGTTTTAAAGTATACAAATGTTTATGCCTACAGGGACTTGCAAGTTCCTTCAAAAAATTTACGACTTCCCTCAATGTTCCAGTGGGTGGAAACCAATGTTTTAAAATGTTAGAATTAGAAGAGCTATTTGAGAGCACATAAAATACCTCAGTACTTAATGAACGCATCCCGTCATAACGTTCTGAACACCAGGCATGTGATACCTAGGTGATCGTGCCCGAAGACCTGGGAGTGGGAGGAGCTAGACACTGTGGCCAGACAACTTAGACAGCACGTGCTAAATGCCTCCTTAGTTGACTTATCTTGCAGGGGGGTTTTAAGAAAGCCTTTAGAAGGCTGTTAAGTCTTCTTAAATCTATCACGTCCTCTGTCTTAGGATCTCATTAGAAAAACCCAAATGACACTAGTTATTTCAAATGGGAGAGGGAGAAGACTTAACTTAAGGATCCAGTTCCAAAGGTTGTGGAGGTAAAGAAACCGAAAGGGCATGGCAGATAATGCCAGGGGTTAGAATTCCCGCAGACCGCCGCTGTTCGGGGGGCTGGGGGTCTCGAGTCAGACCTCATGCAGCTCCGCGCTGCCGCTGTCGGGCGGGGAGAGCAGCTACCACCTCTGGGCAATAGCCACTCCTGTCCGACTTACTGTCCCATTGGTAAGCCAAGCAGAGCTGGCACGTTGCCAGCAATCACCCTGCCGGACCCTCTGAAGGCCGCTGGAGGACACAGTCACCCTCTTTTTTCAAAGTCAACAGCAAAAGCAGAAAGAAAAGAGGGAGGGCCTTCCTTCTGCCTGTCCCCCTTCCCGAGCTCCGCCTTTGATTTGCCATCTGTTGCCGTTATCCTCCAATGGCTAAATAAAAAGAGAAGCCAGACATGAGAGGAATTCCAAGATCGTGGCCTGCCCAAGTCCAGCCCTGAGGACACGGCCAGGTCTTGGAAAACTCAGAAGGCAGCGAGGCCCCAGGCCACTGAGGAGCTTCGTCCAACTCTTTGGCTACTTCCGTTCCTGGTCATCCGTATTTAACTTCCATCAACAACGGAATCATGACCTTATCTCCGATCCAAACAGCCTCTCACCTTTTTCAAAAACTGGAAGACAAAGCCCTATCGCCCCCGCATTCACAAGTCATGATTCCAGTTAGATATTCTGTAACCTAAAAACTAAATAAAAGGGCAAGTACCACTAACACTCAATTTCACATAAAATATTAGAATTAAAAGAAAAAGAGAACGCAGTAAACACGTAAAACTTGAGAAAGAACAAGTAAATAGCTACTTTACATTGGTTCGGTAATACTTCATCTATTCCATAGTTGAAACATTTCCGTATTCCCCCCTTCCGGGCCAGCCCTGGTGGAGCCACTCACCTGCTGTTGTGTCCTATCCCCATTAGTCCTCCCAAATCTTGGTGCTGTGTGGTAGCAGCGCCACCCAACTAGCCCTGGACAGTCAGAAGAGCGGGGAACTTGGTGGAAATCATCCCTGACTGAGATAAATTTAGACTTGAGAAAGTGCTCTGTCAGTCAATATATGACTTTATGAAATGTACTGGTAGTATCAATTAGGTTGTCTTTTGAGTAGAGGTATGTTTTTACCATTTACTTTTGGAAATGTAAATATTCTTTTGCCCCCACTACTGTTAGTATGTATATGAGATACGCAATGTTTACGTTGAAATTGAGAATGCTGTTCACACATATATCAACCTCCAATTCCCTTCCCTTCCCCTCTCCTTATCCTCCCCCTGACTCCCCTTATCTTGCTCATTTAACTCCATACTCTGGGCTTGTCATATTAGAGAAACCATGCGATATTTAACTTTCTGCGTCTGACTCACTTCACTAAACATAATGGTCTGAATTTGTATCCGTTTACCTACAAATGACTCAAATCTCCTCCCCAGGGCAATATGTAAATATTCTTATCAATGTACTTTCATTGTAGTTACGTTCTGGCCTACCATCTTGTTAGCTTTCTATTTGTCTCACTTGCTTTCAGTCTCTTTTATCTATTTTTCCTGATTTTTAAAAATCAAGTGCATGATTTACAGTGCCATATTGTATGTTCTCTAGCAGTTTGCTGACAATAACAGTGCTTTATTTATTTAGTGTTTGCTTGCGGTTTTAGTTTCTAGGTTCAACTTAACATCAACTGCGTGCCAGTAATATTTTACTACTTCACATATGATGTGTTTGTAGTGGTCATCTTTCTTGCTGCTGAGACACAATACTGGGTATCCATGACTTTGAAAGGCAGAAGGATAATTTGCTCATGGTTTCGGTCTATGATCTCCTGGCTCCCAGGCAGGAGCATCACAGCACAAGAGTCTGGAGGAGCAAGTCACTCTGTTCATGGTGGCCAGGAGACAGAGCAGGAGAGCAGCGTTAGCGAGGAAAGACAGACAGGCCAGATGCCAGCCCCAAGGCCACCCTTCCATGACCCTTGCAGGCACACTCTGTGTCCCACCAATCCCTGAGGCTGATCCCAAAGCCAACTGAGCTGACATTTCACCTTTACCACCATCACAGCAGGAAACCTGAACCAGTCTTTTCATTTCTTCCTTTCTTGCAATATGCTACTCATCACACATCTCATCTCAGCTGTTATTCATTCCACAACTCACTGAAATTATTAAATAGTCTTCTTGTAAAAAGTGGTTTTTATTTTTTTAAATGAGAAAGCAGTGTTTTGTCCTTCCTCATGAATTTACCATTTCCAAGGATGCTCCTCTTGTGGACCACAGTTTATATCTGGTACCATTTGCCTTCAGCCCTGAAGAACTTTGCCTGCCTTGTTTCTCGATGCCCCGTGAGTACCGCCTTGGCCTTGCAGTTCTTCTGGCTACAATTCCCTGTGACTCCACAGCAGCCTGCAAGGCGTTTTAGCTGCATGACGTGGGCTCCAGCACCACCTGAGCTTCCGGTTTTTCCCCCCAGTCAACTCTTTCTTTTCTTGCATCTCCCATCTCTGTAATAGTCAAGGTAATGGCTGCCTTGCCGTGTCAGTCCTGAGAGTTGCTGACTTTAGTTTGTTCAGTTTCTTTTGCTGTGACGATGGGAGGATGGCCTCCAGGGTCTACATATCAAGTCACAAATACGAAGTCTCACCCTCTTTCATTTTTGAAGCATATTTTTCTGCTTATACAAGTTTAGTCTGATTTTTGGCCCCCACTGAAGACACTCCACTGGCTTTTAGTCTGTATTAGTTCTGAGAGTTCACCAGTCATTATTTTCATGTGTCTTTTTCTCTAGCTACTTTTAGGATGATATCCTTGTTATTAATTTTTAAATTTTGGTTATTATAAGCCTTGGTGTTGATTTTCTTGTATTTCTCTGTTGAGATCCTTGGGGATTTTTTGACAAGATTTTTAAAAATTTTTATTTACATGTCATATCCCTTTCCCTCAACCTTCCCACATCACCCTTCTCTCACCATAAGCTCTGTCTTCTTACTTTCTTCCATCTCTCTTTTTCTTTCATTATGGTTTGGTTTTCTCACATTAAAGAAACTATATGATATTTAACCTTCTGTGTCTTATTCATTTTGCTAAGCATAATGGTCTCAAGGTGTGTTCATTTTCCTACCAATGACCCAAATTTGTCATTTTTATGGCAGAATAGTACTCTATTGTGTAGATATACTACATCTTCTATTCTGTTGTTGAACATAATGGCTTCTTCCATGATTTGGCTATTATAACTTATGCTGCTTTGAACATGGGTATGCATGTATGACTTTTGTATGATGACTTTAATTCTTTTGGGAAGATCCCCAGAAGAGATATATCTGGGTCCAATGGGATATCTATGTTCAGTGTTTTGAGGAATCTCCACACTGCTTTCATTACTGGTTAGTCCAGTTTAGAATCCCACCAGAAATGTATGAAGGCTCCTTTTTCCTAACAACCTCAACCGGAATTTGATGTGTTTTGAGTTCCTAATATCAGCCAGTCTTACTAGAGTTAGATGGAACCTCAGTGTTGTTTTGATTTGCATTACTGTGATGGCTAAAGATGCTGAACATTTTTTATGTATTTTTTGGCCATTTGGACTTCTTCTGCAAACTAAAACTTTCAGATGACTATTTTTGATCAGGTCTTTTATTTTAGGAGGTACTTTTTTCAGTTCTCTGTATACTGTTGATAATAGTCCTTCATCTGACAAACAGTTGCTAAAATTTTTCCCCATTTCATAGGATCCCTCTTGACCCTGTCCATAATTTCCTTTGCTGAACAGAAACTTTCTAATTTGATATAATTTCAATCATTGATTCTTGGTGTTCCCATGTGCTTTGGGTGCTTTATCGAGAAAGTCCTTGCCAACGTCTATGTCTCCAAGAGTTTTTTTTATTTTTTTCTTCCAACAAGTTCAGTGTCTCCATTTTAATGTCTTTGATCCATTTTAACTTGATACTGGTATATAGTGAATGATATGGGATACCAGTTTTCTCAGCACCTTTCATCAAAGAGAATATCTTCACTGCGGAGTATGTTTTTTGGATCCTTTGTCAAAGATCAGCTGGCTGAAGGTACTCAGAGATGTCTCTGTATCCGCAATTCGGTTTCATTGACCCACCGGTCTCTTTTTGTGTCAATATAATGTGATTTTTGACCACTGTTGCTTTGTAATCAAATTTGCAAGCTGGTACTGTGATGCCCTCTGCCATTGTTTTGTTGCTTTGGATTGTTTTGATTATTCTGGGTATCTTCTGGGCCTCATAATAAATTGTCAGTTCTTTCTTTCTAGATCTGTGAAAAATACTGTGGATGTCTTTACTGGGATTCAACTTAATGTGTGTTTCAGTTTTGGTAGTACGGGCCTTTTGACAGTGTTGATTCTGCCTATCCAGAAATGGGAGATGTTGTTTTCGTTTTCTGAAGTTCTTTTCAATTTCTTTTTTCAGAATTATTTAGTTTCCAGTAAAGAGGTCCTTCCTTTGCTTAGTTAGGATGATTCCTAGGTTTTCTTTGAGGCTATTGTGAATGGGATTATTTTTCTGAACTTTTTCTCTGTGTTTTCATTGTTGCTATAGATTGATTTTTATGTGCTGATTTTATATTCTGTGACTTAGCTGAATTTGTTTATTAGTTTTAAATAAACACTCCTGTAGAGTTTCTGGGATCCTGTCATCCACAAATAAGGCTCATTTGCATATTCCCTTTTTTCCATTATCTTGCCTAATTGCTCTGACTAAGGTTTCAAGCACCATGTTGAATAGAAGTGATGAGAGTGAACACCTTTGCCCTGCTCCTAATTTGAGGGAACATGCCTTCAGTTTTTCCCGATTCAGGGTGGTGTTGGCTGCCAGCGTGATCCTGCAATCCTTCCATACCTATCTTCAGCAGAATTTTAATCAGGAGGGGTTGTTATATTTTGTCAAAGGCTTTTTCTTCATCTATTAAGATGATCATGTGATATTTGTTCTTGTGTTTTGTTAATGTGATATATTACACTTATTGATTTATGTATGTTGAATCAGCCTGGCATCCCTGGGATGATGCCAACTTGATCATGCTGTATGATCTTAACAATTTTTGGCATTTCGTTTGCAAGTATCTTATTGAAGTTTTCTATATATCTATACTCATTAAGCAAATGGGCCTGGAGTTTCATTTCTTGAGTCTTTATCTGGTTTGGGGATCAAGATGCTACTTGTTGCCAGAAAGGAGTTAAGGAGTTGGCAGTGTTTCCTTTCTTTCAATTTCATGAAGAAGTGTTTAACTCTTCCCTAAAGTTCTGGTAAAATTCTATAGTGAATCCATCAGGCGCTGGGTTTTTCTGTGTCAGTAGACCCTATGTTACTGCTGAAATTTCGTATGTGTCTATCACTTTATTCAGGGTTTTTATATCTTTCTCTTCTTAGTTCACTTTTGGTATATGATATGTGTGTAGGAATTTATCCATTTTTCTGAGTTATTAAATTTACTGAAATAGGGCATTTCAAAATAGTTTTTCATTCTCCTCCAGATTTCAACACTGTTGGTTATGACCTCACCTTTTTCATTTTGAACTGTATTGATGTAGATTTTTTTTTTCTCTCCTTATGGTGAGTTTAGCTAGTGGTTTATCAATTTTATTTATCCTATTGAAGAACAAACTCTCTGATTAATTTATTTTTTGTATTGTTTTATAGTTTCAATTTCATTGATCTCCACACTGATTCTTATAATTTCCTTCCTTATACTGCTTCTAGATTTAACTTGGTCTTGTTCCTCTAGGACTTTGAGATGCACTATTAGATTGTTTATTTGAGATTGTTCTTTTTGTTCATATGTTCATAGCTATCAATTTCCCTCTTAGTACTACTTTCATTATTTCTCATAGATTCTAGTACAATCTGCTTTCCATTGGCATTTGACTTTAGAAATTTCTTGATTTCTTCTTTGGTTTCTTCTTCCATTGCTTGTTCTGTAATGTATTATTTAACGTCCATGTATTTGTATAGTTTCTGTAGCTTCTTTTGTTGTTGATTTCTAGTTGCACTCCACTACGATCTGAAAGTATGCAGGGAATTATTTCAATTTTTGTATTTATTTTAGCATGTGTTATGTCCAAGGACATAGTGTATTTTGGAAAAGTCCCATATGCTGCTGAGAAAAAGGTGTGATCTGTTGACACTAGTTAGAACAGTCTGTAGATATTTAAGTGCATTTGTTCCATGGTGTTATTGACCTCAGATGTTTCTTTGTTGATTTTGTTGTTGTTGTTGTTCAATTGACCTGTCTATTTGTGAAAGTAGCAGTCCCCTAGTATGTTCGTATTGGTGTCTATTTGTCCCTTCATGCCTAGTGGTTTCTGTTTTATGTGATTGAATGGACCTACTTTGGGTACACATATGTATATAATTGTGAGCTCTTCCTTTGGGCTGTTCCTTTTACCAGTATGTAGTGTTTCCTATTTGTCTCTTCTGACTTGTTTTGGTTTGGAATCTACAGTGCCTGAGAATAGAATAACTACTTCTGCTTGTTTCTGGGATCCAGTAGCACGGAGCATTAATTTCTATCCTTTTTCCTTCAGTCTGAGTGTTTCTTTGTGAGTGAAGAGTGTGTCTTGCAGACAACAAATGCTTGGGTGTTGTTTTTTAATCCAGTCTGTCAATCTGTGTCTTTTGATTAGTGGGTTAAGACTATTAACATTGAGAATAATTATTTTAATATTTTTACTGAATCCTGTCATTGTTCTGTTCTTCCACTGTTGGTTCTTTTTTTTTTTTTTTCTTGCTACAAATTCTCTTTCAGTGTTTCCTTTCTTCTGTGTTTTTTGGTACTGCTCTTCTCTCCATTTCCTTCAAGTATTTCCTGCAAATGCTGGGATAGTAGTTGCAAATTTCTTTAGGATTTCTTGGTTATGAAGAATTTTTACTTCTCATTCAATTCTCAGGGATAATTTTGCCAGATACAATAACCTATATAGAAACTTGCTTTTTTTAAAGCTTGAAAGATTTCATGACAGGATCTCCAGGCCTTTAAGAGCTTGCATTTAGAAACCTGAAGTAATTTGGATTGAATTGTCTTGGTAGAATGATGCCTGTTTTTCTCTTCCTGCTTATAATATTCTCTTTTTGCACTGAATTATTCATGTTTTGATTATCATGTGTCATGTTGAGGTTCTTTTCTGGTCAAAGTTATTTAGTGTTCTATAAGCTTATTACACCTAAATATTAATTTCTTTTCCAAGATCCAGGAAAATTTCTTCCGTGATTTCAGTGAATAAATTCTTCAAACCTCTTGTGCTGTCTTCTGCCCTTTCTTCCACACCCAGAATTCTGAGGGGGGCTCTCGTTGAGTCATTCAGCAGCTGTTGTATCCAGCTACTTTCCTCCCTTCTGATTTCAATTAGTTTCCTCAACCTTGTCCTCAAGGTCTGAAATCCTGTCCTTGCAGTGCTTGAGTCAACTTCCTCTGCTTTCAAGTAAATTTTATCATATTCTGAATTTCAGCCAGAATTCTTCACAGATTTTCCACGTCTCCATCAAAATGTTCCTTCCTGTCTTGAGTTGTCTCATTCACCTTGACCAGCTTTTTGTTTGTGTCTTCTATACATGCTCAGTAAGCTTTGGATTCACTGGGACAATTATCTGTTTAGTAAATTCCTCTTTAAGCCCATTGGTCATTACTTGCATTTCTCTAAGACTGTCTTGTTTGGACTGACTGTTTACAGATACCAACTGGTCTGTTTGATTTTTGGCTTCCTTCCCTATGAGTTCCCTATTTCGATGCCCATTACATTAGCTTTTGGGGCCTCAGGGATTTCTGCATGTGCCTACTCCGTTGACAAGTTTCTTTGAGCATGTATGAGGGTGTTGGGGTAGTCACAGGTCCACTGAGTCCAGTACTGAGAGTAGGTAATGAGGGGCCACCTAATAGTCCAGTGGCCTGCAAGGCATCTCATTCATACCTAGCCCCTTCAACAAAGCTCCCCTGTCTGTCCTGGCTTCCCTTCCTGAAGGATGGGGTTCTCTGCCCTTTTGGTGCTCCCACTATCACTTGAGCTATTCAGGAGGTTGGCAGCCTTTCTTTCTTGGTTGCAACTGTCTTTTGTGCAGGCTCCTTCCTAGGCACTGATTAAGAGGGCCGATCCCCCAAATCCCTGATGTGCAGCCTGTCTGTAGCTTCTTTTCCCCTAACCAGTTCAGATCCAGGCACTTTTCAAAGTGGCTCCTGTCTATGCCACTGCCTAGCAGGGCTGCCAAGGACAGCTTTTCCCAAGCTGCTCCAAGCCCTATGAGGCCTTTTCATGGAGAAGCTTGCAATGTTCTTGCAGGTTCTACTACTTTCAGGCTTGTTTCTGGAGGCTGGGTTATTAACTGCCATCAATTCCTGCAGCTCCAGCTTCGGGCTTGCTACAACTTGTGGATGGTGCGAGGTGAGAACCCTTCCCAGTCTTAGGCAGCTTCCCAAGCTGTAGCTTCTGACAGGTCCATGGGGTTTGCAACCTTTCTGTGGCCTCCTATCATTTTCTAGAGCTCTTCTCCCTCTTCTAGCTAAGTTGAGCAGGTATTTTTTTTTAACAGTATCTCATGTTTTTATATGAGCCTGCAAGGAGCCATTGAGCCGCCATCTTGGCCAGAAGTCTTAGACAACTATCTTTAAAATAATTTTCTATCACTCTCTTTTTCAGAATCATTAATTTTGTATCTATCAACCTATTTCATACTTTCTCAATATCGTTGGGAATCTATTTTTCTGTATGAAGTTTGCCAGTCTTTTGTTATATTAAGTTCCATTCAGTGACTATTTAATTTCAGATATTTCACTTTTCATCTCTAGAGTTTCCATTAAATTCCTCTTCTACCTTCTATTTTTTTTGGTTCATTGTGCTTACATTATTCCTTAGAACCCTGTAAATACTTATCATTTATCGTGGAAGCTCTAAAGTCTTCACGTGCTGGGTATCTCATCCCAGCAACGTCTGCAGTTATTTCTACTGAATGATTTTTTTATTCCAGTTACATGTAACATTTTTCAGTTTTTTCCATATCTAGTAAATTTTTACTGAATACTGAATTATAATTTTTACATTATTAAATATCTGCATTTTGCTGTCTTCCTTCAAAAGAACATGAAGCTTTGTGCTGCCAGGAATCTAAATTTCATGGGTCAATTCTGTGCTTTCAAGATTTGTTTGCAAACTTTCTTATGATAAGTATGCGGGCAGATTGACCTGTATTCTACTACTCTAGCACGAACCTTCTCAGACATCTCTAGGACATCCTATGTGCTCTACAAGATCTCAGTTCTTTCTTGGTTTTAGAAATTGTTTGGCTTGTACCTGCTGGGTGAATATTCTTTTGTTCATACTTGTTCCTTGATTGACCTCAGAGAGTCCCACTTTCCCTAAGCATAGGACAGCGCTCAGCTAAGGAGTACAGGAGACCCGTGCATGTCTAAAACCCCTTCTGGGCTTAGGTATTTCCTCCTGGTACTTTGCACCAAAATTCATGCCCCTTGGGCTGCCCAAACTCCTATCTCTGTTTCTTCAACCAGTTGATATTGCCAAGTTTTGTTTGGCTTCTCTTTCCCTGTGCCACATTCCAGGAAATACCTCCAGATTTTTCAAAATACCTTTGAAAGCTGACTGCGTGATAAGGCTCACCTCGATTTTCTACGCTTTTATGGAGCATATTTTTATATTGTGCATGGAATGAAAACAGTTATGCCATATACATTATTCAGTTGTTCTAGTCATTTATAGCCAGAGAACAATGTCATTACCAGCTACCAATTATAAATATCTCTGCATGTCACTATAGAAAAGAATATTTAAGGGAAGTCCGTACATTTATTTATACATTAATTTGACAACTATTAAAGATCTAATAATTTTCTGTCATTGTGCTTCAAAAATAAAAAGGCAAAATGGTAGACTTGGAAATGGGTAGCGTTTGAAGTTGGGAGATCTGGGGCTTCAGTCTTGATTCTCCATCTATTCACTCTGTGATAAATTACAAAATTCCTCTGAGTCTCAGTTTCCTTGTTCCTACACCAGGGTAATCACACACTTGCCTGTCTTTACAGGATTATTGTTACAGGATTATTGTTGCAATTAAGTATATTGTCTGTAAAACAGCTAGTCACCTCCTGGCACATAGCCTGAGTCTAGTTGACTACAATTACTGTTTTTCAAACGTGCTTTGGGGAAGAATTAAGGAGCCAATAAACCAACAGAGTGGGGTGAGAAATGCCTCCAAGAGAGGCTGGTAATAACCCTATGCCAGGCATGTTGGGATAAGCCGGGATACACATCCAAGAGAAAGAAAGAGTAAGGAAAACCAAGAATTTAAAGAAATAAACTTTTCTCTCCGGGTTAAGCAAAGGACAGTCTCATGGTATGCAGTATGAGAATTTCAGAAGTAGAGTTGCAGGTGCACTCAGGAAATGCAAGTCAGACTCAAAGCTACCAGGTGAGAAACTGGTTTCCTTAGAGGCAACAGTTGGGGTGCTAGGAACAATGGAACCGGCTTCTCCAGGGACTGCAGAGTAGTGGAAGATCATTTGGAAGATGCTGCTTCACATTGGTCTCCGTGGATCAGGTGGGGATGTCCTAGGATTGGAGGACATGACGAAAGGAGGCGTGGCCAACTCTATGGGCCACCATGAAAATAAGCACTTTGGGTTAATTAAACTCTGTAGCCAAAATCTAATTTGAGTGTGTGTTTTATTTTTCAAAATACTCAGGAGAGCTACAAGAAAAGAAAACTGAGGGTGAGGGAAGGACTAAAGGCTAACTGGTAAGTACGCCTGGCTACTCGTTCATGGGGACTGAGAACAAAGAATGAGGTGATGTGGGTGTTAAACTTCACATCAGGCCATTTCCCAAGTCCCACGAAGTACACACTTGGTACTTTTCACTCTGCCACCAGTTTTCAAAGTGACCTTAACAGTAAAAAGTTTAAGTGAGCTATCAGTGCATGCGTTTCCTTCTGTTCAGACTCATTCCTCTCAGAACGGAAGTGCCTTAATTTCAGTCAACAGCAACGACTTGTCTTTCTTTGGACCATGACATAGGATTTAGTACTATACGCAATATGCTACGAAACACACTCTGCATCCACCAATGAGGCCACAATAAGTGCTCAATAAATATTTTAAGCATGGAAATCTGAGTGACTTCATGCATGAAAAGAAATCAGCCTTCCTGACACAATTAACAAGGAAAAACATAGGAAAAGGAGACTTTTTCTCATAAAACCTACCACTGACCAGCTAGAACTGCGCTGCTTACTAAAGTTAGAGCACATTTTTCATATAAAGCTTTTAAACAAACCATCTCTGTCTTTCTCCTCCTGCCCAATTTATCCACAGAAAATAGAAACAGCCGTAGTTACTTTGAGAAGAATTCTCAGAGGCAACAACAAGAGAAAATAAACCACGACAATTTGTGGGATGAAAACTTAATGAAATTTGGGGAATTTTATATAATATTCTCATTTTGGTTGGTTGCTACTTTATTACATTAAAATTCTTTAGAACAAAGGACAAGGCAAACAAACAAATCAGAAAAAGTATTTTTTAAATAACGTTCTCTGAGGGAAACTTGTTTGTGTGATTCTTTCTCCTCCATTTTCTTTTCCGAATATCAACCAAGTTTACACGGTGACATTTCTTTCCATTCCTTAAAGTGGATTTGTTGAGAATGACCAAATCATATTTATCGGATAGAATTGTATCGCTTACAGACAATCATATATGACATAGTAAACATGATAGTGAAAATTGGTTTGGTTTAAAATGTTAGAAGATTTAGAATCAAAAATAATCTGTATGTATGAATTGTCCATGCACAATGGGGTGTCATTACACCAAGATGTCCCTTGTAATAGCAATAATTTTGTTACCTTTTAACAGACTTTTAATTTATAGGGCCGCCATTAGAGCTCTATTAAGTTCTACATGTACAGAGATTGTACTTTCAAAGATTTGGTGCTGCAAGAAGACATCCTCTAACATATCTAGCATGAGTTACTTATTATCCCTGAAATGGTGTGTCTCTCCCTGTTTCATCCGTCCTTCAACATCTGCTGCTTCCTACTTTATGTGCCCTACCCCAGGTAACCGACTCTACGTTTCTCTGGAGCCAGTAGCCTCCCAGTAACACTTGTGTTCTCATAGGGTGAAAAGGGCTTTAAAATTCTTCTACTGTGCCTACTTACCTCTTAGCAGAAAACTAAACTTTAAAAAGTTGCATTTTCCAAATTAGACAAAAATTAATGTTTTTCAAATTAGATTTGCATTAAGTCAAATTTATATTAAGTCAAAAATAAGATGAGTTTTGCTAAATGCATGCGTCTGTGTAATTGACATGCCTATGAAAATATGGAACATTCCAATTGCCCCAAAATTCTCCTGTGCCCCTTACCAGGCAATCCCCTTTGTCAGAGATTCCATTCCACAATTTATTTCAATTATAAATTAACGTTTGCCCATTTTAAGATATCATATATATGTAATGACATTCCCTGTGCTAATCTTTGCCCGCTTTTTGTCTTTCCATAGTATTTGCAAGATTCAGCCATGACGATCAGTAATTATAGACCAGCACTAAAATGTGTGAAGATACTAAAATTTCTTTATTCATTTATTACAGGACAAAAGTGTCATTTTCTATCTAGGGCTGCCATGGCTATTCCTGTGTAAGTATTTTTGTGGACAATTACTTTCATTTTTCTTGGAAATAATCTTAAGAAATAAGGCTGGAGGAATAGCACAGTGGTTAAAGTGCTTGCCTTGCAAGTGCAAGGCCTTGGGTTCAATCTCCCAGCACCATATAAAGCTGGGTGTGATGGCACATGCAATTATCCCAGCGCTTGGGAGGCTGAGGCAAGAGGATTGACATTAGTTAGAGGTCAGCCTGGCTCCATAGTGAACTCAGGACCAGCCTGGGATTCAGAGCGAGACCCTGTCTCAAAAAAAAAGGTGGATGTGAGAGATCCTGAGATCACCTTAACTTGGCTAACTGAGGCGTGGCTGAGGTGTGACCAAGTGCTCTTTTTCCTTTTCGTTTCTCCGTTGCCACCATGTATTGACAGACAGCATCAGACTCTCTCCTCACTGCCATGTTTAGGAACTAGACCTACTATCAAATAAAAGATTTCAAATTTTAATCTTGCCACCATAATAACTTTTTGGATCTGGAAAACATTGCCTAATTTACAAAGCAGTCTCACATGTATGCGCCTTTCTTTCCTTATATGAAATTTGGCAGGCACGAAGACTTTATAGATAAGGAGATGGGTTTAGGGCACTGAATGACATTGCCAATATCAAAGCAAGAACTTAATCCTAGAATATCGCAAGTACTGATATTAATCATAACTGCCTTCCCAGTAGGATAAAAAGTCCTTTCTGAGAATATTTTTAAAGGTGAGCTTGTGGAAAACGCATAGCCATGATGGTATAAGCTTTCCTTAAGCCACACCCCACGCCAGTGGTGGAGCACACTGGCCCTGCCTCAGCGACGTACCTCTGGAAGTTGGGAAAGCTGTCACATGTGAAAATTACTTCTGTCGTTTCATGTGATTCTGGTTCCTTGCTTGGCTCTAACCCGTTAATCAGCAGATCTAGAGCTGATTTCTGTACTTTAAATAATGGACTGTGTCAATTTAGGCAAACCATATTACTTCCCCGAGTTTCATTTTCTCCATCTGTAAAAATAATTTTCTAAAATGGCGATTTCAGAGATTTTGTAACCAGGGGAAGGAAAGCCATCATGATTTTTTTTTTTTTTTGGTTGTTCATTTGTCATCTCGTGAAATAACAGAAGACAATCCTTTAAAACTATTTTCTGCTAATGAGATCAGTGAAATTCTATCATGTCCAGCTGGGCTGAGGATTGGCTCATGGGAATCACAGTCTCACATGATCCCTGAAGTCTATAATTTATGAAGTCAGGATCCTCTTTGAAGGTAATGCAAGAGTATTTGCAAAAGAGAATGATCCCTTGGTAGCAGGAGGTTATAAAGCTTCTGACTTTCTGGGGGAATGTCATTAAGTGGCTTGCCACCGGGAACAGCTGGGAGCAGGACAGCAGCCCTGCGCCCTGCGCTAACCAGGCTACAGACTAACCCCAATGTGGAACAGCCAGATTGTTTGGTCTGAGAATCGTTCACACGCAGCAGCAGCGGAGGAGTTCAGTCCCACAAAGAGCGTGTTTCCCTACAGCACTGTGGTCCAGCAAGACCAGATGGGTCTGCTGCTGGTCATCAGCCTTGCGCTTGCCGTTCATGGGAGGAAACGGGCCTTTCCTTCCCATCAGTCAGCCTCAGCGGCAAAAAACTTAGAAAGGTCTCACCAAAAAAGAAAGAACGACACCAAGCAGGTGCCCAACCCCATTGGCAGCAAAACAATTCAACTTCCCACTTGCCGATTGTGCTTTTTCTAATCTACTGTTTTAAAATTCGGATATAAAAGATTGCAAGAGTAAGTAAGGCTTACCATGTTGTGTAGTGTGTAAAAATATTTTTGTATATTTTCTTGCTTAAGTCTCAGAGCAAAAATTAAAATTCACGTAGTGTTCCCATCTCACATGCAGATGCTGCAGCCCAAACCACTTGGCTAGCGACTGGCAACATCAGATTGTCTGCCTGAGTTACAACCGGACTGGACTAAAATCTGCACCTGAATCTGTTTCCGTAGGCTGATTCCTGTGCCCAGCATACAAAAAAAATCAGTATTTTTGAGTGAATAAATAAAGGGATGAATAAATACAGTAAGTATTTCAGTTAACTTTTCATTGCTGGAGGACAATATCTGATCCTCACAAATGAGAAGAAAGGTTTATTTTAGCTCAGTTTCAAATGATCTCAGTTTCCTCACCAGCAGCCGGCAATGGTGACAGCAGGTGGTGACGGCCTCGCTGTTCACCCTACAGCAGAGCACGAACCCGAGTGAGCACGGAGAGGCACAGCTAGTGTGGGCCACTGTAGATCATGTCCCAGTGACTCACCCCCTCCAGCTCAAGCTCCAGTGGTCAGACTCTTCCGACCACGTCCTGCCTCCCATCAGAACAGGAAATCAAAGGCTTAATGCCCATGATTGAATCACCAACCATGAGTCTTGGGGGGACGTTCCAGATCCAAACCACAATAGTGAGGAACCAGAATATCAGATTAATTCTTTTCAGGCATCGTTAGTGAGTCATTATGAACTTCTTGAGAGTCTCTAGGATTACAAACAATTCCAAGAAAAGTGGACACGATCAGGTCCAATTTTATGTATTCTATGCACATCCACCAAGCAGAAAAAGGCCAAGTATGGGATACCACTGGGGTTTCACAAAGGTATGTGCATATCTTATCCATCTGTGTCTGGACAAAATCAGAGTAGAAAAATGGTAATTTCCCTACACTCCCCACTTCTTCCTCCAACCTCAGCTGCTGCCTGCTTCCTACATCAGTGAAGCTGGGAAACGCAAGCATCACCCTATAGAAGCAAGATTTTGGTCTCCTGTTACTCATCCCAGATTTCCAAGACTGTCAGATACACAAGGAAAGAACAGGGAAGCTGACCAGCTTCTCCATCGTGACCAGGTTCCCAGTAAACTGAGTATGTCTTATAAAGCAAGTGCTTTATGATACTGGCTTCCTATAAAATGGGAGAATTTTCATTTTCACCTTTGGTTGGTAATAGTTCTAACCCCAAATTTTAAATTAATAGTTCTCAATCATGAACATAGTCACCGGGGGAGTCTTAAAAATATAATGCAATTTCCTGACTTCACTCCGGATCCACTAAATCTGAGTATCCTGGTTTCGTTTTCAAATGGCTTTTCCAAAGAGAATGCTAGCAGCTATGGAGGCAGCAAAGAACTGAGGGGGTCCACAGAAGGCAATGAAGGAAAAGGCGATTACTTTAAGAGATGAAATATGAAGTATCTAACACGGTGCTTATGTCTTGATGAGAATGTTCAATACAGAGAAAGACACACAGAGAGGTTAATGAAATGGGAGGGAAAGCAATTATTCAGGGTGTTCCCTTAAATAGATCTAAGGAGATGGATTCAGTGCAAGAGTAGAGTTTCTCCTTGATAAAAAAGCGGATGTCCTTCTGTACTAAAGGAAGGGAAGCAGACCATGGTAGGCTAATCTGTGCTATGATAAGAGTGTATAGATGTTCTACTTTTAATGAAATAAGTAACAAGGTCATGCTGAAAGCTTGGGGGTTGAAATTTGAGAAGATATGAGATTATTAAGAAAGTCGCAGAGAAACTCAATTAGAAAAATAAAGGCAATGCAAATCCCACATCATCAAAACAAAGATTGGCCTTATGGTATTTGGATTCCAATGACAAAGAAAATAAACAAATAAATTATCATCCTTATGTCAGAAAATTAAAACAGAAGAGAGGCATAACAAAGGCAGAATATTTTCTGTAAGGTAGTCAAAGAAGACTCTTTGATGAAATGACCCTTGGAGAAGACCCAAACTCTCTGTGGGGAGTAAGGGTGTAAGGGTGATTATTCCAAGCAAGGAGAATCCTATAAGGAAACATGTACTATTTATTTAAGGAGACACAAGCAAAGGATTTGTGGAAAGGAGTGAACATTGGGAGTAAGGGCAGAGTGGAAGGCAGAGGGGAGGCCCAGGCACAGACCGGGATGGGCCTTACAGAAGGCAGGCAAAACCTTGACTTCATCCTATGTTTAGGGAAGGCACTGGACAATTTTGACCAGGAATCCACCTGACTTCTGTCTTAAAAGGATCCTTCTGCTAGTCTACTAAGAATTGCAAATGGCTGTTATGGAAGAGGGAGAATCGGTTGTGAGTGATTTCAGTTGCTTACTGAGGAGAGGATGGTGTCACTGGACTGGTGGGAACTGGTGAGATTTTAAATATTTTTGAAGACAGAAAGAACATCACAGGATTTGTGGATTTTTTGCAAAGTCTGAAAGAGAATCAAGATAAATACTTGAGTCAGAGATGACTTCAAGTGGTTGGACTGAACAATGAAGCAATTGGCAGTGCCATTTACTAATGTTGGAATAAAGAGACCACCAAACGCTAATTGGGGCAAGGCAAGATTTTTTTTTATTACGGCAGGGATGTTATTAGGATTGGCAGCTGCACTGTCCCTGGACTCTGGGTGGGTCTTCAGAGAGCAACCCCGAGCAAGTTTTACACAAAGATTACATAGAGGGACCTTATATCATCACATACATAGCAACCAATCATAACCTGACAGGTAGTTGTTGTTCTCAGCAGGCTGTTCCTGTCTTGAAATATGTGATTCTTGCAAAATAAGTGAATCTCATGTAATACGTGATTCTCATGAAATACGTGATTCTCATGAAATACGTGATTCTCGAGAAATAGGTGACTCTCTGCAGGCTGCCATGGAGGCAAGGGATGGGATAGAGGTCAAGCCTCTGCCCTTAACACAAGACTCTAGATCCATCCTGACAAGTGCACAAGCAGGGCTCCAAGGCGAGGCAGGCGGGCCTCACAAGATGCACTGACAGCAAACTGACTTATAAAGTAAATTTTAACTTACACAGAAAATTCTAACTCACACAGCAAACACATAACCTGAACAGCATAATCACCACAAAATGGAGTCACTTTAGTATGTTGGCAGTCTGAGTTACATCATTTCACAACCTGGTTACAGAAAGTCAACATCAATATGAGGCTACAGAAAATTATAAAACTACAGAAGTGCACCTAATGTTGGATTTTTAACATACTGTTATACTAAGCTGGAGAGAGTTAGAGAATTTTTCACATTATAGTACCATTTCAAATATAAGTAAATATCCTTCCATTAAATGAATAGCCATCAAGATAAGACCTATGAACTTCTTAAAGACTCAACATCTAGCTCAAAATTTTGATCTATGAAAAGCTGTCATCACAATTCATTAAACAAATCTTGATAAAATAGTTTCTTGAATAGTTAACTATTTACCAAGTGTTTATTTTTAACAGATATTTTTTCTAAATCTAATGACACCAAAATGTGAGTTTGTATCGTATGTGAGAGGTAATTTAAAAATACAACCAAAAACTTTTTTAAATGACTTAAAAAGAAACTTCTGGTAAGTATTATTCAAAAAGAGAATAAAACAATAATAAAAATAAAAATGAAAGTATCTATAGATATAAATTCTGAAAATTATAGAAGAGTACTACCAATAACTTCATGTCAAGAAAACTTAAAAGGTAAATAAATTAGACAACTCTTTGGGAAAATATAAATCAAAACTGAAGGGAAAGAGGAAATTTCTCTAGGGGATTGAGTATAGTAAATAAAAATTCAAAAATTACAATTAAAAACAAGATCTATCTATTTTATAGATGACATCTTTCAAATGTTCAAAAAAACAAGACAAGCTAGGTGTTATAGACTTTTTTAGAGAACATAAAAAAATTAAATGAATCTCTGGCTCATTCTTAGAAGACAAAACTTGATCCAAAATCTAAAGATAAATTAATTAGGAGGACTCTTTTCTCTTTTTTCAGTTTTGGTACCATGAATTAAACCAAGAGCCTTGAGCGTGCCAAGCAAGCACTCTGCCACGGAGCCACATCCTCAGCCTGGAAGAATTAGTTTTGAAAAGCATTCTTAATTATGGACACAAAAAAGTATAAAATTATTAGTTAATAAATTTCAATGAGACATTAAAATAGTACTGTAAGTAAGTTTTGGTTAAGATATAACATTTGGGGCTGAAGGAATGGCTCACAGGTTAAATTGCTAAGTACCTGAGTTTGATTCCCCAGCACCACATAAGCCAGGAATGGTCATGCAAACCTGTATCCTCAGCACTCAGGAGGCTGAGGCAGGAGGATTGCCGTGAGTTGAAGGCCAGCCTGTTCTCAATAGTGAGTTCAGGACCAGCCTGGGCTACAGAATGAGGCCTTGTCTTTAAAAAAAAAATAATGTTTCTACATGTGTATTAACTCCCATTCATAATTTGAAAAGGAGAGGGCATTATTAAGAGTAATAATAAAATAAACAAACAACAAAAAAAAACTAATCTCGGGTTTAATGTTGAATCATTCAATACATCCCTTTAAAAACAGAAGCTAGACCACAAATTTCCAAATTTTCTTCTCTCCAACATTGCACTGAAGTTTTTGCACAATCTACTAAGAAGGAGAAAGGTGAATACGGTATGATGAAAATATATATATTAAAAAATTATTGCAGTAAAAGATACATTGCAGTTAAGCCCCTTCAAAATACTCCACCTCACTTGGAAGACCCTTGCCACAGCATTCATACTCCTTTCTGAAGCAGGTCTGGAAGTCCTCTTTCACGAGAGCCTGTAGGTCCACTATCATGGCCATCCAGGTGTCCTGAATCAACTTAAAATGTGTGTATTTCATGGTCATTTTGACTTTGGACAAGATTCAAAGGTCACATGGTGCAAGATACAGTGTATAAAGTGGATGAAGACACTCTATCATGTTTTTATGAGCTTGCTCTTTGGTTGGATGGCACACAATGGTGTTATTCACTGTCTTTTTGATCGCATGTCATAAACACACTTAAGACTTTTCAGAAAGTAATACAATGATGGAATAACTATGTTTGAAATTTTAAAAAGTATTTTGAGGGGGATTAATAACAATGTGTACTTTAATACATTTTTAATTTAAACATTGACTGTACATGCTGTTTATCCCTTGTATTAAGTGTACCAGAAAAAAATCAGCCCATATTCACAATTGACATATTTTTCTAGATAAAAATTTTTTTTAAATTTTAGGTAAACTTCCCAAACTACTAACAGCATTCAGCAAGTGTCCTGGATGCTATATCAAGATGTACAAAACAATGTTATTCCTTAATTTCAAAAACAACTTTAAAATGCAATTTTCAATTACTGTTAGAGCAATAATACACATGAAACCTAGTAATGAACTAGAAAGATGTATTTAATACCTTTTGGGAAAATTTTATTAAATTTTATTTGTGTACTCAGAAGACTGAAATGAATTTAAAAAATTTGTTTCTGATAAAAACATAGTAAAATTGTGATTTTTCACTTTTTTCGCTATACATTCATTCATAAATTTTATTACCATTAAAATTCAAAAAATATTTTGGGGAAGTACTCACCAAGCTGGTCATAAAATGCAAGCAGAAAAATAAGTGGGTCAAAGAACAAACAAAAAATATAAGAAACAAATCTCCTGAAGTAGAACTTACCACATATCAAGATTGAGCAATAGCTTCATAAATTTTGCTACAGACAATATTCCTCAACCCTTTTGTTGCAACATTTTCTTATATCCAACTCAATATTTTCATGTTTTATTTTTGGTACAATTCAATCTAATCATAAATCTATTACTACAAAACAAAGATTTGAGATGAAAGGATGTTGAGTATATACAAAGCCCTCAAATTTTATTATTAAATTCATAAAACAGTCAAAATATCAACTTAAAATTTTGTGTCATAAATATATTCAGAAACATTAAAACCAATTATTGCATTAAAAGTATTACGTATGACAAAGAAAATAAAAATAGCCAATAAAATATTAAGGAAATTGGTTACATTTAAACAAACCCTTTATGATAAAGATAGCAGTAAATGAGAACTCAAGCTACAGACTAGAAGAATATACTCGTAAGTCAGATAGTTGAAACATAAAAGTCACTTGTGAATTTATAAAATATAGACAATTCAATAGAACAATAAGCAAAGATGTGATTCTTAAGGACCAAAATGGCTAAATGACAACTTTATGAGAAGATACTTAAATATTGTTTACCAGAATTCAAGTTGATAAAAATAAATCAATTAACAATCATAAAAATGCAAATTAAAATAATGAGATGCAAATCCGCAAGATTAAATTTCATTAATGCTAGGCTTCTGGAACATCTCCAAAAGCCTCATTTATTTGGAACTGTGTGCTGCTGGGAAGTTGGGCCTGGCTGGAAGGGGCTGATGCTCGGGGCATGACCTGCCAGGATTATCAACTTGTTGATATTGGTGGTTTCCCAGGGCAGAGACTTTATATTCTTGTGTTGTTGACCTGTGAGGCAGGGAGTGAGGGAGGAGCTCCTAACCTAGGTGAAGGAGGCCCAACTGAAAGCTTGAATCGAGTAAAAAAAGGAAGAAGAAACATTATTACAGCTCGTTCCCGGTAAAGCTTACCCGGCTTGCGTCTGAAGACATCAACTTGGTCCTGCCTTCACTTTCTTGATCTCACAAATTGACATTAGTATGAGTTCGTATCTGTGGAGTCACCATAGCCCCTCACACTGTGATTGCTAGGACAAATGTCACCTAGTGGAGCAAAGCATAAAACACAAATCATTCTACCAGGAAGGGGGATTCTATTCATCTATTGTAAAGCAGTTTGTTTAATCTGCTCTTATAACACTGGAAACAGCCTGTAAAAATGTAGCTGCTTACATGTACATCCATGACAACCCCTCCCCTCCACCTACAGGCATCCTGGGGTTGGATCTCTAGTTTTGGGAGACCCAAAGTTGCTGTGGGCTCTCTCTTCTCCTAATGACTTAAAGAGAACCAAGAGGCCAGGATGCAAATGATTAAAATTAATACAAGAAGTAGATCCTTATGATTACCCTAATTCTTCACTTGTAAAATGTGAGGCATTTAGAGATTCTGTATATAATTCATTTGAGTATTTTTGGAAAAGTTGAAAATGAAATGATGCCGGCTGGTTCCTCTTAGCATCTTTGGACAAACTAGTGGTGGGAACTAGACTTCGGCAACTCTTAGAGAAGGACTAAACGTATTTCACACAAAAAGGTGGACTTGAGTCTTTTGGGGGTCAGGGACAGAATGTTATGGTTTTCATCTAGAGTGTCTCCCAAAAGCCTCATGTATTTGGATATAGTAGGGTAACTGGAATTGAGTGCCGTTGGAGGCGAGGCCTGGCTGGAAGGGATGGATGCTTGGGACTTGATCTGGAGGGATTGTGTCAATTTGTTGAGATGGGGGAGGAGGGGGAAAAGAGTATAGAGCTTTCAGGTGTGTGTTACTGACTTGTGGGCCAGGAAATGATGGAGGGACACCCACCCTGAATGTGGGCAGACCTACTAGCAGCTTGAACTAAATAAAGTTAGTACGTTTTCCCGGGAAAGCTCTGACCTTTGCCTATGTCTCCAGACATCAACTGGCTCCTCAATTCACCTGGCTCCTGCTTTCCTTGGCTCTCTGTGTGCGATTCCCTGAACAGCTTCCCAGCCACTGCCATGTCCTTCCACCTTTGCAGGCTGCCCATGAATGGACTGTGAGACCATCTGAAACTGTGAGCCAAATAAATCTTTCCTCCCTTAAATTGTGGATGTCCGGTATTCTGTCACAACAATGAGAAGGCAACTACGACAGCGATGTTAATAAATCAAGTATTTAATTTAATGTTGGCTAGAATGTGAGGAAAAGGAATACCTGGACCTTATTGGGAGGATCACAAATTGGTGCCATCACCTTGGACACTGACTTGACAGTATACAATGTGGTGAGATTCATATACTGTATAACACAGCAATTCCATATCTAGATATCTATCTTTTAAAAAATGTCTTACATATGTCCAAAGAGACTTACTCAAATTTATTTATAGCAAATCTTTTTGGAATTGTCAAAACATAGTAACCCAAGTCTTTCTCAGTGGTGATAGTGGGGGAATTGATAATGACACTGAGGAGCATCTGTACAGCCTAAGCCCACAATCACAACAACAGACATTTGTTAGAGGCTGAATTGTGTCTCCTCACAACCATATCTATGAGGTAGGTGACACATGGAATCTTTGTAAAATTCCCATGCTACTGCCATAATCCCCAGCACTTCCTAACGTGACTCTATTGGGAGATAACGCTACCATCTCCCCATCTCCAGATTTGGGAAAGGGACCCGGGCTTGCCCACGTGAGGAATAGCACACCTCACCTTTGCTGCAAATCCAGCCTGGAAAGCATGCTTTTAAAGAGGAAATTTAGTGAAAATGGGCCTTTAAAGTGAGCCCTCATTCATACTAATTGGCGCTCTTCCAGGAAGAGAAAGCCTAGTCACAAAAGGAGACACCACAGGTGTGCCAGCACAGGGGAGACCGCATGAGGACAGACAGAGCTCGAAGGTGGCAGCCTGCAAGCTGAGGAAAACGGCAAAACGAAAACCACGGAGCACACAATCGCTCGCACACACTGACAACAACACGCAGCGATTGGTATCTTAACCTTGAACTTTCGGCCTCTGTGACTATTGCCTAACCGCTGAGCTGGTCCGATTTTATTATGACAGCCTTCACCAGCAAGCATCAACTCATTACCTC
This sequence comes from Ctenodactylus gundi, assembly GCA_004027205.1. NCBI lineage: Eukaryota > Metazoa > Chordata > Mammalia > Rodentia > Ctenodactylidae > Ctenodactylus > Ctenodactylus gundi. The sequence goes on along the minus strand of PVKB01002198.1, from coordinate 233,254 downwards.
ATTGGTTATCATCATGAGTTAGTTATGTTCCTATTTCAATTGTCCCCACATTCTGGATGAGAAAACCAAGTCTCAAAAAGATTATGTAAACTGCCCGGTGTCATGCTGTGAATAGTAGACTCAGTTAACAGAAAGACGCAGATTTTGAGCCCAGACAATTTGATGACAGAGTTCAGTTTCTAAAAAAAAAAAAAAAAACAACCAATGAGATAGATGAAAATATGTCAAAAGAGGTAAGTATCCAATATGTAATATAGAATTCAAAATTAACCCACAAAAGGGTACTTTCAATATGCTGTCATTGTGGTGGTTTTGTCTTGTGATCCTGGGGGTTGAGCCGCGTGGGCTTCTAGCTCAGTGCCACTTTCCAGTCCTTTTTTTTAGTTAGTTATTTTAATTGTGAGACAGAGTCTCACGAAATTGTCCAGACAAGACCTGAACCGTCGATGTTCCTGACTCAGCCTCTGTGACAATTTTTAAAACATACAACATAAAAGTTTTGCCTTTGAAAGAGGAGAGGGTTAGAGTTGAGCTTAATTAAACTTTTTTTCTTTGTTGTTGAGAAAATAGAGACAATATGAAAAAATGTTTTTATTTTATCATGGATGTGTCCATTACACTATTATTACTATTTCATGTCTTTTCTGTGTACGATTTTTTCTTATTTTTTAAAAAATTCTTTTTAAAAGGTAAAAATAACACTGCTTTAAACATCTTTCTCTGTGGTTAAATTCAGCAGTAAATGTCAAGATAGAGAAGGTAAGTCTTTGTACCTTAATATAAACAGTGAAGAAACCTTTCATTGTCTGTTTTGTTTGTTTTGCAATTGGAATATTAAGTGGGCAATTTTCTTTAAGATATGTTGGTTGTCTTTTAAAATAGTCTGGACCTCTTGCAAGTCAGGTTGTGGAATTGGTCATGTAGAGAAAAAGCTAAAGAAAGTGATTAGAAACAGATATGACACTACAAAGCCTTTAATGTTAACAAAAATGCCAAGAAGAGAAAGAGAAGGAGCTGGGTGTAGCTGAAGTGTAGTGGGCCCTTGGCCATTCCACGGAGCCAGGGAGATACGTGCTTGTGAATTTTCTCCATGCAGAAAACAACACTTAAAAATTAGCCCCAAACTAGTGGTTGGAGTCCTATGATGACACCTCAGTAGAAGGAAAAAGCATTAATGCACAATTTATATAGTGGAAAGTTCGACAAAAGCTGAAATCACAGTAGCTGATGAAATCAAGCACCTTAAGAAACCAGGAGTGGCTGTGGAATTAAATAGGTAGTTTAATTTCTGTGCATGGTTGCGAGTCAAGTAAAAATCCTTGTAAGTCAATTTGCCCTCTAAACAGGCTAGCATCAAATATTTCTCAGCATCAGGGGACAATTCCCCATGCACCTGTTCATCACTACACATCTTCTGAGCACAGGTATCTCCTGTTTGAGATTGTCTTTTTAAAGGTGTTTATATAATAACCATGGAAGATAGTGTCATCTTCTTGCAGAGAGCTTGAGTTTTGACTTCCAGTATAAATGATAAAGATGCCCTAAGCTCAGAACTCCATTTCTGTTGTTTTTGTTTGTTTGTTTGCATTTTTGAAATACGGTCTCACCTTGTAGCCCAGGCTGGCCCCGTACTCCAAGCAAGCTTCCTGGATGCTGGGGTGTGTGCACCATTGTGCCTGGCGTGGTTTAATAATTCTTCTACTAAAACACGAGAAGCATATAGGATCAACTAATAGGTGCTAAAATTAATAGACAAAAGCGTGAGGAGAAATAGAATTTTCATAGCTTCAAATTGTCCCCTGATGAAACTCACCTAAACTGTTAAAGAGTGTAGAAACTCTGCAAACTGATTCTCCCTCGTGATCACGCAGTGTTACGAGACGAATCAGGAGCACAATCTTACCATGATGCACTGAGGACACAACACCATTTTTTAAATTCTTGCAACAATAACGTGCTGCCTCGTTCTAATCATGAGAAAATGTCAGATGTACCCAGATCAAGTAACAATCTTAGGAAACAATTAACCAGTATTCATCAAAAGGGTCAAGTTCATGAAGTCCGAGGAAAGACTGAAAAACATTTGGAAGGCAGGAGAAATAACAGCGAGATGCAATGTGAGGTCTTGGAAGAGATGCCACAGCAAGCGGGGAAAAACATTCATGTTAACAAGGGTAGAAAAAGGACTGCAGCTCAGCTGATACTGCTGTACCCATGTTAACTTTTTATACTTGATTACTGCGCTACAGTCGCAATGCCGACAGTGTGGGCAGAATGGGGGCTATAAAGGGATTCTTTAGAGTTTTTTTTCACCCTCTCATACAACTGAAGTGAGTTCAAAACAAAACATTTAAAATTAAGCTATTATGTTCCTTAGATTAAAAATTCTTTATGAAATGTAGTACAACGATTAAGAGAATGTTCTCAGTCTTCAAACCCCAGCTTCATAATAATGCTTATTTCAAAATAGTCTTCCAAAGGTTTAAAAAGGAAATCCTTAATAAATACAAGAACAGAGGTTTTCATGAAATAAACACTCAGTAAACTGCCTCTTTGCCTCATTGTTTATGTTCTGTGGTCCATTCATGCCAATCAGCCCTTGGGTCTCATCTGTCCACCTAATCAAAGACTTCAACCAGCCACCAGGAAGGAAAAACACACAAGTGTTTGAGCAAAGGCCCGGCCTCCTTGAGCTTGTTTGAAGCAGAGGTCTGCAGCTCCAGTGCTGCCGTAGGCCATGCCCGTGATATCCAGGAGCAGTCAGTCTCTGGATGGGACTGTGCTGAGCTGCAGGGCCTGTGCCAGTCCCAGGGGAACATGGGGCTCTTGCTGTCAAGACAAACTGGTTCAGTATTGGCAGACCTTCCAGTTTTTTTCAAGAAAAGCAAGCATTTTGGCTTTTTCCGAGAAAACTCTCAGCTTCTAGGTACTGGTGAGTGATTCAAAAATATAGAACACACTGGGTCCAAGGCCTGCAGGCCAAATCCAACACGAGAGTGAGCCAGATGCAGCTGGTGGCCTCCACCTTGAATGCCACCTTATTAGCAGGCACAACTGGTAGAGCGTCAAGTAGGTGGGACTCTGAGGTCAAAATACCTTGGTGCAGATTCACTGTGCCATTTATTAGTGCTCCCTGCTCATGCAGACACACATGCACGTGGGCATACCTGCAAGCTTCCTCATTGTGTACATGAGGGAAACTCAGTAACAAAATCAAACACAATTTTGACTTCCAAGTCTCGGAGCCTTCTACACGTGCAGGTACGTTGAGAATCCAGATGAAAAGCTGCACTTCCTCTTCCCAGCATCCAGTTTCACCAGCCACCAGGCTGTGTTCAGAAGAGCCACTCGTGGCACAGTGTTCTCTAAAAACACTGAGGATTCCTGACCGGATGATTTCTGATGCTCCTCCTAACCCTAACCCTTCTATTCCAGAGCTCAACATCAAAATGAACTTTCTCTCTTCTCCCTAGGTGCTCAGAGCACTACAGGACTAGGGTAGATGCTTAATAGGATTCATTGCCTCTTGCAAAGGCATTTAGGGTGTACAATACAATCTGCGCTTCAGCTGAAGGGGGAAAGAAAAGGGCCAGATACCACATGGCACGGAAGCAAGCTCCCAGGCTCTACCAGTTGGGTTTGATTGTATACAAAGAAAAGCCAAACAAAGAAAGAGGTGGAATTTATGTCAGTAAACAGCATCTTTCAAAGAAAAAGTATTTAGTTTCCACTAGGAAAGACAGCTAGAAAACACTTGCAAGCAACCACTTGGATAAAGAAAACAAGATGTTCAAACAACAGAAGGGTGGATTTCCCGGGGCATTTGTGGTGTGTGTGTGTGTGTGTGTGTGTGTGTGTGTGTGTGTGTGTGCACGTGTGCATTTGTTTGACAGAGGGCACGGAGAGGTGAATGTACATACATAATCGTATTTCTATCTAAAAGTACTTGGTATCTCAAGAGAGGAAAGTAAGCGGTTTATGCATTCAAGCACTGACAGATTTGACACCCTGTCTTGCCAAACATTCCTCAGTCATTGTCGATGGAAACAAGTCCCAAGAGGTTGAGTGGGTTTCTTAAGGGATGGATTGCATGCCAGTCCCAGTATCCCCTATTTTTCTTTGCCTTGTGTTGTTTCTCTAACATGCTGCTTTTTAAGACAGAGAAACATTTTTTTAAAAGGCTTATAAAGCACTACATGAACTAGTCAGTTCTAGTCACAGTCAGACAGATCTAGGAAATGGCAGAAGTCAAACAAAACAGTCAAAGGCCAGTCAAGATGCGAACCTAAGTTCTAAAAAATCAAAGTTGGCACACATACCCACATACAGAGAAAATCCAATTGAATTGCTGGGAGACGTAGACTTAAGGATAAAGATAGCTCTCTACCTGGCAACCAACATTCACTGTGAGCTCTATTTATACCAAGCACTGCCCCTAATTTAGACTTTCTGTCCTTCATCTTGTTCCATTCCAGCTACTCTCTCTGTGCAGGAAAGGTGATGTCACCATCATTTTAACAAAGGGGAGAAAAGAGCACCAGGAGGCCTCAAGTGGTGATGGCCCAAGGGCATACAATTCAGAAGTGGACATGCTGGGATTTGCACCCAGGTCTGTCAGATTCCAGACCCCCTGAGTGGTCCACCCCACCAACCAGCAAGCATGATGGAAAGCCACCTGTGTGTCACAGCAGGTAAGACATTCTTTTTCCTATCCAAGGAGAGTGTTTATTCCACGTCTGCTGTTGGTCCCAAGATGGATCTATTACTGTGACCAGTGCTGAGGGAGAGGAAAGAAGACCTTGCCTGGACACCCAAAGTGGAGTCAGACTCAGGGGGCAGAGACAGAGTAAGTCTCGTGGTGTGGACCACAGAAGGGCACAAGGACCATTACACTCAGTTAGAATGCCCTGGGAGAGTCCGTGAGACCGGTGGCACTTGTGGCAGTCCTCGAAAGAGGATCAGACTTCTCGAATGGGAAGATGGACCAAAGCTCTCTTCCAGACAGAAAGAAGTGAGGGAGGGAGGGCAGTCAATCACGTTGAAGGAAAAACGTCCATGGGAACGTGAGAGGGCGTGAGGTGACTCGAGAGGCCGAAGGAGACTGATTTGGAAAGCTCAAAGCCTTGAACTTCAGGCTGAGCGGCTTGGACTTTATACCGTGGATGCCGAGGGTCTGGTGGAGTGTGTTAAATTTAAGGCACAGGACTGCAGAAATGATCCAAACGTAACAGCCACCAGCCAGGAAGGAGCATGGATTAGCAGAGGGCAATCCTTCACAGTCACATGTGCACTGGAATTCAGGCCCTGCGACCCACTGGTGCAAACCTTGGATAAGCGTTCACCCCTCTGAATCTCAATGTCCTCATTTATAAATGGGAGCAATAATAGCGATTTGGCCTAGAAGATTGTCGTGAGAGTCGAAGCGCCTACCGCAAACTGCTTTCGAAAGTGCCTTACACATGTGAGCTATTATTCACGTGGTGGGTCCCCATTTACATAATGTTTGGTTTGTCGGTGGTTCGGGTAGTTGATGCCAAGGTCTTCTCTCCTTCAAAGCTTGCCCCATGGCTATGATACACACTGAACTGGTGGGATGGTGGGAAGGAACATTAGTTTTAGTGACAGGCAGGCTTAATTTCTGATTTTGACTCCCTTTGTGGTTGGCACAGTGTGGACGCCTTCAGGCCAAATGTGGCCCCTCCCCTGAGTCACTGGTCCTTCCACACGGCAGTGTGTAAAGTTGACAGTCGGCAAGTATTCTTAGGCCTGGAATTGACTGTGTTTCTGGAATTTCTTTTAATGACTCTGAAACTCAGTTTTCTCCTTAGAAAAATGGGGATAATAATCTCCAGTGACACTTTCTGAGATTATTCCAAAGCTCAAATAGCAGTTGGGACAACGCAGATTCTTTGGAAACTGAGACTCTGTACGCATTCAGGATCATCGTTATGGCTGAGATTAAGCAGTTCCATTGGAATCCTGAGTCCCCGAGGCTAAAAGGAGTTAATATCTGGAGTGGCCACAGAGCTCCAAGGAAGAATAACAATGAAACTTTCATCTCCTGGCCCAATAATAGTGAAAAACGGTTTACCTTTATGGGCCTATTCGTTGCTACCCTGTGAAAACAGCTAAAGGCCATAAAACAAGACCAATTACATCTCCACGAGTCGGCTTCCTGTCTTGCGTCACTTGCACCTCTCTCTCTGTCGCCCCATATAATCGCCTCTCCCCCCTTCCCTTTCTTCATGGCGAAGCCTTGCATCTGTGAAGATCATAAAATACGCAGCATATATTGAAAAAGATCACAACAGTACAGACACACACACACACAATCACAGGCACACACATACAGGCATGCACACAAGCACGCACAGGCACACACATACATGGCACCCGGCTACTCCTCCCTCCTCAACATTGTCTGTAAGAAGGATTCGTGTAAAGCGAGCAGCATGGACAGAGTCACAAGTGACAAGGCCATGAGCTTTTCTTGACTTTTTTCCACACACCGCACAGAAAGACACACCAGCTCTGCCAAGAATCGGCCTTGAGTGGACACTTGGAAGCCAAGTGGCCTCTAATTTAAGCAAACTTCAGGATGAGTGTTCCCAGGATCTGCAAGAGGTCCTGAGCAGGGACTTATATCCCTTGGGTTTCTTTTTCTGTCATAGGGAGGTGGAGCTATCCTCCACAGATCACCCTTAGATGTTTAATGCCCCGATTTGGAAATACTATATTTCTGTTTTTATTTTTACTTCTGCCCCTTCGGGAGTGGTGTGGCAGAGAAAGACCTGAGCTTTGGTGGGAAGACTTCTGGACTTGAAACGAAAGCACCAAACTCAAACGTGATCCCTTAAGCTCTGTCTCCTTCCGTGTGTCAATTCTCACCTGTAACATGGGGAAGCATGTCCCCCTCCCAGGACTGCTGAGGGGATCAGAAGCATCCTGGGAACAAGGACCCTTTTCTGCGATGTGTTTTCACTGTTGAACAGAGGCAAGTGGCTGTCACTCTAAGAGACAATGAATTAAGTCAGGAGACACAGGACCCAAGTCCTGGGTTTGCCACCTAAGGGGCTGGGAGATCTGTGCAAAAGATCTCACTGCTTGGAGGCTCATTTTCCTCTCATCAGTCAAGGAACATTCCTAAAGCCTCTGTGGTGTGGCAGGTGCAGTGAATCACTCTCCAAAGTCTTAGTCGGATATAAGGGATTCTTGTTACACTGTTGTATATTCATTTCCGATCGATAATTTGAATTGTACAATTTCATCATTTCACTGTGGTATCTTTCCTCGTATCTTTTTAAGTTAATCTGTGTCTGAAGTGTGTGACAATGATTTTCATCTGGGGAGTTATGCATTTATCGCATCTTAACCATTGTCATTTCCCTTTCCCGTCCATCTCCCTCCTCCTCCCCCGGTCCCTTTCCCTCCTCCACACAATCTACCTGCATTTTTCCTTTTATCTTTCATTTTCCTCTTTAAATTACTTATATCTTGAGTTTCTCGTGTAAGAGAAACCATGTGATATTTAATCAGTGGGACTTATTTCATTTAGCATTGTTTCTGAGATCTTAACCTTGTATTCTGATTTATAATTTTCTAGGTTCTTAATATTAAATACGCTTAATTGTTACTTTATAGCTTTTGGAGAACAAAAAGCAGGAAGCTACCACAACTCTTGTGGTACACAATGCAATTAATGGTATACAAGTAAATCAACAAATGAGAGCCGAGGGAATTTTCCCAGGATGGAAATCTACTGGATTTTGCATAGGTAACTCCGATGGTCATTCTGTGCTTGGCCGACCTTTCTTAATGTGAGGCTTAACGTAGAAATACTTGCTTTTCCAAGATTTTACCAGCATTTTATAAAAGAGATAATATCACTCAGAGAAATTTTCCATAGCTTATATATATATTGCAAATAAAAAATAACAGCAATTTTCTTAACTGGTTTTGAAATGTGGCAAACAGACTGAAATTTTTCTTAATGTTCTTTTTAATGGTCTGAAGATGGATGGGGAGAGGAAGGTGAGGAAGGTTCACCTCATCAGAGGCAAGGGACCTACTTCTGGAGACCACACCACACGTCACACAATATGCTGAGGGTCTTACAGCTGCTGAAACACTGAGAGCCTCTCATGCCTGTAAGGAAGGTGGTCCCACTCCCTACCCCACCCTTTGTACAGCTTGTCTGAGGCCACATGGCTATGAAATTCAGCCCAAATCACTCTAAATTTTAACCACTTTCCACTTTATGGTGCCAAATTCCTTTGTTCTCAACTTCACCAAGAGTTAATGGTGCCCAACAACGACCCCTGCTGCCTTCCCAGAAGCCCAGTGGGGAGCGGAGAGGCCAGCCCATTGGTCTTTCGCCTCCCTTCCTATGTGACGCCTAATCCATAGCTGCTCCACATGGGACTACGTAAAGAACAAAGCTGGCTCAAGAAAGATTCAGGGTATACTCTAGCTATGAGGAAGAAAAAAGTTTCTAGTTGTGCATAGGAGGAATCGTCTCATTTCTCAGGGGCTTGGATTCGGTGAGACAACGCAGGTTGTAGTTCGGGATAGCACAAAACTTTATTACAGAGATACTATCGGATACCGAGGCTCTGTGGCAGTACCGCGTAACAGGACTTCCTACAAGTATGTGTAACCACATGTGGCAACATAATATGTAGCTCACGCAACTGAGTGACTGAGTTTTACTTTTAGTTAGTCTCACATTCTCATAGCCTCGTGTGGCCATGGCTACTGTGAGGGCCAGCGGATCTCTTAGTTTTCTTCCCTGTGATTTTGAACAAGTCACTGTATTCCTCTGACCTGGAGATGACTCATGTGCCACGTGGGCCGCATCCTGCCACCTCACAATGCCCTTAGGTTGACAGAGTGTGACAAGAATCAGGCAAGTGCCCAGCTCAAAATGTTGCACTTAGTGAGAACTCAAGAGACTTGGGTTGAATCCGAAAACGGGACTCTCATCACAGTCCAAGAGAGATGCATGGTAAAAGTCCATGCCTGCATTTTACCCGCTACTGATTCCTCGTGATTGCCTTATTCATCCAAACTCACCGTGCCTGCCAACAATGACCTGGGAGAACCGAAGGCCACAGAATGTCCTGCCGGTCACAGTACTCAGGTGCCCTCCCTGTCCCTCATTTCCCAGCTTTGTCCTGTCGTTTTCTCCAGTGGTAGAATAGTGAAAGCAAGGCAAAGTGCTAAAGATCTTGGAGAGTTTTGACAAAAATTCTCCTTCATTTCTGCTTTTTAAACATGTTGTTTTCAGGAGAATTCTTCCATCTGGTTCTGATTCATTTGCACTTAACTCATCAGGGAGCGATGTTGTAATACCAGATTGACTTGCAAAAAGTTTGAATTTACATAACTCTCAGCCTCTTTCATTAGATACAGGGGAATGGGTTTGGACAGCAGATGCACAAAGGCCCCAGGAGAGGGGAGAGGGGGTACAAAATGGGACTTGCAGCTCTCCTACAAATTCCTCCTAAACCCTGAGTACTCCCCTCCTCTCTGGGGTCTGGGCCTCCACCCTAGGAGATGAGGATTTCAGCTGAGTGGTAACTCACTTTCATAAAACTGCCATTAGTTCTTTAATATGGAAAATCCTAGCAGTTGCTTAGAAAATACTGCTAGTCAGAACTCACACAGGATTGGATTATTTGATGAAAGACAACTAGGTGTTTTATAATGACCAAAAGAAAAGGGGAAATGTGGCTGTCAGAAATTCATGGAAAATCAAGAAAATCAATCCCAGTTTAGTCCTGTTCTTTGCTTGATAAAATCACCGGGTTACTACATTGGACCTGATATATGAATTGGTCAACATCCCTGGGTTGGTCTTAAGGATAAAAGAAAGCAGTGAGGACTGGGTGGCTATGGCTTAAATAAAAAATTCAGGACTTAAATTTAGGATGGTCCAGAAACAGAAACTTGTTCCCTTTGCCTTAAACTAAGTTGTTCAGCCACAGTTGCAAGACCACCTATCACTGTTCTTCAATTTGCAATGGAGATATTTCACGATGGATCATTGCATCAAGTCCGAGTTGAGTTTGACGACCAAATTGTCATTTTTGAGTCAAGAGCCTCTGTATATCATTGTATCAAATGGATTATGAGTTTCTTTAAATAGCCATCTCAGCTGGAATTCGTGTCATTCCATTCTAATCAAATCCAGAAAAGTTATCAATTAAACTCATCAACTACTTATATGGCCATGGTTGAGACGACCCATCAGAGTTGTTGGTCTCAAGGAGCTCTTCCAGGACATCACCTCCCAAAGATATCTTCTAAAACATTTTAACTTTCTGTGTCCTTGATCCCTTCACTTAGATCTCTTGCGATGTGTTTAGAAATAAAGATCTATCCAACACCATTGCCCTCCAACATTCTCTCCTCAGTGAACAAAATGCTTCTCTCAATATCTCACCTCTTGGTTGAGCTTTCTTAGCGAACCCTGAAAGCAAAGACATTTTATCTTTGTAGATCTTGTACGCATTCAGTCTGTCTGAACTGAAGATTTAATCTTCCTGGGCTTACGGTTGTCAATTTAAAACCTTTTAGAAGAGTCACTTTTCCTTAGACTGTGAGGTCTGCACAAGGCATGGAGTATAAGCTCCATTCTTCGTTGCTAACACAAAATAGGTATAATAAAGTGAGAGCAGGAGACCCTGGCCTTTGCACACCTTTCTACCTTCACTCTAGCGTGAGTGCACAAGTCGTAATTACCTATGTTTATTCTTCTGCACCAGATTGCAAGCTGCAGGCTTGTTTCACCTTTACTATCTTAGCATCAGGTTCACTGTCTGATACAGAGAAAGTTCTGAATGTGTGAATAAGTGATGAAGACTAGGAAGCACAGGATGAGACCCTCAGTCCATTGGGCAGCCAAGACAAGTCCTACACAGTCCTCCACCAGCTGAAGTCTTGTCACACATACTGTCCTCACCTCATGGCCAGGGAGAGACTCAGAAAATTTAGGCAGACCAAACAATGGAAATAGGTCTCACCAGCGGCCAACAATCATGCTTACTTTTATAGTCATCCTCTCCTCTCTTCTCCTCCCTTCACTTTCCTCTCCCCTCCCTTTCTTCTTCTTTTTCTTCTCCCTCTCTCTCTCTCTCTTTCTCTCTCTGTCCTTTCTCCCTCTTATCATCTGCAAAGCCTTTTCCTCTTCCCACTTCACCCATGATTACATTAATGACTTCAAACACCAAGCTTTGCTATTCAGGGCACTGTGAAATGTGTTTTTCCAATCAGGCCCAGTGAAATAGTTTCCACTGTCTGTTTCCCTTGCAGATAACAATCAAAGTCCAGGCCCACAATAAAAAAAAAAAAAAAAAAATCCCAAACTCTTGTCCTGTAGAGAATCTAAAATTTGTCCTTGGAAAGCAGCACCCATGGGAACTTAATCATAAATGCTGTTAACTTGTCCCAGCCCATTGTTGTTGAATATAGGGTGTTTGGAGTGATCCGTTTCTGGAAGCTGACTTTCCTCTTCTTCCTTTTTAGCCTTCCCAGAAGGCCAAAACAAGAGGACTTTGAAGAATATTGTAGGCCCCAGTGGGATCTCCAGGGTCTTTCAGTGCCATTGTCATTGTTCAACTGCATCCTCTGCAGCAGCTCTGGCCGTGTTGTTGCCTGAGCTCCTCTTTCTCTCAGATTGGCTGACTTTGCCTCGCCAGGTCAAGGCCTGGTACCATCGATTAGAGGTATATTATATATGACCTTGGGTTACTACCTCACCTCCTGTCCTCATTATTCTCACTTATAAAACAGCAGTATTAAACTCTGACTCCCTGGACACTTGTGTGATTAAATTATGCAACATCACATACATTTAATAAAAATTGGTCCTGAGTAAGCTGCAGGGACAAGTATTCTGCACTCCCTGTGTCAGTGTCCTCCTTCACTGAGCTCTGTAGCACTAGCACCCAACTAACAAAGCTTCTAGAGCCAGAATGGCCTCTGAATATTGTCAGCTGAACAGTCCCACTTTACATACTGAAGGCATGCATGTGCACACACAAATTACACATGACACTCACATGCTGCAGTATACATATATGCCACACTATACACCATGAGTACACATTGCCCACATTCCACATTACAGGCACAACATATCATACCAAACACACATACATTATAGCAAACATAAGGCATGGGTGCACATACACAGCTAGGCATCTGAGCATCTGCCATATCAAATTCCAAGGACAACCTGTCCCCATTGTCTTCTTTGGCCTTTCCAACCAGGAAGATAGATCTGGTTCTCAGCCCAAACGAGGTTATGAGGAAATGCGGCTGGAAACACAAAGAAAAAGAATTAGCTGTTCTTCTAAACTTTTTTGATCTGTGAAATACTTAGTCCTACTGTCCATGCCCGCTGATAACAGTCATAAGTGACATACCTGAGGGTTCATTCTACTTCAGGACCTGTTGGTGCATTTTCCGTAAAATGTCTTCAAATCTTACACAACACTCTACGCTCACAGCTGCTACACATTCAGGTTGAAGGAGACCAGTTATTTCCAGACTTTGTCGGCTAAGTGCGGTCCACCCGACAGTTGGGCCCTACTCCAGCTTTGCTCACCAGCACCTCCTAGAAATCCCATCATGCCTGGGAGTGACAGGTGATTAAGTGGCCAAGTGACACTGTGGCAATCTGGTTGTTCTTTAGCCATAAATGCTCCCCCGAAAAACTATCTGGTGGACAGTTAGGGCTTTTCGTGGATTTCTCTGCCGTTTCATCCCATTGTTAATATGGATAATAGCTGTGGGGCCCATGCTCACCATCTCCCAGGTTCCAAAGCCCAGGTGACGCATGGTGATCTCGACTCCAGACTAGTATCACTAGCACTTTTGCTACTCAGACTACAAAGGGATGCCAGTAGAGTCCAAGCCAGCTGCTCTCCACTAGCCTCGTGTTGGCCATTTTGCCTGCTCACAATGTTATAAACAACCAGGCTAGAAAATAGCCAGCCTGGGTTAGAAATTTATGAAGACACTGAATTTCATTAAACCAGGAAACTCAAATACCAGTGATACTATTTAGAAAGATGGCTGTCTCCTCTGGGATAACCTAGCCACGTAGACAATAATTTTAAAGAAAGTCTGAATGCTTTAAGTATCATAAATGAAGCATACGTATCTGTAACATACCAGAACTCCTTAAATTCCAAGACAATATAAAGCTTTCAAAGAAATGGCTCTGGACAGAATCAGCATATTCTACTTTTTGTTTCATCTCGCCACCGGATCAAATTCTTATAACCAATGTCTCCTTATTCCATAAGGTTAATAGTGTCCAAAGTGCTCTTGTGTTAATAATTTTCTTAGTCATTCACAATGACCTTGAAAGTTTATCATTTTTATTTGTCAGATTGGAAATTATAAGACAAAGAGGGTGAGTAACTTGTCAGGTGTCCCACAGCCTACAACAGCGGAGACAGAATAACATGACTATTTAGTGTTGACGTCACTGCCTCACACTGCCTCCAGCCAGCCCAGAGTTGCCTGCAACCTGACAACAGGCTTCCTGGAGGATGACCCGGGACGTCCTTCTCTGAATGAGACTGGAAGAAGCAAGACGTCTCTTCTAGGAATAGTCTCGACTCCAAAAGTTTTCATATGTTGATTCCTGCTTCTCTGACTCCATCCATCTTTAAATATCAGATAAACGCCAGTTTCTCACAGTGGCCCTAGTATGTCAGGAGTCCCATTATAATATCTTTTCACAGTATCTTGTTCCATTTAGAATTTTATTCAATTGTTTTTGTCTTCATTTATAAAACTTTATTCGATTTATTGTTTCTGTACTTAGCTCAAGGCTCTATGAAGGCAGGGACTATATTTAAGTAGTATAGATCCTTGAACACAAAAGGACCGACCTAGGAAAGCTCAGACAGGCCCAGAGAGTATCAGCTCATCAAACAGAAGGAAATAGGCCAGAAGTAGCCAGAGGAAGTACAAAAATACACTCAAGAAAAGATAAGCATCTGGTCAAACTGTTTTAGCTATTTGCCAGGTCTCTACGTGGGTTAGGAGCCAGGTACAGGACCAGAATCAAGGGACATGAGCTCTGTTTCCAGAAGAATGAGTCACTCTGAGTTCCCCTTCAAGGGTCAGAAGAATGGCATCTCAGCAAAAGGGAGAGGAGAACACAATTGAGAGTTGTCGTTGGGATTTCATTACAACAGGTGGCTCTGAACCTTGACAGATGCCTTCCTTCTTCTTGTATACCCAACTGTTTCATCTAATAAGTGATGGAAGCTACAGACACATCCAGGGATAGAACATCTGGGCAGGAGGTATGCTTAAGGAAGAACAGTTGGCTAGGGTGTGTATTTGCATACACACACACACGGCATGAGAGACAGAGAAGCGCGCACGCGCGCATGTGTGTGTGTGTGTGTGTGTGTGTGTGTGTGTGTGTGTGTGTAGCTAGGGTATTTATACACAAATATCCAGAGAGAGAAAATATAGCTATTACTTTATAGAGTATATAGCTATATAGAATATATATGCTATTCTAGAATTACAAAGATCAACTAAAATGCCAATAGACAAGAGGGAAATGATCAGCATACAAATTAAAATTTTAATAATTGGAATGAGATAAATGAAATTGAAATACATTGTGCAGATAGACTTTGTTTAGCTTGATAATTGGCAGGGCATTAATGTCATAGTGTCCCTGTCTGATTTGTTTTCTGTCTGCTGAACACTTCTTCTTGGCCTCACTTGAGCAAGTCAGATGCATTAAAAACAGGTTGTCTGTCCCATCCCCAGTTCTTGGGCCAGGACAGGGGCAGGGTGTACGTCTCCTGAGCACCAACTCCTAGATCCGTTGTGTGGCCTGGGGTTTGTTAACAGGAATGGGCTCACTTCAGTTTCCGTCTTTGATCTTGTTCATGTGTTCATTCAGTGAACATTTACAGCCATGCATTTCCCGGAAGAGAGGTCAAGGGAATCCCATTTAGCTGTGGGTGACTGGCACCGGCGTGAGCAGCTGCTGCACGGAAGCCCTCATTGCATCCCGGCAGGCTGTGGTCTGCCCGCCAGGCTTGCTTGTCGTCTCTACCATGTTTCCTGATTATTAAGGAAATTCCAAAGTCACTATAAAATACTCAGATAAGAAATAGTAAAAAGATAGAATGCTACACACTTTGCTACAACTTACTGTTTTCTACAATAATAGACCATTGTGGAACACCTGCTAACTGTCAGGCACTGGATGTAACACCTTTAGGTACAGTGTGGATGTCCAGCCTTTTAGCTTACCTGGGCCGAATGAGGGAAGGGGAATTGTCCTAGGCCACATATAACACATAAAATATAATTCCTATACTACAGATGCAAAAAACCTATCTTATGACATTATTTTACAAAGTCACATAATCCCAAGTTTAATAATTAAGCAAGAAAATTTGCATGTCTGCATAGCAACAATAAATACCTGTCTCCAGAGGCACACACACACACAAAGGTGTTGGTAATCACTACAGTTAACACAGAGTCACACAAGTAGATGTCACGTCGGATTCACGTGAGTTCCCATTTACTTACTGTGAGTGGCAGGAAGAGGAGGCAGGCCTGCGCGGCATCCTCTTGTCCCCTGTGCCCTCCACACTTGAGCATCATGCCATGAGGTCCTGGAAGGTATCACTAAAAGTCAGATGATAATGTTAAAAGTTTACAATGTGTGTGTCCATGCTATTAGCTGTGCAGGGCCACATGCAGCCTGGGGGCCTCAGACTGAACATGCCTGGTCTACAAAGTTGTTGCTCAAGAGCTGATTAATCCAGTTGTTTAAATCATGGGGGGTGGGGGGAAATCTCATAATATCTTAAGAAAATTTAGGAAGTTGTGTAGGGCCACATTCAAGCTGTCCCGGGCAGCATGTGGCCTGGGGGCCAACAGTTGGACAACCCTGATCTAAAGCATCTTGTATACTTCTCCTAATGGCCAGTAGCAAGTATCGTAACCATCTCTGTCTGAACGGAGTAAACTGAAGCTTTCACACAGTAGCTGCCCCAGTTCACAGAGGTCGGTCGGATGTGGAAGAGGCAGAATTCTAGCTAGGACCCTTCAATCCACAGCCCACACATTGGGAATCTCTTTCCAAGACAGACGTATTCAATGCTACCTGTTCCATGAAGAAAAAGTTGTCTTTCTCTGTCATTCAAAATGTTTATTGGATTTCTTTAATAGACCAAAAGAATAATTCCAAAATTCACTTAAAAATAGTTAAATTTGTCAAGCAAGTTTAAGTATAGGCCTCCCTACAAATAGCCAAAGATTCTCAGAAATGTACCTCTTTATTTGTGGTGGACAAAGCACTTGACCAAAGTCAGGAAACTTGAGTCTTGAGTTTTTTTCTCTTGGCTACCTTGTTACCTTACTGTAAGATCTTGGGCAAGTGCCCTTCTGCACCTCAGTCTCCTCACCTGCACAGCCTGAGGACTGGTGACCTCTCAGGGTCTTCCCACTGTGACACATGGTCGCTCTAATGATTTCCTGAAGTGTGGATGGAATTGTTTTATAAGACCACTGTTAAAAAGCATAAGCATGGCTTCCAGCCAAGATGGCGACTGAGTAACAGCAATGCACTTCAACTCACTTAAAAAGTCAAAAAGAAAGTTAGAAAAAGCGTATTTGGTGTAGCTAGGAAAGAGAGGCACATCCCCCAAAACTGAAAGGCTACCAGCGGGAGGCCAGAAACTCTGAAGGATCATCAAAACCGGAGGGGGGAAAAAATCTCCGTGGTTCAGGAAGCCACCGCAGCCAGCTGCAAATGGGTCCCGGAGGAAAGCGCGCGGAGACCTGAACATCTGACTGAACGGAGCTGGGAGAGGACGGAGCACAAAACAATGGGAGAGGAGGCTGCGGGCGAGTCTGAAATCCTGAAGTCACACCAGAAGAGGAAAGAAGCAGCCCACTCGGCGCTGCCCCACGCTGCTGGCACCCACAGATCAGAAAGAAGGTCCGGAGGCCCAACCTCAGCCCGAGGTAAGCGCAGATCCAGATAAGTGGGAATTATTGGCAGCGGGCAGCCTCAGCCTCAGAAGCACCAACCTGTGGGTGTGTGTACTATAAACGCAGTGTGCACTACCCCTAGAAAAGGACTCGGGATCCCAGATCAGAAACGGGGCTCAGCAGTGTCTCAGGCACCAGAGACAGTCAGAGGTAGCAGAACCATGGGGAAAGGTGGTAACAAATCTCATAGAAAAAGATCTGACACCCCAGGAGATGGTACCAGGGATGCTGAAATTGCAGAACCCAAAGAAGAAATGGGCAAAAATGATGGTAACTTCTGGACCCAGATAGTCAGTAAATTAAAGCAAGAATTAAAGCAGGAACTAAACCAGGAAGCAAAGCAGGAAATAAAACAGACAGCGCAAGAGCTACAGCAACACTTAGCTAAGCAAGAAACAAGCCTTGAAAAGACATTAGAGGAGACCAAAGAAGAAATGGGGAAGCACGGTTACTAATCTTCTACAAAAAGACCTGAAACCCCAGAAGATGAAGGCAGGGTAAATAAAGGTGAATATGGCAAAAGTGATGGCAACTTCTGGGCCCAGAAATTCAATGAATTAAAGCAGGAATTAAAGCAGGAAATAAAACAGACAGCAGAAGAGCTACACCAATACATAGATAAGCAAAAAGCAAGCCTTGAAAAGCAACTAGAGGAGACCAGAGAAGAAATATACCAGAAGATAATGAAGACAAATGAAGAAATTAGAGAAGAACACAACAGAGATATAGAAAAACTGAGTGCAGATATTCAGGAAATGAAAAACACACAGGTAATAATAAGCAACCACTTTAAACAACTTCAGAATAGTATGTCAGACCTAGAAAATAAAGTGACTGAGCTGCAACATACAAGCCATGAAGAATACAAAGTAAATAAAGAAAGTGAATCATTACAATGACTGATAAATGATTCAAGGAGAAATAGCATCAGAATTATGGGAATCGAGGAGAAGACTGAGGACAAAACAAAAGGCTTAAAGGACATGTTTAATGAAATTATGGAAGAAAAATTCCCAAATCTAAGAAAAGAAATGAACATGGAGCTATTGCAGGCATATAGAACACCAAACAACTTTGATCAGAAGAGAGCCTCATCACGACACATCATAATTAAAATTCTAGAAACCCAACACAAAGAGAAAATACTAAAAGTGGTAAGAGAAAAACAGAAGGTGACCTACAAAGATAAACCCATCAGGATAACAGCAGATTTTTCAGTCCAAACTCTTAACAGCAGGGAAATCGTGGAGCAATATCATCCAAGCACTAAAAAAACATAAATGCCAACCAAGACTGCTATATCCAGCAAAATTATCCTTTAATTTAAAGGGAGAACTTAAAACTTTCCATGACAGAGACAGCTTAAAGGAATTTGCAGCCACTGAGCCAGTATTGCAGAAAATACTTAAAGGAAACTTAGAAAGTAAAAGGGAGACCAGCGACACCAATGACCCCAGAGGAAAAGCGACAACAGCTAGAGGAGAATGAGCTGAGAAAAAAGGATGTTGGTAATTGTGAAGTATGAGTAAATAAGATATGAAAGTTAAGGAATTCTGAAATAACTGAATTTGCCTTCATGTCTGTCACTTTAAGTATACTTTTGTGGTATAGATTTGACTTCATTTAATGTAGCAATGTGATATAGTTTTAACTTTGTTGTTGCAATTTGCTTATTAGGTCACTAATGAAAGTTTATCCTAAGAAAACTGATTGATGTAAAGATATCCTTGTGAATGTACAAATATGCACCTTCCAGTACTCAGCTAAGGCATTTGAATTTTATGTATTTATTTTTTTCTTTCCCAAATTAACTAGTCTTTTGAACTACGTGCTTATAGATATTTTCTAATGTGAACTGGTGGGTAAGGCCAGGTTTAACAATAACAACAAAGATATAGGAAAATATGGGAAAAAAAACTTTTGGTGAATTTCCCAATAAAGGGATTGGTTGGATTCAGAGAGAAGATATCAAGATTTGACTACTGCGAACCCATTAGAGGAATAGGAAGCTGGGGTAGAGTGGTGACTTGAGTGAAATGACTTAGGTGCAGAAGATTAATATGTTAAACACTGTATGGTTTCTCGGACTTGGAAAAACCCAGAACACAGACACTCTCTGGAATCATATGAAGTGATAGACAGAGCCGGGGGAAGGGATAGGGAGGGTGTGGGAGGGTAGAAAATGGGAAGGGATTGTGAAGTCGATGTGATACATAGATGTACAGAACACCCAAATTCATTGTAAATACTATGTATTACATTTGTATATTAATAAAAATAGTGGGAAAAAGCGTAAGCATTCATAGTAGGGGAGATTACTGATGTAAGGTTTTAGTTTTCTATTGTACTATAACAAATTAACACATGCTTGATGGTTCCAAAGAACAGAAATTTACCCTTTCTGTTTTAGAGGTGAGAAGTTTGAAATGAAAGTGGGGGCAGGACTCAGCTCCCTCCACACAGTCTCAGGAAAAAGGCTTGCCTCATCCAGCCTCTGGTTGTGCTGGCCTTCTTGGCCTATTTCTGAATCCCTCCCATCAGTTTCCAGCCTTCTCACCCTCTCTCGGGTTCTGTGTTACATAGCCTTCTGCCACACTCTCATAAAAGCATCTGTGGCTCTATTTCAGATCCATCCAGATAAGTCACGGCCTCCATCTCTGCCTACTTCACTGAATCACATTTGCAGCCACCCCCTTCCAAAAAGGCAGGATGCACCGGTCCCTAGAATGATCTGTAAGGGTGTACTTCAGCCTATTAAAGAAAAATGCTGAAAACCTGCCTTAGGTGCCTCCCCAAGCTGCTCAGGTGAGCTTCTGGGGATACTCCCATGCCACACAAAGGCAAGTACAAGTATGCTGAGGGCATTGCCTGGAGTAGGGACGGGAGGACAAAGAAAATCAAAGAAGTCTGCACAGAATGTGACTATTCCACGATGAAGATGAGGTGTGCTGCCGGGAACAGCTAGCTCCGGCGCCTCTGTGACCTAGAACCATGCCTCCCAAGAGCTGCAGACTGGCCCGCCAGTGAGTCATGCCTGACACTAGCCACCTGTTGTAAACCCAAACTCCTCGGTGCCAGAACTCTTCTTCTCTGATCCCTTCAGTTCCCTTAAATACATCTAATTATTTTCTTTGAGGGAAAAATAAGCCATAATTTTCAACCCTATCAGGACTCTGAATATGTTTTTAAATTGGCATGGGATTCCCCAACTCATTAACTTTCTTAAAAATAAGGTCCAAGCAACTGTTTCATAAGCCAAAAGATTCCTGACCTCTTGGAAATGTTCTAGGAACCCAGGATTCAAGGTTGCATTCTGCCACATGACTGCTGGGTGCCTTCAGTTAAGCCACGGCGAAGTTAGCCTCTCCCAGCCATTTAATCTTTCCCCGATGGAAAAAATCTTGAAGAATGTCTTATCTCTACCTTTAAAGTAGGAGCTCTCAGATGTCAGAGAAAATGTCTCGGAGAAAATAATGGCTGATTTATTGAGCCACGTGTCCCCCTCCTCCCCCCAGCACTCAGCGAAGTCTCTATAAATCATAGAAATTAGTCCTGCCTTACAGATGAAGAAATGGAATGTTCAGAGAGGAGAGTGCACTACGCCAAAGTTGTACGCAGTCAGGATCCACGCCCTGTCTAGGTCTGAATTCGTCCTCTTTCCTTCCAGTCATACTGCCCCTGCCCCATCGCTACTAGCACCTACCATGGAATCTAGAACATGGAAGACTCTGGAGCCAGTAGTTGATGGATATGAAAAAAATACACTTTAAAGATTTGTTCACACTAAGCATGAGCAATACCAGCGACCCCCACCCCCAGGGCCACAGGTCAGTGCCAGTCCAGGGCCTTGGAAGGACTCAGACAGACGGACCGCCAGCAGAAGGTGAGAGGCGAGTGAAGCCCCGCCTCCTGTCAGCACTCTCCTATTAGGTTCTAATGCCACTGCTGATGGACAGGAGGCGGGACTTCCTCCCCCCTGCCCCTCCTGCTGCTGCTCGCCATTTCAAAACTATCCTCCAAGAGCTTCTGAATAATAATTACGTCCCTTGTCCCTTTTCCTTGACAGAATGGTCTGCAACTGAACCGGCGTCCGGTGTCCACAAGGTTGGGAACGACTGAGCTAAACCACCTCTTGGAATGCTGAAAACCCGGATAAATGTGTGAGAGAGAAGGAGCAGAGGCACGGGGACGGCACTGGTGTGGCCGTGGAGCCTGGCACGTGGAGCCCGAAGTAATCTTTGTAGGTATTGCAGAATTTGATCCTCACAAAACACCAGGGAAGCATCAGGTCTAATGAAAGAGATGGTGAATTTTAGTATCTGAATTACAATGTAAGATATGAAGTGGTCACAATTTCCATGTGGTAGACCAGGTAAGAAAACTCAATGTCCAGTTCCCTTCCCCTTGTGCAGAAGTACATCCGTCTCCCGGTGAACTTTTCCGGTAGGACTCAAATCTCTGACCAAGAGCCTGTTCTAGGCTGTGCGTTTCCCACCGTCACTGCAAGAGTATGAATGTGTGCACACTCTTGCAGACACATCCATGCAGACTTCCCTTTGTTCAACTGACAATCCTTTAGTGGTGAGAAAACAAACAAGAGTGGGGGTGGGGGCGGAATGTGTGGAGGGCACGGGACCCAACTAGATGGCATCGTCTTCACAGCTTTCCCAGGCATTCTTGAGGATTTTTTTCTAATGGTTTCTATAAATAAACTATACATATGTAAACATCTGGGGGTATAATTAACGACGGTAACGTAAGTTCATTCAATACAGGCACAATGACGTCGAAGGGCTTAAATGTCGATGTAGGTGAGCACGTTAGCTCCTCCCGTCCCTCACTGTGGACAGTGGGAGTTGTAGTCACCGTTCTGTAGATGGGTATAGCGGCTGACACCTAAGGGAGGAACCAGTTTCGGGATGTCCCAGGCCATTCGTGATGGGCAGCTGGAGACACTGAAAGGGCAAGGTGCAGGGCAAGCCTAAAAGAAGCTAGGAAGCAGAAAGAGAAGGGGAAGGAGGCATCCCCTTCCGAGGGGTGCCCCGGTGTTCTTCCCCTCCCTCTCAAACTTGCTCAGTAGCCTATGACCTCACTCATGGAGTAATTCACTTCAAGGTCCAGCCCCCTTCCAAACACAGGAGGTTTGGGGAAGATGTTTGTCTTAGTTACTTGTCTTGTTGTTGTGACGGAATACCCAACATCTGCAGTTTAAGGATGGAAAGATTTATTTAGCTCAGTTTCAGAAGCTCTCACACCGCCCATCTGTGGGCAGCTGGCAAAGGTAGAAGTACGTGGCAGAGTGGGGAGATGCTCACGCACTGCAGACAAGAGTTAAGTGCAGCAGGAGCCAAGCTGAGTCCCCAGACTCAGGTAAAGGCTAGAGCTTTCCCCTGGAAGAAGCTGTAACAATGTATCTTTTTACTTCCTTTAATTACTTCAAGCTGCAAGTTGGGCGCACCCGACCCCCAGGCTGGGTGCCCCTCCCTCATTTCCTGGTCCACAAGTCAAAAACACACACCTGAAAGCTCTGCCCTGGGACCGATTGCCACAAGGTGACACAGTCTTTCCAGGTCAAACCCCAAGCATCTGCCCTTCCAGCCAGGCCCTACGTCCCAATCACACAGGGCTCCAAGTTATTCTACTACATTCAAATACATGAGGCTCCTAAGAGGACGCAGCAGACCCCAGCCGTATCAATGTTCCTGCTCCAAACCATACCAGAGGACCAGTTACTCCACTCCACTGGGAAGGGAAAACACTGGATGGTTTTCAGAATGAAAGCTGTCATCGAAAAAGTGTCTAACACAGACCCAAGCAAATGCCATTATTCGACTTGTTCAGTTAAACAGATTCTTTTATCTGCCTACATTTCCATTCTCTGAAAGTGTAGCATCTCTGTGGTATCAGTTCAACAGCTACTAAGTCACAAGTTAGGAGTTAATTACATGGAACCTGAGAACACCTGTACACTATAAGCTCTATGCAGTCGAAATTTTTTCTTATTTAACATTCACTTCCTAAGGTACGTTACCCAACCTGTGCACAGTAAGTAGTCTGTGGACCACAGAGGCTGCTGGGAATAAACAATGCAGTGATCAAGAGGAAACGGAAATACAATCACTCCTTTTACTAGCAGGTGTATAAATGCCTGGAAAGGATCTTTTTGAACATATCTCCTATTTTTTTTTTTTTTTGAGACAGTGTCTCACTCTGTAGTTCAGGCTGGTTCTGAACTCACTCTGTAGCCCAGGGTAGCCTCAAACTCATAGCAGTCCTCCTGCCTCAGCCTCCCGAGTGCTGGAATCATGGGCATGTGCTGCCAACGCTGGCTAATTTTTATGGGGTGCTGGGAAGTCAAGCCCATGGCTTTGTGCCAATGCTGTAACCATTCAGCAACAACTCCAGGCCTCTTCTAATTCAAAATTGATCTTCTACCCCAATTGTAACGCTTAAGAGTGGTGTTGCTTTTACAAAATAGCATGAAATCAGGCTTAAAATTCTGTGTACCACATTTCTAATTCCTGTATCACCATGCACTACACTGTGCCCCAAAAGTTTAGTTTTTCCTCTGTATGGCAACCTTTGGGACAGCCTGTATGTCAGAAATGAGTTGGACAATTCTCTTGTTTGTTCATTCTCTTTTCCTCTACCTGGATATAGCAGCAAATTTTTCATGAGAAATCTCTTCTCTAGGCCCAGTCTTTGTCACTCAGAGGGCTGTCCCCTCAGTTTCTGATCTGGGTATATAACCAGTGAGAACCCAGCAGCCCTGGCTACCATGATTGGTCCAGAGATGAGCCCTGGCCTGACTGGCAGTTCCAGGATTTGGACTAGACTATTGGAGAAGATTTGTCTTCAGATGAAGACTGCCACTTGGTAAGACATATGCCTGGAGATGCCAGTGGCCTTCTTCCTTCTACAAGAACTTGCTTCAAAATAGAACCGGCCAAGACAGGGAGAGAGGCAGGTTCCTGCATCTCGTGTTGGCCATGCTATTATAAGAGGTAATAAACTTCTCTGCTCATTTTCTTAAGCTGGTTTCAAAAAAGTCCCATTTAATACAAAAACTCATATCACATGAGCAACTAAAGAATAATCTCATTCTCAATAGCCAGTCAAAAGGTTAAATACCCATAAGTAAGCCTAAATAAGCACCTGAAGGACTTCTACAAAGAAAATTATATTATGCTGAAGAAAAAAATTGAAAGCATTAGAAAATGGAAAGACATCTGTGTCCATTGAAGGGATTATGTCAACCTGAGGAAATTAGGACCCTTCCCTCCGTTAGAATTAGGATTTGTCAACCACCCTAGACTCAAGAACTGGTCTGGATTAAAGTGTGAGTGATTTGTGGGCTGGCCAATGAGAGAAGAGCACCCACCCAGATGTGGGAGGGCCAACTGGAACTCCAAAGGTATAAAAAGAAGGAAGAGGGAAGATTGTTACAGCTCTTCCCCTAGGAAAGCTCCCGCCTTCCTGATTGTCTGCTGACGCCGAATTGCTGCACATCGCAGATCGTCAGCACAGATCCGCTCCAGTCTCGACTTGTGCCTGTCTGCCCGTCGCTGCTCTTCAGTCGCCTATCTTCAGGCTTCGGTCTTTGCCTGAGATCTGCAGCAGACTCTCACCTCACCGGCTGTTCCGCAGTCCCAGACTGGAGATCTACTTCACAGCTGAGCAGCCATCTTGGGCCACCTCTATCCTTGGATTTGTAAACCTTCCTAATAGACCTTGTTGTGATAAAATCTGTAAATTCTGTCTTTTGAAAGAACCCAAACTAATACAACATCCCTTGTTCCTAGGTAGGCAGAATTAATATAGTCAAAATGGCTATACTGCCAAAACCTATATACAGATTTAATGTAACTCTTATCAAAATATCAACAATGTTTTTTTCATAAAACTTGAAAAAAATAATCCTTAAATTCATATGGAACCAAAAGAGACCTTGAATAGCTGAAGCAATCCCGAATAACAGAACAAAAACAGGTGACATTACAATTCCAGACATTATTTGAAAATTAGATCAAAAAGCATTAATTTATATAGTTATGTGGGATAAGGGCACCGTTATTTGCTTTTGACAGACAACCAATATTCATTGACTACAGTCAGTCTTTATGAGCACCTGCTGTGTGTTGGACACTGAGTGGGTTCTGATACTGATATGCCCTGGGCTAGTGAAGGATGCTGAGGGTTGACACACTGAAGACACATCAGCACATGAGGACTGATGGGCTTTCCTTCCAACGCCCATTAGCTGTCTCTTCTTGGGTTTGGTATAAAACATGCAAGTAAGAATACATGCTTTTATTAAAAAGTGAATTAATAGTTAGAGGTGAATTTCCCTTGGTCCTTAATTTCCTGCGTGTGTGCCAAGGGCAGGGATGGGAGGTGCACGATTTAGTAATTACCAGAGAAGGATCCTCGGTGGACAGGAGAGCTGCACCACAGCACCTAGGTCCCCAGATCTGAAGGGTGAGGCTGTGAGATGAGATTCTGCACCACCTTAGAGGATGCTAAATATTGTCTGGAGATGGAACTTGATCAAAGCGGTGATTTTAAGAACTCGGGACTTCCCCAGCACCACATAAGCTGGGTGTGGTGGCGCATGCCTGTAATCCCAGCACTCGGGAGGCTGAGACAGGAGGATTGCCGTGAGTCCAAGGCCAGCCTGGGCTCTGAAGTGAATTCAGGACCAGCCTGGACCACAGAGCGAGACGCTGTCTCAAACAAAACAAAACAAAACAAAACAAAACAAAACAAACAAACCTCAGGACTTATCATTAAGAGAAGGCAGTGTAAGAATGAGAAACAGATTTTACAGATTTTGTTCAATACAGGAGATTGAAGATCAGGTCATTCTGATGACATCACACCCTTTTGTCTTGTTTTATTTTGTTATTGTCTGTCTTTGAAACAACAGTGCTTCCCTCCCCACCTTCACCCCTGGCTTTCCTTTCTCTGAGCTCATAGTCAAGCCAATGTGGGATTAAACAGGCTGGGACCCTAGACTGGCCCAATGTGTATGATACATGGCCAATTAGAAACTCTCTGAGCCTTCCCTTGCTCATTTTAAAATCAGAATAGTAATGTCTTTCTTTAGGGTGGTACTTTAGTAACATCTCATACATAGTAGAAGCTCAATAAATGTAGGTTTTCTTTCTCCCACTTCCCTGTCTCATAGCACTCAGCAAGAACATTAAGACCTGCTGGTAGAGCAAGAGGGCGGGATGGAACAGACACACAACAAGGCCCGGGCAGCTGACTCGAGCATGTGTCTTACATCTGCCAGTTGTCTCCCGTGAGACCTCGAAAGATGGTTTTTCGTTTTTAAAATTCAGATTTTCTTTCTTCTTTTCTCGTTCTTTATATCATCCTTCCTGAACCAGCGTTTTGTGTATTCCAGGCAGACACTGTACCCGTGAGCTCTATCCCAGCCCTAAATTTTAGATTTTCTTACTGTTCTGTCTCTTATTTTTGTATTGTTAAGAAAGTAGATTTTCTTATCGTTAATTTTACTTTTGAAATGAGCCTAACGTCTATACCTTGTCTATTCTGTGGCATCGTTAAAAAGTTTAATGAATCAATAAAGTACAAAATGCCTTGCAAATAAATATGTGTTGTAGGTCCACACAAACATAGGGGGACACACATATGACCTTCAGTGTATAGATTCAGTTCACATTTATCTGAAGTTGTACATAATGTAAAAAACATACTCAAAAATTTGCAAACATTGAAAATAGACTGATCCTCATGATCTAGGATCTGGCAGTGGACTTAGATATGGTGCCAGAAATGTGGGTAACAAAAAAGAAAAAAGATGGGGCTTCGTCAAAGTTAAAAACTTCTCTCTGTCATTAGATATTAAAAAGAAACGATATGGAAAAATATTTACAAATAGTGTGTTTGATAAAGCCTAATATCCAGGATCTCTGAAGAACTCCAACAATTCAAAGCAAAAAGACAAAACAACCCAAATTGACAGGGAGAAACGCGTATTACGGGTACTTCGGCGAAGAAGGCTGTACGGATGGTCCTGAAGCCCACGAGAAGCAGATCATCTTCCTTAGCCATTAGGGGAATGCAAAGCCAAACCACAATGACGTATCATTTCACACCCATTAGGGCTATAATTTTATTTTTCAGAGAAGTAAACAAGTATCGGCCAGCAAGCATGTGGATAAATTAAAATTCATGTACATTGCTGTTAGGAATGTTAAATGGTGTAATACTGTGGAAAATAGTTTTACACTTCCTAAGAAGTTGTACATGAAATTGGTACATGATCCTGAAATCCTAATTGTAAGTCTATATCCAAAAAAATTGAAAACAGATATACACATATTTGGCAGCAGTACCCTAATAGTTGAAAGGTAGAAACATTCCACATGTCCAACAACAGATGAAAAGATTTTTAAGGTGTATTTATGTACAAATGGATTATTATCAAAACCTAAAAAGGACTGAAGTGGTGACGTGCTATAGCGTGGCTGAGCCTCGGAAATGGGTGTCACCTGACAGAAGCCAAAGAAAACGCTGTGTGTCCTGGGGTTCCATTTGTATGAGGCATCTCAGCTAGATAAATCCACAGAGGGAGCCCCGTTGGCTGCCAAGTGCTGATGGGGAGAGGGATGGGGAGATGGTGCTTGATGGCAAAAGGGTTTTTAGAGTGATGGGAAGGAAGACTTCAAAACTAAAGAGACAACACTTTACTAAGTAGCATATTTTCACTTTAAAATGTTTATTTCGGAGGTTGTCGGTATATCTCAGTGGTTAGAGTTCTTGCCTAGCAAGTGCAGGGCCCTGGGTTCAACTACCTAGTACAATATAAACTGGGTGTAGTGGTCCACACCTGTAATCTCAACACTTGGGAGACTGAGGCAGGAGGATTCGCCTTGTGTTCAAGGCCAGCCTGGGCTATGGGGTGAGTTCAGAGCCAGCCTGGACTACACAGAGAAATACTATCTCAAAAAAGGTTAATTTTGTTATGTAAATTCCAGTGACAATTATTTTCAGATAGATTAATAAATTTAATGATTTAATATTTTAACTTTCTCCTTCGGGCCATCAAAGAATTGTTCTATAACTAAATATTTTGGGTTTTTAAAACATAGTGGTGATTTCATAAACTTGTAATAAACCAGTTAAGTACATCAATAAATCAACTAATAATATCATCTTGGAAAAGATGAGACTATGGTAAGAAACACAGAGGAACCTCCAAATGAATTTTTGAGCAACATAGCAGAATCCTTGCCAATGATATCACTGATTTATACAAACCCTTACCAAGTGAAACAAAAAAGAAATTAAAACTATCCACAAATTTGCCAAGATAGAATGCGATACGATGACATAATGGCAAATTTTTCCAAAGTATGTTACTTGTTTGTTTTATTTTTTTTGATGATCCTTGTTCTTGTTTCTACTGAAGAACATTTTCTCTTCAAATTAAAACTGGCCAGATACTATTTAAACACATTTAGGGCAACATCTATTTCAATTCTGAAGCTCAATCAGCTGAAAAAATAGTCACAAACACTTATAATTAATCTTGGTGTGGCTAAATCACAGAGATGCCATCCTAAGTTTGTTTGTAATGTTTAATTTGTTTATATTTATGGAATGCTCCCTTATTTACTATATGTTTTAAGGTTTCAAAGGCCATACAGAAATGTCACATTGTTTATAAGAATGCTATGGAATAGTTAAGAAGCTTTGGGCTATGTGTGTCTACGAATCAGAATATAACCTATAAGACAAAAGCTTCTCCAGCGCCTAAAGTGGAAAATGTCAGTGTTAAGAAACAGGTTGCCCAGGTTCTGAAACCATGTGAAGCCACAGAGGAGACCCTGAGGTACCGGAGAGATTTGCAGCAGGAGAAGTAAAGAAGTTCCCAGAGCCAAGGTCACCTGGCTGTCACTGGAATCATTGTCAATCCAAAAGGCCATTGAAGAGATGGAGCTTCTGCCAGACAGGGAAACCAAGACTCGAAGAGAATTTCAGAAAGTCTGGCTCCTCCCTTCCATCTGCCACCCCATCTCTCATCAGTACACAGCCCTGCTGAAAAACAGCGAAGCCTCTGGCTGGCATGGGGGCATAGGTAACAGACGTGTCCACGGCCAGCCTCTTGCAACACAGGGCAAGCAGGGACCGCAAGAGATACACAAGGGGGGTGAACGAGGCAAGCTCCCACACGGAGATCAAAACTAACTAGAAGAGGGCGGGCACACTCGACTGGGACCTGCAGGCACGTGCTATTTCCCGCTTGGCCTCTGTCTTCGAGATTCTTACCATCTGCTTTGGCCAACAGACCACGCAACAGTTAGCCGATTGGCGCCTAGTTCACTCTTCACTGTTCGCACTGTTTCAACAGCACTTTCCAAAGCATTTTCACGTTTTGGGGAGGGAGAGCTTAAGGGAGGGCGAGATCCTCGTGAACCCTGCTTCCTCCCTCCCACCAAATCCTCTCCTTCATATCCTCTTGGGATCCTACTCTTCTAATCTTCAAATCCATCCACTTTCCATCCAATATTCTTTATTCCAAGGTTAACTCGTGTGTCACCGGACAATTACCTTTGGCTTCAAATCACTTCCTTGTATTCACCCTATTCCCCTCCAATTTTTTTTTAACAATCTCTCTTTAGAACACAGATAATGTTATGTTACCTCCTTATTCGACTGCTTTCAAATTTTTCCTATCGCTTTTGAGTTAAAGATTAAACCTCTTAGTGTAACCTGCGTCACCTTGAAATTCCAAAACTCCACCCAGATGTTTTCCCTTTTCATGTCCTTGTTCCACAAACTCCAGGTACATAAATCTCATGTCAGTTTTTCCGAGGTACGGATTTCCTTTGCCCCTGGGCCTTTGCATATGGGGGTCTTCTCTCTTGTTCCCTTTCCCATAATTCAAATTACATTCTACTCATCCTTTGAGATATTAAGTCACACAACCCTTCCTCACAGAATGCTTTCCTGGTCCTCTGGTCAGTCTCCTTTACAAAGAAAAATTCCTTGTGTCAAATTCTCATAGCTACTAATACTTTAATTCACATTTAATAGATACGCATGCATCTAAGTATTGGATTTTACCTCAGTCTCTAGTATCGGCTTTATGAGACAGACACTGTCCTCTCTCTCACTGTAACATTCCCGTTACCTCTTGTGGTGCCTTACTTAGTGTGTAGTACAATTCCAGAATGAAATGAAATGGGGGTCTGGGGGGAAGGAAGGAAGCAGGAACGGAGGATGAAAGACAGAGATGTACTGCCCAGGATTCCCAGATTGTATGTGATCAACGGGACTCAAAGTCTGGATTCCTGACTCCCCCACAAAATTATATCTCATGGAGCAAAAGGGAAACGTGAGTTTCATCCCAAACCCCAAATAACCCAACTTTCTACCTCCCAACCCATCAATATTACCTTTCTTGCATTGGCTGTCATGAACCTAAGACGTGGAATCCCATCCAACACCTGAGTTTGTTGGCGCGGGATCGCCTTCTCTTTCTTGTAAGTGACCTTTTTCTCCATTCCCATCGTCCCAGTCTGGGCCTTGGCACTGCCAGCACAGGAACCAGAGTCCCGGACCTCATGCCCAGGCAGCGCACACCCTGACCAGCAGCTCCCTTCTCCTTGCTCACTTTCTCACCGTTTCATGCAACAGTTATTTACATAGCCATGCTAGTCTCTCATCCACTCACCCAATCGATCAAACTTCTGTTTATTGTTTCAATAATCCCTCAAATGTTTGATTTCCTTTCACATGACAAAAATATAAGCTCAACGGGTCCAACTAGTTATTTTCTCCATGCCCACTGATAAAAAATAAATAAGTAAGAGTCTATTTCACCTTAATATTATATTCATCTGTCTCTGATTTCTACTGGTCATCAACACCAACCAAAAATCACCTCATTCTGTAGGGAGTTAATCCCATGCCTCCAAGACACTGGCTTCATTCATCTTCAGGACCTTCTCAAACACTCTACCCCTTTCTAAAGTCCCGCTCTTCCTCAATGCCCTTACTGGTTTCAGTGAGAAAATGAAGACACATCTAGTTCTAAGTAAGTCTTCTGATAGAGGTTTTGAGGTCTTCTATGTAAAGGATCATGCCATCCTCAAATAAGGATTCTTTGACTTCCTCCTTCCCTACGCATCTTTCCCTCATTTCATTCTCCTGCCTTGTTGCTCTGGCTAAGGTTTTGAGCACTATGTTGAACAGAAGCAATGAGAGTGAACACCCTTATCTTGTTCCTGATTTGAGGGGAAATGTTTTAGTTTTTCCCCATTCGGGCTGATGTTGGTTGTAGGGTTATCATAAATTGCCTTTTTCAGCTTGAAGTAAGATCCTTCTATACCTATTCTCATTAGAGTTTTAATCAGGAAGGGATTTTGTGTTTTGTGAAAGGCTTTTTTTCTGCATTTATTGAAACAATTACCTAATTTTTGCCCTTGCTTTTTCTATTGTGTTGTATTACATTAGTTGACTTACATATGTTGAACCTGACTGGTAAGCCCCTAAATGGGCTCTAGATTTACTCATCCACTTGCCAACTCAACATCCCTTCTTAAACCTCTCATAAGCAACAGAAATGTTACAATTATTCTTGACTTCTGCTCCATTTTGTTGACTTTTTCTTGAATGTCTCAGGCTTCTATGTACATCAGAGCCTTTTCAATTTCCTCATCACAAGAAGCCCTTCCCAGTGCTATACGTGTGTCTAACTTGTCACAGCGTAAGTATCAGCTTAAAACTCATCTCAGAAATTTCCGCCCTGGTGATCCTCCCCAATGCGTGGAGGTAGCTCTTCTCCCTGCTGTCCCTGCTTTCTGTCATTTTCTTCCTACTTTTTATCAGTCATTATTTTATGTCATTATGTTGCTTGATCGTATGTAAATATTGTTATCTATGTTTCTCATGCATAAATTAACAAATGGAGCATTTCTCAGAAATTGTAAAGCTACTTGTTGCCTTGCACACACGTTCTCGCCGTGCCTGGTAATGTATTCCTCTCTAACAACTGTCCTATTCAGATCCTCTGCAAATTAAATGCCTTCCTTACTAACAACAATGGCAGCAGCAACGAGAGCGACAAACGCTGCTATTTATTTGGAATGCTAAAGGCCTTTTGTGAGCCTGGCGTGGGAAGAAGGGCTCCATGAGATCCTTACGTTCTGCTTGGCTACGATCTTTGTAAGTGATGTGGCCTTTAAAACTCTGAATGCAGCAAAAAGGAAATGTGAAACCCTCTAGTCTGGGCATGTCCACCTGCCACCTGTCATTGGATTTTCTGAGTGAAGTAGATCTGACTTAAGCCACACACAAAATGAACTGTATGATATAGTTATTGCATACGAGTACTAAAATTTACTTTGCGAATTCTTTCATTACAACAGTAAAAAATATCGAGGGCCAAATTCCAGCAGGCAGTTGCTGGGGCACACCTGCCTTCAACCACGGTGTTGTAAGGCCTCCCCCTAACAAAGAGCAGCCTTTCCCTGCTTTCTTACAAATGGGTTTTCAGAAGTTTTCTCTACCTGAGACCTCAGGTCACCTTCTTATGGCATCCATGACACTAGAAATTTTGCCAAAACCACTAATGCAACAAAAGGAATTCCGTACACACAAAAGTTTTAGTGTGGGAGCCAAGGGGCTCCCACTCCCATTCCAGTGCTGTGGGAGCAGGCCATGTGTGCGCCAAGTGTGAGCTGGTCTTAGTCAGTCTGCCCATGCCACCAGGACCACCTGCCTTCTCTTGATGGAGAAAAATCTTTCCTCTGCCAACCCCCAAGTGAGAGAAAACACCACCAAAACACCATCAACCCTTGAGCCATGCCTTCCCCATGACAAGAAAGTTCCAGCTTTCCAGCCAAATGGCCCAGGACTAAAATCTGAAGTCTGCTACTTATTGTCAATAGCCGTGTCACCTCCTAAAAGCCCAATATGGCAGCAGCTAGCCACAGGGGATGTCTAGATGTAAATTAAGACTAAATATAAATAAATATGAGATGTTTGAGTAGCCTGCTGCATTTCAAGTGACTGCAGTCTAGTGACTACCATAATGGACACACACATAGACTATCCTATTCCCAGTGTCTGGATGTCTGGGGGACAGCAGTGACCTAGAAACAATCACTTTGCATGTTGGAGTTTTCCCTTGGTTTTCTCACCTGTTAGATGACATCACACTGCAGGAAGAGGCTGGCCCAACCTTAGCTCTCCATATGTTCCTTCACTTCCACCCTCAAAGGACACATGCCACTTGAGAGATCACAAGTAATCATTTTTGCATTTCTGGGGCCTTCCTAGTAGGATCTCCAAATCACAGAAGGTACGCATTAAGTATTTGTTGGAGTGTACCACTTACCCTTTCATGTTAAGCTCTAACCTGTTTTCCCAGTGAAATTCCTGAAGCAAGGTAACTTGACAAAGAAGTAAGATTGATTTTGCTCCCAGATCTGCAGATTTAAGGAGGTGCAGGCATCAGCACAGCTCTGGTGAGGGCCTTCCTGTTTGTATCACATCTGAGCAGATGCCTGAATCTGAGAAATAGGTGACATCCCCGGCCAAGAAGCCAGAGAGAGGCAGGGGTCCTATAGTCTTTTCCAAGGGCCTTGTCATAGCTGATCTAAACACCTCTCACATTTAAACCCTACCTCTCCAAGGTTCCGCCACCAGCCACCACAATGGGGTCCACACTTCAACATGCAAAAGCACTCCCAAGCCATAGCACCCATCAATAACAAGAAGGTTGACGATATGTCGTGTTACATTACATGGTGAAGTGAGGACGCAACACCCAATATTTATTGAAAAAGAAAGGATGGAGGGAAGAAGGCCAGTTGTTAACACTTAGTGCGGTGTGGAGATTTCGTTGGTCATTACATCCAGTAATGCTCACAGAGCCACGGGTGAAATGCCGTCCAGTCCCCATCTTAATGGTGAGATAAAGGCAGACCCAGCAATTTGAGCCAGAATGCAAGCCTGTGTCTGAATTCAAAGCGCACGCTCAGCTATGACAATGTTACGACCTCCCGATGACGGAAGCATGGCTATAGGATCTTGCCTATTCCAGTGATTTGTGCCGTGATAAAAGGAGATGAAATACGTGACACACCTTGTCAAGCGTAATGAGCCAGCACAGGGACTGCGACTAGCCCGTGCATTACGTTTAGCGCCCAACTCTGGAGCTCTCCAGAACTCAGGCTGTGTCTTACTCTCTTGATGCCTAACCTCAAAACCAGAAAAATGATAGTAGGTTGAAAACACTATCCACTCCTCATATGACTATTGTGAGGATTATATAAATGAAAACATTCAAAGTACTTAGAATAATTTCCAGCATAACTTTTCCTGCACGTAAATGTTAGCCACTAATTAACACTGTTGTTACTCTTACATGTTCAAAAAGCAGAGAAAGAAATATTTGAGAATTGAAGAATATCCTAAATAGAGGTGGAGACTAGTGTCTTCCTTTTTTTCCCTAAGTCAATGTAAACAAAAGGGTCCTCCATTATTTCTTCTGTTGCTCAGCTAGAGCTCCCAGGACGACCTATGTGGCCCACTGTGGCACTCTAGAGGCCGGGTTCCAGTGGCTCCTCTGCCCAGGGTCTCACAAGCAGCCACCAGTATGAGTCCGTGATCCACAGGGGGCAGGTCCCCCACCTCCAGCCCCAGGTGCAGCCACCAGGCACAGAGACTTCGGGTTTTCACTGTGCAGTGCACAGAACAGGAACTTTTTAGAAAAGTAGGCTTCTAGCCCCCTGCAATAGTAGCCACTAGGCAATGCCCCTCTGTGATCTCCTGGAGGACCCTGAGCTACTTTGTCACCAGTTTGGAAGAGAATGGGAATGAGAGTCTCTCGCTCACTCTGATGGTTGATATTTGCTGTGCCCTATTGTCCCAGCATGACTGACTGCACCTGAATTTCTCTGTGCTTTGCTGGCAAAGTTATTGTTCCCAGAGACATCTCTGGGGCCACGGGGGATGGGTAGGAGTGGAAGCAGAGGAACTTAACACTTGCGGAATACAACCACTGCCTTGGTCCTCCTGGGCTCCAGGATGCAGCAAACCTGGGGCTCCTCATGTTCTCACTAAAAAACATTTTCGGCACACACTGGTTGTGCCAGTCCTGTGGTAACTCCCAAACAGTGCAGAACCTTCTTGTACTTTTGTGCATGTTAAGTCCTAATCATGGGTCTAGAAATGGTAGTCCAGTAGGATGTGAGAACTCTGGGGAGCTTTCCTCAATTATTTCTACCTACAATATTTCTTGTGGGAAGCATTCCTTTGGTACACGGCAGCTTTGGTGTCTGTCACAAGTTCCAAAGCAAATAAATGACAAGTTTCATGAAGGTGTGATTGCATTTGTTTGATGGAAATTATAGAGTCCAGGATGCTGAATCCAATTTCTGAAAGGACAAGTACCTCAAAGGTTAGAGATGCAGAGATACTCACCCTTTGATTGATTATCTCTCTAGTGGGCTTCCTTCTCCTTCCCTCTATATGAGTAGGAAGATATTGAGAATTTGTGGACACTCCTGTACCAGGCAAGTCATGGAAAATACGTGATGGGGGGGGGCCCTCAGGAGAGTTAGTCATTGAGAATCAGTGTCACAGAGAAAAGGGACTTAGGGACTTAAAATGGAAGAGGAGCTACAGAAAGTTGCTCGATTAAAAAACTTTTACACCTGATGTCATGCCCATGTCCCTGACTATGTCATTAACTATAGCATTTGGTCAAATGAGGACCACATGGTACATTAAAACTGCAAGATTTTAATTAGCATTTGAGAAAGTGGTGCTGTGCACTTGGACCCCAGAAAGAAGCAAGCGGAGAACAGAGCCCAGGAGGAGGAGGGGGTAGAAAGCAGCTTTCTTGTCTACGCCTGGGTCAAGCACCAAGAAGTGGACACCTCGCAGTGATTCCATCATTTTATCCTCACTGAAATCTGTACAGTAAATACTCTTATCCCTTTGAAGGTAATAAAATTGAACTTCAGAAAGTCAGTAACCAGAGTACAGTATAGTGGTTATTAGGTATTAAGATGAAATTCGAACTCACATCTTCCTTGCAGTACAGCTCATGAACTTTCTGTTACATTCTACTGAATGCCAGGACAGCACCATAGGGAAGCCTCGTAATGCCCTACAACGTGGATATTATTGTCCTGAGAAAACCAAGGCTCAGAGTCAATGACTTGCCAATAGAGCCAAACGGTGATGGTACAGCTCTGGAAGTGAATAAAACCTAGACTTGAGACCCAATTTAATCGTATATTAGGTAAGTGACATGGGGTATTCAATTCTCTTCCGGCCTGTAGGGGTGACAACACGAGCTTTCTGAGGATCAAAGAGTCAAGCCGTGAGGTGCCAGCGCAGGGTGCCAGCTCCTAATAAAGGGCAGCTGACGCTTTAACCTCAGCCCACTCACGCCTCAGCTTTTACCTCAGCCCACTCACGCCTCACTTAGGGAATTGAGCAGAAAAGAAAAAGGAAAAGAGGCACAACATATGACCTGATAAACATTATACACTAAAAATTATAATCACCCTTACTGTTAAGTATCAAAAATAGCCTCTGCACGCTTATCACTGGACTCAACAATCCTTCAGCGAAGCCCTAGTCATTCCTTAATGAGAAAACCCTCTGGACCACTTAAGGGCAATTTGATCTCTTTCCCTCCACTCTGGAAGCCACTGCCTTCTGCCTCTCCTCCTCCACATCCCCCCGGCTCAGGGCACAATAATATCCCCATCCTTCCTCTGAGGGATGTAAGGGGGCTTAAATAATTAACTATTGTGAGGTGTTTTGAAAAGAAAATACAAAACACCGTAAATCCCCAGAATTAATTCATAAAACCGGTGGTGGGCTAAAAAATTATATATGTCATATTTGTTCAGCTGTGAGAATAGTATAGAGCGTCAGAGTTGAGAGTGTGGTCCAAATCTCTGAAGGCCACAGATTTCCTGCAATTCTAGCTGATCTGTGTTCTCAAAGACTAACGTTGTAAAGTATCAATCTCTCAACGTGGCATTAGGAATAGTTGTATTTTATTAATTATTCTTAAGCCTTTCCTCTTTCAGACCCAACCTGACTTGTGATCTCATTTTGGAACATAAGCCTTGGAGTAAAAGGCACACAAGAACTGGGGTGAGCAGAGGTGCACTGAGGTCTGATTCTGTGACCTTATGACTAATTAATACACCTCCCTTCTTCGTAGGGAGTGGGGGAAGCACAAATGGCCATGCTAGGAATTTAGGTTGCTGTCATAATGAGATGACACTTTTGTGCAATTCATCAGAAGTTTGCTGATATCTTATTTCATATCGAACTTATCATATGTAATAAGAATTAGAAAGTCACAAAAATTCCTTGGTGTCAATGGTTAAAATAGGGAAAGTGATGGTTGTTATAGAGTGAGCTATGATCTTACCTCGTTGAGAGTGAATCACAGGCCACCACCACCAGCATGGTCCCAGACCTTGTTAAAAACGCAGGATCTCATCCCTACCCCAGACCCATTGAGCCCAAATATGTGTTTTTACATTGGTTCTAGGGAGTTTCTATGCACTTTAAATACTGATATGCACTGGGTTCAGAGTAATGCTAGGGAAGGTGCAGGGCAGTTGTGGAGATGAGACCTGGATAGCATAGAGTGAAGAGGTAATGTAGAAGGGTGGGGCCGCTGTGCACCCACGGGCTGCTTGCGTGGATGGCCAGGCACTCAGCATAGAGCAGTCACGAGCCAGTCTGGTACCTTCATGATACACTAAAAAAATCAGTATTTTAGCACTGGCCTTGGGTTTTTTTTTTTTTTTTTGACTAATAATATGTTGTTGATAGTTAGTTTTCATCATTTTAGCATGATTCCTAGACATCATCTAAGATCCTTTCCACATTGATCATTTTCACATGCCTTATATAAATGTCAACCTTCACGTGAACTTTGGCATTCACTATGATGGCATAAATGTACTTTCTGGCAAAGAATTCCCAAAAATAAAGAGGTTAGGTTCAAAGTATATGTGGACACTGTCAATGAACATGGTGCTTGAGGGCCGGACAGAGCACATGGGAAGGAAAGTAAAGAAACTGGAAGAGAAGGAAAGGCACAGTTATTTTTCAGGTTAGTTTTCCCTGCATCTTGTACAAAAAACAATGCTGTCACTCTTACCGTTGCTCACGATTGAAGTTTCTGCTTCCGGTGAGCACTACCGTCCTTTGGAGTTGACTCTTTTCATTCTCTGGATCTTCTGTTGATGCCAGTTTTGCTACTCTCTAGCAGGTGGGAATGACCTGCATTCATCCCATGTGCCTACACTGGCCCAGTCTCCTTGGTGGCTTGTGGCTTGTGCTCCACAAAACCGTCAGGACATGAACTTGGCAGCCTTTCTAGCCTCTCTCAACTCCCCTTCCCTACTGCAAACAGAAAGAGTATTCCTGGAGGGCAGTGTGGAGGGGACAGATGATCAAAGCACCACCTGTGCCTGTGTGAAAATGTCACCGTGAAGCCTATTAATTTGAAATTAATATGCCACAACAACTATGATAATGATATAGTGATAATTTTTATTTCGTTTTTGTGTGTTATTAGAGATCAAGCCCAGGGCCTTCACACAGAGCTGTATCCCGGCCCATTTTTGATTCTCAGACAGGTCTCACTGAGACTCTGAGTCACCCCACCATGTGCCTAAGTTGCCCACGCTGGATTCGAACTTTGCTCAGCCTCTCGGAGTGATGGGATTACAGGTTTGTGCCGCTGGACCAAGCTTAATAACTTTTAAAACATAGCATCCCTTCCCAGAGAGAAACCATGTCTGGCTTCATGTTCGCTTTCCAGTACTGCTTGCTCTACCTCGGACCCTTCCTCTTCAGGACAGTTCTCAAGCTGCAATAGGCAAGGCTGTTGTGGCGCTCATCCACTTAGCACCCATTATTATAGGCAACATTTTTTACTTACTTTCTCTTAATTACTAAGAATGCAGCTATATTATGCCCCAAAGTCTAGGATGTGCACAGTTGGTACAACACCTGCACACTGACAAACTCATTTTAACTTCTAACTCTATAGATATGGTTGTCTACATCACTACACTCAATCCTACCTTCAAGTAGTCACTAAATGACTTCTGATACTAATTCACTCAAGAAATATTTATTAAAGGCTGAGGCAGGAGGATTGCCATGCATTCAAGGCCAACCTGGGATACATGGAGGTTCAAGACCTCCCATGAGACACCCTGTCTCAAAAAGTGGGGGGAGAGAAAGAGAGAGAGAGAGATTTATTAAGCAGCAACCACGCCAGGCTTCCATCTCTCCAGTTATCACTCTACTCCTAGCTCCTTGTAGGATCAGGAATTCAATCCTCAGCTTTCATGGCCTTCCACTCTTAAATGTCCTTGGTCCTCGCAGTCGCCTGCTCCAGCCTTTGCTCTGACTCACAGTGCCCACCTGGAGCGCTGCTGACTCAGTCAGCCTCTGCCTGAACACTTCAATGATGGAGGAACGAATTCCCCATCAGATGTTCCTTAAAGTGTCCTTCATCCCACCGAGCAGAGCTCTTCCCTCTGCACCCACACTCCACCCACCTGGTTCCACTTTCTTTTTCTCTCCCCCTGCAGATGGCGTCCCTCCATCCCGTGTGAGTTTCCCAGAGTTACCAGTAATGAATGAAATGCGGGCATCACCTCCTACAGCTTCCTGGTCTCAGAGCCTCAAGGGACTTGCAGATGACAGACGCAAGTGCTGAGAAAACTGCAAGGAGACCCCCATCGCTGTTTCCATGAGGCCATGTGGGTCCCTATACACCCTGAGGGACACGCTCAATACCCTGCTAGCCACTTCCGCCTGCTGGTGTGCGTGCACATGCACGTGTAGATGCTTTTCCTGCTGTTTTCGTGGACATCTCCTTCGGCCTCACAAGACATTAGACAAAGATTTGATGCTTTAATATGCCTTATTACTCACTTGTTCCCAATTGTGCTGTTACATTATTAAATTATTTTGCTGGAATCAAAAACATGTCTTTGTTAGTGGAAGATGAACTGATTATTCAATCAATACATATTCAATACATACTCTGTATCAGGCATGACCAAGTGCTGGGGGTCACAAGTGTAATGAAAGCCTGGCCTGTGGTCTGAAGAAGGTCACAGAAGGACACTAGCCGGGAGGTTAGGAGCCTGAACTCCTTATGAGAAGGGCCTGGGAGAGAATCACATCTTGCCCATTTATTCCTGACACAACCCCTGGACATGTAGGACTTCAGTAAATCTCTATTTCACTTCTGGTAAAATGCAGGTGTGTGATATAGTGTTAGCCTCAGTACATTCTAATTAAGATTAATGACCCAATAAGTTACAGCCATCGTTATAATTATTATAATTAATAAACATTCAGTGAATTTAGCAGGTGATAATTATGTTTTCCCTGAGAAGCTGTCTCAGGGACAACACAGAGATGACACAGATATGAGCCGTGCAGATGCCCTGTAAGACGGAGCCCGCCCAGTTGAATTCAGTTATTACACATTGCAAACATACGCTAGTAAAAATAATAAGCCAAGTGTGGCGGTACATGCCTGAAATTCCAGCACTCTGGGAGGCTGACGCAGGAAGATCACAAATTCAAACCCACCCTATCTCAAAATAATCCCAAAATCAATTATTTTTGAGACAGGGTCTCGCTCTGTAGCCCAGGCTGGTCTTGGATTACATGCAATCCTCCTGCCTTAGCCTCTTGAGAGCTGGGGTTACAGGTATGCATCACCACACCCAGCTTTATGTGATGCTGAGGAATCGAACTCAGGGACTTGCACTAGCAAGGCAAGCACCTAAACCACTGTGCCATTCCTCCAGCCCTCAAAATGAAATTTAAAAGCAGCTGAGAATGTATCTCAGTATACACCATCAAGAGAGAGAGAAAAAAATGGGAAAAAAAAGAAAGGAAACCAGAGGTGAGTAAATAATTAATTAATGCACTTGTGAGATGATTTTGACAGAAAATACAACACGGTAAATTCAAAAAATGAATCAAAAAAGAAAGAGAGAGAGAGAGAGAAAGAGAGAGAGAGAGAGAGAGAGAGAGAGAGAGAAGCTTCTGGGTACTATGAAGGGTATGGTGAACACAGGGCCTTAGACGCCAGCAGGGCAGGGTCTATAAGCTGATGCCCCACCCCCCATGGCCCTGCCCTTCTATACGACAGCCCATATCTGGTGATGAGACGAGGAGGATGTACCAAGTTCTGGCTATCTGAGCCCAGAGCAAATCAACTCCGAGGAACAGAACCCAGCCCAGCCCTCCCCCCGGCCAGTCCTGCTTCCTCCCCAACACTGACCTTCACATGCTGCTACCCAGACTCCATCACACCCGCCTCGGGACAGCCCAGCCTGTGGTGGCGGTGGAGCCTGTGACTGTGCTCTGACCTCCGCCCTGGGCTCCCTCAGGTGTGGGCCACCTTGGTTTCTTGTAAAATGAAATTGTTATTAGCTTCTGCCTTGTAAAGGTATTGTGAGCTCAAGTGAGTTGATCCACGCTCAGCACGTAGGAGAGTACCTGACACCTGTAAGCACTCAAGAAATGTGAGCTATTATTATTTTTTACATTACCATGTGCTACGTCCTGGGAGCACAGGGAAAAGATCAGGTGTGGTCTCCACCCGTACCAGCGAGGTACTGTGGTGGACACAGGTGTCAATGACTGTGGTTGAAGAGTGAATTATGGATTTAAGAATAAAAACCGGGCCCAGTGGTACAGGCCTGCAATCCCAGCACTCTGGAAGTCTGAGGCAGAAAGATCACAAGCTCAAGCCCTGGTTGAGTAACTTAGTGCCTTAGCAAGACCCTGTTTCAAAAATAGAAATCAAAATGGCTGAGGGTGTAGCTCAGGGTGAAGAGGCTCTGGGCTCGACCCCTAGTACTTCCCTCCTCCCAAAAACGGAATCTACATCGGAGTCAGAGGTGGCCACACGTATCTGTAATTTTAATACTTTCGGAGGCTGAGTCAAGAGGATCACAAGTTCGAGCCCAGCCAGGGCAACTCACCAACTTAGCAAGACCTTGTCGCAAAATAAAAATGAATACATGAAAAGGTCTGGGGCTATAACTCAGTGTGAAAGCCCTGCTCAATTCCTGATATCACACACACACACACACACACACACACACACACGGTCTATATGAGAATTTTTTTAAATCTATGTAAGAGTGAAAAAAAGACCTTTTAATTCTGGGGAGATCTAGTAGTCAGGAACAGCGTCATAAAAGAAGTGACCCGTCTGTGACATGACATTGCAAAGACCCAGCAGAAACTGGACACGAGATTTGGATCAGGCCATCATAGGTAGCCTACCTCCTCTTCTGCCCCAAATGACGGTGGACGCTGATAATACTTCACTGCACCGGGCTGACAGCACAGCGGCTGTCCCTCCCACTCTGCACCAGTCGGCTTCCACCACCCACTGAGGTCAGTGCCCTGAAACTCAGCAATGATCTTAACTCCAAGGCCAAGCAAAGCTCCACCACCAAACTCGCCTCCTGACAAGAAAAACAGAAATGTGTTAGGGCCTTTGGATTTCTGAGTTTCATTCAGTCATTTCCCCCGAAGTCACAAAGCTCCTTTGCATCCTGAATCTGCAGGAATCTCTCCCACTCATAAGCTTTTCCAGTAGAGACAGTGAAAATATGAATCTGCACAGGATTGGTCTCACTGAGACATTTTCTCATAAATTTTATTATCCAAGTAAAAAAGACATGGCTTGTTACTTTCCCGTGCTCAGACCCACTCAAAGAGTGGAGTGATTGCGGCATTTGATTACCACCACTTGCCTTAATGTATTTTAGTAATAAAACAGGCAACGTCTGCATATTCTCCCCAAATTCACAGGACATCGGGGGAACTGTAAATTACCCTAAATCTTAAACTGTTTGGGGTTGACACTGTTACATAAAAACAAAGGACATATTCAACTTTTTTAGTGCATCTGGGTTTAAAGAACTGAATGGAGAGAAAAATTAAGAGGAACAGAGGATATGTGTTCATTTTTTCCTCGTGACAATTTCCATGAAATACTGAAATTATTCTTCCCATTTTCACATATGAGAAATAATAAAGCTCATGAGCCACAGAGCAGGAGCACGAAGCAATGCTCAGTAAAGTCACGGCCAGAAAAATTATGAAAAATGTACCATCGCCAGTAAACCATGTGAACGTGAGAGGACTGAGCTGTGGAGCCCCGAAGACTCGAGTTCAAATCATAGGCCTGCTATCACTATTTGGATGACCGTGGGTTTAACCTCTTTGCACCCCCGTCTCCAGATGGCAGGTAAATAACTCTCAGGTTGAACTTGCTCATGCTTGCTGATATTTGCAAGTAAACTCATATTTTCTATTTATGATGGGAATTAAATGAGGGGAAGTGTACAGTGGATGCCCACCAATCACCAGTCCCCTTCCTCTTACCTTACGGTACCCTCTAATCCTTTCCTTTAGGTGAAGGGTTTCTACGAGCATGATGTTGAATCTGATCCCCACTCTACGGAATGCAACACTAAGTTGCCCCAGTAGGGCTTGAACTTGTGATCCTTCTGTCTCAACCTTCCAGACTGCTGGAATTACGGGCCTGTCCTGTTGGGCCCAGCTTTTACTCTTAAATAATGGAATGTACTCTTCAACTGCAGTCCTTTATATCTCATTGACACAAATGTCTACCACAGAGCCCCACAGGACCACATCTGATTTTTTTCTCTGTGCTCCCAGGCTGTGGCACAGGGCCAGTCA
Source organism: Ctenodactylus gundi (assembly GCA_004027205.1). Taxonomy (NCBI): domain Eukaryota; kingdom Metazoa; phylum Chordata; class Mammalia; order Rodentia; family Ctenodactylidae; genus Ctenodactylus; species Ctenodactylus gundi. The sequence goes on along the minus strand of PVKB01002198.1, from coordinate 189,412 downwards.
CATGTAATAGCTCAGAATGCGATACCAGCTCCATCCCTACAGCAGTAACTCTGCCTCCCTTACCCCTCTGACACCACCCAGCATCCTCAACTTTCCTCATTATTAACAGCTTCCTTCAGGAAGAGTCTGAGTCTAAGGCATACCTGAGTGCAGCAGTAGAGGGAGTGACTCCACAGAACCTCCCCAAACTTGTTCTACATATCACACGCTATTCAGGGAATTAGCTGGTCTAACCATCCTAAGATGTAGGCAGTTCCAGTGTCCACTTGCACATTAGGTCAGCCATACCTTTGTTTTTTCTAGTCTTGCCCAGTACGGACTACAATTCCCTTTCTAGGGAGGACCTAGTAATATTCCGTGGGATCAATGCTCTACCGATGCGTTTCAGAGATATGGCCTCAGTCAACCTTTATGCCAGGACAAATCCCACCCTACTCTTTTATTTATTTATTTTTAAATTTGAGACACAGTCTTGCTAAGTTGCTAAATTTCCCAGGCTGGACTCCCCCTTCTAATCCCTCTGGCTCAGCTTTCTAGAGTGCAGGGATTATAGTCACATGCCACTAGCCCAACTTGAACACTTTTTTAAATGCAAGATAAAATATGAAAGACATTAATGTTCTGATGTCTCTTTTCCATGAGTTCATACCGCAGTGTGAATTAAAACATCACCAAGTAGAACACACAGTATTGTTCTTCTTTCAAAAAGAGTTGCACCAATAATAAAACAGAGAGGTGAAAGGAGGCCTCCAGTAGAGCATCAGCCACACGAGATTAAGCCTAGGGAGGAGAGCCAGTGAGGAGGTGGGCTAGAAGGGCAGTTGCCACTGGGCCTTGCTTGGTGGTTGTCGGGCACAGAGAGGGAGATTCGTGCTGCCCCTGAAGCTTCTGATCTGTCACTCCCCTTCCCAGCCTTGTTCATTCATTCATTTGCTCATTTACTTCACAAACAGCAACTAGCACTTACTGTGGACTCTGGATGTGTGTGAGCTACAGGTCCTCTCCAACAGCCCAGCCCTGCACCTGCACCTCTCTCTCTCTCTCTCTCTCTCTCTCTCTCTCTCTCTCTCTCTCTCTCTCTCCCCCCCTCCCCTCCCCCTTGGCTTAATGAACATAGTAGAAGACAGAAACTGCCCTGACTGTAGGAAAGTCCCTACCAGTTAAAGCCCTCTATGGCCTGATAAAACTCTCTACCAGCTTTTAAAATTACCTGCCCTCCTGGCTTCAGGCTGTTCTCACAGTCCATAACTCCCCACAGCTGCCTGCTCCTTCCCGGGACCTTTGCAGGGTAATTAACTGCCTTTCAGACGGTCGCTGCCTTCTTGCTCAGTCCACAGTGCCCTCTGCACCCTTAGGGCTTCTGCTTCCTTTCCAGAGCTGCAACAGTACTGAGCTGCAGCAAGAAGAGAGCCGGGCCCCATTCCCTAATCAATGGCCCATCGTATCCTCACCCTTGAGAATTACAGACATTCCTCCTCCCTGGAGTTGGTACATCTTCATTCTGTCCTGAGAATTTGCTTTGAGCAGCCAAGATGAAGTGCCAGTTGAGCACCGACCTGGGAGATTCAAGAACGTTGACTCGGACTCTGATGTTTTGTTTTACCTTCTTCTGAAGGCTCTATTTGCTGTATCGGGGAAATGAAGATAGCAGTCCCTACCCTGTGGGATTCTGCCTGGTTAAACAAGACAGCCCAAGTAAAGCACCTGACAGATATCGTGTGGTTGACTTCTGCTCTACAGGCTCTTGCTTTCTGGAAAACTGGGAGGTCTCCAGCCCCCAGACACACCAAGGACAACATGCTCCTTAAAAGAAAGTGTAGTGATTGCTTTCTGTGACTATCTCCTTGAACTGGTGACTCATTAATGTGCCCACAAGCTAGATGTTATATTTCTTTGCGGATCAAATTACAAACGGTGTTTGCCCATGGAAAATTCCACATTTAATTCCTAATTTATTAATGAAGTCAGAATGGCTGTCTTGCAGCTATCCATTTGAAAGTCCCATTTTGTACAAATAGCCATGTGTCCCTGGGCTGGCAACTTAAGCTCTCTGGCTCTCAATTTTCCCAACATAATAACGATGTGTGTTACAGAAATATCATGAAGAATAAGTCAGCGAAGTGTACATAAAGCAGAATTTTTCTCAGCGTTGTTTCTCTAGTAATTAAAGAGTGACAGAAAATGAAAAACCATCCCTACCATCAGTTGGCTTGTGTTCAGGAAAAACAAAACAAAAGAAAAACTAAAGGAGAAAACAAACAGAAAAAAGCTGTAAAATAAAGAAACATTCATTATGAATTTTATTACTCCCAACTACTGTAAACTCTGTAGGAATCTGAGCTGCAAAGCTACCCATTAAACTGTCTGCTCTTTCCTGTTTAAACAAGGCCCCTCTTGGGTCGTGGCAGCCGGAGCCTTCGTGGGTCTGCATCCAGGAAGGAAGACGTTTCTACGGTAACCGCGGAGGCCTCCTCTGGAGGTTCACGGAGAGAGGCCAGGGTCTGGTGCAAGTGACAAACCCCAGCTCTCTTGATAGTGTACAGAAAGGCGGCAGCCGCGATGTCCAGTGTGAGCACAATGGGAGCGTTCAGGCGTGAAATCCCTTTCAATCAGCCGTTTGTTCCCCTTGGTGGAGAATTCACTTTGGGCCCCTCTGTTGAAAAATGGCCGACCTCGGCTCAGTGGTGGATAAATGAATACTCGCTCCAGAAGGGTTAGCGTCCTTCCATCATCTGGTTCGGGCTTTTAGAAGGCTTGAAGTTGCTAGACACCATGGAAAAGAGTCCAAATGGCCTAAGTGTACAAGCTGGGAAAGAGGTGGTGAGAAGGGAGGTAGGCAGAGAAGACTAGATGGGTCATTGAGTAAGGTGGTCAGTGTCAAAACAGACTCTAAGCTCCTGACGAATACTGCTGCAACTGTTTGACTGCAGCTGTGGTGTTAGAGTGGGACAATTACTGTCATGGACATCGGGACAAGGAGCAGTGGGGATATTAAAGGGGAATACAGAGAATATTAAACAGAAATGTACAAAGAAGGGATGGGCTTGAGCAAATGATGAAGAATAATCATTTATTTAGCAGTACAATGTGCTGAATACTTTGCATGCAATGACTCATTAAATCATCAAAGCCACCGAGTGCTGGCCACCTGTTTTCAGATGCAGAAATATTTAGAGATTCATTTTCCATCCAGCTAGTAGATACCAAGGTCGTGATTCAATTCCAGGTCAGTGTGACTCCTCAGCACGTGTTCTTATGGATCACTGGTAGGCCACCTTTCACAAACTGGTAAAAGAGTCCGGTATTTGAGAGTGCTGTGAGCAGAAAAAAATAGTGCAGCCAAAGAGACAGAGGTACAATGTATGCTGTCTGCATTAAGCACCTGCAATATTTCATAAACCTACTGGCCTCCATAGTCTTGTCTAAGGATTAGGAAGCCTTGGCATGGCTTCTGAATTCTGAAAAACTGGCTTTAGGTTCCAGAGCGGGATGATGTGAGACTTAACAATAAAAACCCACACACAGTTGGTGGCCCAGACTCATCCTCTGTATCCTTCTGGAAAATGAAGTAGTAAAGTCTGTAATGAACCATTCTGTCTTTTACAACTCACTTTTGTAGCCCATGGGTTTCTGGACACTCTAATCGTTCCTATCCCTTCTCTCCTTGGACATACAGTATATAAAGAATTTCCATCTCAGCTTCCTTCCATGGGGACAGGCTGACCCTCAATGCCTACAGCCAAAACGGTTCCAGTTAAGTGAAGAGTCTTTCATGGAAAAACCTTGGTTGAAGTTGATGGAAAAACTGCTTGCCCATGAGGAAGCTACCACAGCCCATGCCAAATGGGGTGAACATGAAGAAAGCCATACAGAGGTCAAGGCCAACCTGGCTACATATGGATAGGGACTCTCCAGGACATGACATCCATAGTGGAGTGCTTGCCAATAAAGGAAGAAAGGGAAGGGATAAGGGAAAAGGAGAGAGAAAATGGGCTTGAAAAGATAGAGCTTCGTAACAATACATCACAGCCTCACTATGGTCCCTATTTGCCGTTGTCTAAGGAAGAGGCTGTGTTGCCGAGGGGTCACGGCCCTCACCCAAGGTCACACAGAGAGAAGGTGGCCAAGCCAAAGCTCCTAGACAGTGCTTTCTCATCCCCAACCTCCTCTCGCCCCACATCACTCCAGAATGGACAATCCAACGGTCATGTGGAATTAGAACTTTTGCCACTGTTTTGTCTTTGTTTCTCAGAAGCCTATTGGTTTTTCTTTTAAGTCCATGTTAGGGCAGGCGGTATATTGCAGGAGTAAGTATCCCCTGTGCTTTAGGCCACGTAATATTTCCAAAGAACTCAGCGATTCCTTTGTTCTATAGGGCAGTTAGTCAGTCAATGAAAGTGTCCAAGTGCCAAGTATATATGAGAAGCTAAGGCTAAATAAATGAGAAAGGGGCAGCGGCTGATCTTCAGAGTGTGAAGAAGCTGCATTGAGTACCTGCAGGCCATGGAGCCAGACTGGCTGCCGCGGATGGAAGAAGGCAGCTGATGATGCCGAAGAGGTCAGAAAAAGTTCTCTCAAGTAGCATTAATGAGACAAATTATATAGGCAAGAACGAGGAAATAGTCAGGGTAGGAGACGATCACCTGGGGAAAACTGGGAAGGCACTACAGGGAAAGAGAGGAGAAATCAGGTGGCAGACAATAGAGTATGGTTGATTTGTGTGACAGGGTAAGACACCGTACTGTAGAAATAGTGGGCAGCTTACCCAGCCTGAGACAGAGTGTGGTCTGCTCAGCTGAGCACTGAAGGACACGCAAAAATTCAAAGGATAAAATCACTTGGCTTGCACACACAGAGGAAACAGAACGTACAACAATCCAGAGGCAAGAGACGATGCGACCTGCTGGAAACTGCAGCACATGCATGTGTTATGGAGACCATGAGGAGAGGATGAAATGGTGGAGTGTCAGAGACAACGAAATTGGTGACATAGAACGCTACTGCCAAGGGACATTATTAAACCCATGCTCAGTGTGAGCGGCAGGTTCATTTTGATGTGGATATTAGCAAAGCAGGTGGGGCGGGGGGTGGGAAGGAAGGGGACATGAGCTAATATTTACAGAACAACTGTTGGGTTCCAGACACATCAGGTAGGACTCCATCCCACAGATGAGGGAATTGAGGTGTGCAGGAGTCTGCCCAGCTGAACAGTTAGTTTGCAGGGAGCCAGCGTGCGAACAGCTGCTCCTGGCTTCTGGCATCACCTTGCGTCTCTATTTCCAAAGATTTTCTAGCCTAGCAGAGTACCACCTACAGGGCACGGTACGCAAGAACAACAAACAATCACGCCTCTCGAGACTCTGATAGGTCAATGATTATAAAAAAAAAAAAACCTTCGACATGGTGAGTCAGAATCGGCTGTGTAATTAAGAAAGTGTTCAGCCCTCGCAGGTGTGACAGCAGCAGGGATTCACCTGGCCCTCAGGAGCATCATGGCCCGTGACAGACCCCTCACCCTTTCCTATGTGGCAGGAGCTTAGCTGTTTGCAGCTGTCAATGCTCACATCACACACACACACACACACACACACACACGCACACACACACACATCCCACTGCACAGGGACCCACTCGGCTTCCAGTTTTAAATCCAAGGAAGGATTTCTGAGAGGCCTGGTGTGGGTCAAATGTCTATTCACCAATCAGTCAGCTATGAGTAGGAATCCAGCAATGGTTACTATGGCCACACCCAGCCCTGAATCTGGAGGATCAGGCTTCAAAACTCTATGAAATAAACAGCCAAGCCAAAAGTCATCTACTAAATTACTAATGGTCATTATGCTTGATAAAACGTTGCAAATGCACCAGACTCTGAACTAGGAAGCAGGTGGAGTGGTTCTATTGTATGACTGTCGCAACATGCATAAGGGGAAGCTATCACCTCCAAGTACAGACAAGAAAACCAGGAGTCAGACAGGGACACTGAGAGTCATAAAGGTCATGAGCTCATCCCAGACCTCACAGCTAGTGAGTGGCAGAGGCAAATTCGAATCCTGCATCCTGGTCCCGAAGCCCTTAGCTTAATATATGTTACCAGCGTCTTATTTTATGACTTGTCAGGGCACCAAAGCAATGCCAGATAGAATCCTGAAGTCCCAGGAGCCACCTCTGCCGTTGTCCAGCTGTGGAGACTAGGACAAGGCCCCTAATCTCTGTGCTTTAGTTTTATTGTGTGTAAAATAAAAAAGATAACTCCTTCCTTGTCTACTTTCATATTAATGAGATAAAATACAAATGACAGTGCTTAAAAAAACCCACTTCATACAGAACAAAAGGGAGTAGTTGTTAGCTTACTTCTCCTACTCCCAGTGTACCATAATTTGGAAACTCTCCATGTTTATTTTTTTTCTTTCTATTAGCTTGTAGCTATGGTACATGACAATTACATTCAATCTGAGGCATTGGTGCATACGCATATTGCATTTTGATCATTTGTACTTCTTTCCTCCCTTCCCGTCCTTTGAAACAAAGAAACAGGAGTGTGTCTGTGAAGAGCCAGTAGGCGGCCAGATCCGAATTTCAGAGCTCTGCCGTTATACGACTCTACGTTGACAGACTCTAGCTGGGTGAACAAGAACACAGTTAATTGATCTTGAATCCAAATGTTGGGCTTTTCTAAGTTTCTTAATACAAACATAAACATTGTTGCTCTGGATTCATTCTGTGCTGGCACCACCCACTTTCTGCTTTATTTTTCACTTTACTCAGTTCGTTGGCATTGAATTATAATTGGTTTCTGCTGAGCATTCTCATGCTGCAAAGTACTCATTACCAAAAAAGAGAGAGAAGCGGTGTGAGAGAGAGAGAGAGAGAGAGAGAGAGAGAGAGGAGAGGGAGAGAGAGATCATTCTTTCATGTGGGCAATGAGCTCTGCCTGTCATTTGTCTCAGACGGCCCTTCCTAAAGGAATTAAAGCTGTAAAAACAACCCCTGTCCCAGGGATCTGTCCCAATTTTGGAGAATGTGGGAGACCCTTTTGAGAAGCCTCAGACTACTAACTTTATGTTTATGGACTATCAGCCTAAAATTTGCCCAGAGTAAGAGCTTCCAAACCTACACACACTGTCTGATGGTAGGCAGGGCAGCGGGGTTCCGTGGACATCTCCGGCCCTCACCCCCGGCCCTCAGTGTGCCCAGCCTCGGCCTAGGTCTTCACACCTTTGTCCTGCCTGTTTAGCCAAGTCCTTCCACCGGCTGCTCACCTCCACACTGGAGCCAGGTGATCCTCTGAAACCCCAGATCTGACCATGTTAGCCACACTGAAGACATTTCTATGGTTCCTTATTTGTTGTCAGTAATAAGGTCCAAATTTCCTCACTGCTCCCCATCACGTAGCACCTGCATATCCACCAGCATCATCACACCACCATTCTGGCCAAGACCACACCGTCAACCGGTGCCCTCCTCCTCCCCCTTCCCCCCCCATGGGGATGCTCACTAGAGCAGCCATGGTCCCCAGGAGCCCACTGCTGCCCAACTCCAACTCCGTATGCACTTTTCCATTTGTTCTTGGAAACCTCAGGTGAGGTATTTTGTTCCTTTGTTATTCTAATGTTCAGAAAGTTAAGGAAACTGCCCAGAACCACACCAGTTGATAACACAGGGGCCAGAGCTAAGAACCAAATACCAAATTCAACTTCTACCAGACTCCCAAACTTTCTCCACTCTGCTACACAGACCTTCCGAAAGCCTGTTAGTTCACTGCTACGTGCCAAAGCCCATCAGTCACTACAATCTAGGGCCTAACATTTCTTCCTATCTTCCCAGCCAGGGAGTCCCTGAGAGCGAGAGAGACAGAGACGGAGAGAGAGAGAGAGAGAGAGAGAGAGAGAGAGAGAGAGAGAGAGACCCATACATTCATCCTGCAGCCTGTTCCTTTCCTGTACTTGGTTTTTTAAAATGTTACAATGAAATTTTTCAAAAATGAAGTTTTAGTACTTATATACATAAAGTTTGATAGATGAGAGATAGATCCTAAGATAGTTTTTCTTCACTCAAAAAAAAAGGACTGCAGGTTAGACATGCATGGATAGTCAAAAGCATCCTCAAACAGAATGCAGGTATTTAACAAATTGGGGCCAGTGCCCAAACTTCCCCTCAGGCCAGAGATGGTGTCTTTCTGCTTAATCCTCTGGAAATTGAGATCCAAAAGAAATGGCCAAGATCTGATATATCTGAGAAATGCACTTATTACTCATGTGTGCTGAAATGCAAAGAAAGAAAATGTTTTCAAACACTGAAAAGTTTCATTAATACATTTTATGATAAAATACATAATTTATTAAATTTTTCTTAAACATAGAATTGTTAAACAAACATCAAAATGTTTACCGGCATCTCAACATAACCCACTATCAGATATCCCACGCCCTTTTAGAACACGTGACACCAAGCCACAGCTCAAAGATCATGGCTCAGTGCCACTCACATCCAAATGCACAGCTGCTCGTGACTTTGAACCTGTGCCCCAGAAATATGCAACAATCTTTAAGACAAGAGTGTGCCTGCATGTGTCAGATCAGCGGTGACCTCAAAGGGTTAATATTACCAGGCTCTCAAACTGTGTTTGTGAGCGCTAAGCTGAGGGAAGTCACTTATGCAGGAGATACTCTTCACGGGTGGGGCCTTGTGGTTAGAATCTGAAAAAGACACGTAATAATGATGGCTGCCATTCACTGAGTTACGGCCTTCAACATATTACCTCTACTTTTCCTTGAGCTGTCCAAAGTAGATGACATCATCGTGTCTTTCCAGAAAGGGAAAAGTTGTAAGCCAGAGGGGTTAAGTGATTTGCTGCAAGTCACCCACCTTGCCCACAGTGGAGCAGAGCTGAAACCCAAGTTGGCTCTGTAGCCTGTGCTCTCTGCCACGCTGCCTCCTTCTAGCTGGAAGGATGGGCGAGAGAGCCACATAGACAAAAGGTCGCACCCCGGGGTGAAACTGAGCAATTATAGGCGGAAAGATGAAGCCACAAGCTGGGAGGCTGGAAACTGACCAAACCCCAGCATCTCACCTCAGCCTCCTGTTCATAAAACGTGATAATCACACACAACCTGCCCACTGCCAGAGTTTCGGGGCGGATCAAATGGGATTTTATAATTGAAACCACTTTGCAAACTATCAAGTCCCATATAAATGTAAGTTATTATTAATTGTTATATCCATTAAATAATTAAATCTCAGCTAGAATAATGAAACTTAGAAATTACTGTTAGTGACTACTAATCAAAATACATGTTGGTGGTAATTATACTAATTAAATTTCTCAATAACAATGATAATTAGCACTGATACTGAGAAGTGGCCCATCAGGTGTGGACTCGCACGAAACTCTAACGTAAACATCACCTACGAGAGAGTGGGCCAAAGGATACAGAACCCAGTTAATTAACATGGTTGAACTTGAATGAGACAAACAGATTAGGTTTGGTCTCCCGGGTGAGAGTTCTGCTGTGCAGAGGTGAAAGGGGCTGATACACACCCAACCCACAGTGATTTGGGGGCGTCTGCATTTGGCCTTGTAGTGAAGTGTTGATGCATCTTTCTGTGTGGTGAAACTCTCATATCAAGCTTCCTTCGTTGGGGTTCTCTACCATTCTCTACCATGCCACCTACCTCTGGGTGAGCTATCAAGCCAATCTACCTCTAAGTTACCTCTTGCTCAGATCTCCTGAAGAAAAAAAAAGAAAAAGATCCTTTGTGTCCTAGTCCATACCGATTAGCTTCAATAAGTCTTCCTGAAAATTTCCAGGAAAATCAGGGATCTCTCTATTCATTCCCTGCTATCTTTTAGAGGCCTTGACTGTAGAACTTAGCATCCCAGCTCTGTCACTTACGAGCTGTGTTTCTTTAAGTTACTTGTTTTATACTTCAGTTGCCTTAACTGTACAATGGGGACTAGCACCATAGACCTCGCAGGATTGTTTGGAGAATTGAGTAATACTATAGTTAAGACTCTCAGTACAGGATTAGACACATCACACTCAACAAGTATCATTGCCATCGTATTGTCAAGCTGTCATTGTTTTGTCGAAATGGAAATCAATAGAAAAGGTTTATGAAAGAAAATGAAGTAGAAAATTTATTGACCATGAAATCAGAAGCTTTGGTTTACGCTTGGCATCTGTGGTTGCTCAGTCATCAGGTTTGTTTGAGCCATTTCTCTTTCCTAGGATTCAGTTTCCCCATCTAGAAAATGGAGCTAGCGAGGGTTGGCCTGACTCCCGGACAGTCTCTGCTGTGAAGTTGTACTGAAGACACAGATGTGAAACTGCTTTGTAAACCGAAAGTCACTAATCAAATATAAGATACTTTACTATTATTAGAACCATCTGGAAGTTGTTTGGACTTACAAATTGATAGAATCAGTCAACGCTTACTTGACTTACACAGAAAGCAGTTGTTAGGCTTGAGTATTTGTTTAAGCTTTCTTAACTATGCATGTTGCCAGTCCTCTCTGCGTATTCACTCCAATTGGAGAGTTTTTCAAGTTTCTCTCCCCCAATACCAAGTAAAAATAAGGATTAAGAATATGGCTTAAGTTGAAATGTTACTAAAGATTTTCAGTTTCTATTTCCCTTAAGGGAGTTTCTAGTGCCCCAGCTAACAGCCAAGTTATGAAATGCAGCTCAGTTCAGTGGGTGTCTTGAAGTTTCAGGAAGACTCGGAAGTTACTACAGGATAGTGGGGACTTTAAGCTAAGTTGTCTAGGAACTTGGAAAAGGGGAGAGAGCTCCACAAATGGAAAGGACACTAGACTAAAGTCACAAATCCTAAATTCTAATCTAGTTCCATGGCCTTCTGGTTTGGACAATCTCCTTTATCTGAGCTGCAGTTTTCTCATGTGTAAAACGTGTGTGACCTTCTCCCATTTCACTGATCTCTGCTTCACCCCACCTCTCAGTGACTTAACAAATCAACAGTTCCATGAGTCCGTTGGGCAGTTCTGCTGATCCCGCCATGGCCTGTGCACGTTGCAGAACTTGGTTGGCAGGTGAACGAAGCCTTTGCCTCAGCTGATAGAGCCAAGACCCCCAGCCTGTGCTTTTGTAGAAGGCCTCTTATTTCCAAGGAGCTAGTCGAATCTCTGGGGGGCTGTGGTATTCCATGGCGGCAGGCACAGAAATGGCACAGCCTCACACATGGACACCCTTCATGTTCTGTTGGTCCAAACAACTTAGATGCTCATTTTAGACTCAAAGACTCCACCCTGTAGTAGGAGAAAGGCAAACGCAGAATGCCCACAGGCAAGGGTCCCTGGGAGGCCTGGCTCATTGGCTAGCTTTGCACCAATCTAACACATACGTTCTGCCTTCTGGGCTACTTCCAAACAGATAAGCTAATGTAATTAAAGACACTTCGCAAATAGTGAAGTGTTATAGCATATGGATGGGAGAAGGATCATTTTTGTTCTGATGTTTATATTTGCATTATTGAACTGCTCTCAAGCTGATCTGGATTAAAGTTTCAGATTTTGATTCTCTTGGAGCTGAACAGAGCACGTAAAAGAAAGTACCCCAGGTGCTAGAATTATAATAGATTTATTTTGCAACCCATAACGAATTAAAGGATCCAGGCTGTGATAAGCATCAATGACTGGTAACATCACAAAACTTAAGATAACAGAGGATTACATGCTTATTAAGGAGAGACTCTGTCCCACTTATGAAACTTTGTTGCCAAAAAGAAAAATACAGAACTAAATCTGATCAAGCCTCTAGTTACAACTACAAATTTTCAGGAACTACGGGATGCAGAGAAACAAGTAATATTGTACCACCATGATACTATCAGTAATCCAGGCTGCAAAATCCTGCAGAAAAACTACCAGGATTCTTTAGTAAATAAATTACTACAAGTAGAAAAAAGGGACATGGAGGAGAAAAATATACATTAAGATAGACCAATTAGAAGGTGTGGAACTTACTTGAGTCTTGGTTCAAATAGACTGCCTAAAATAATTGTAATAGTGTAAGACTGCTAGAAGTTTATAAACATGATGAGATTAAGGCTTTATTCCTAATTTTATGCATGAGCTGCTGTTATTATGTATTTTAATACCCTTTCGCTTTTAGAATATTATTGAAATAGTGGCCAGTAAAATTATAGCTGAGACTTAACTAATATGGAATAGACATAATCTAGGTGAAGCAAGAATGTCTATGAGTTGATAATTGGAGCAACTGAATGGTATCTATGTAGGGATTCATTATACACTTCTGGATACTTTCAAATACTTTTCAAATTCTCTATAACACATATGCATTTTTTTAAATAGTGAACTATCAACCCAGACAAAGCCGCTACAAGAAAATAAAACTGAAAACTAGGATCTTCTATGAACATACTTGCAAAAATTCAAAAAAAATTAACAAATTAAATCTGAGAGTATATAAAAAGAATCACAGTTCTTGATAGTTGTCTCAAGAAAGTCAGGTTGATTCAACAGTCAAAAATCTATTGATTTAACCAATATTATCAGCAAGCTAAAAAGAGAAAGTAAAATGATCAAATCCTAGATAGATGATCTGATCATAACAGATGTATAAAAAGTATTTGACAAAACCCAATACCCATTCTTGGCTAAAACCCTCAGTCAACTAAGAAGAGGAAAAGCTCCTCAACTTAATGAAAAATATAAACAAAATCTATGGCTAAAATCATACTTAATGGTGAGGAAAAAAAGTCATTTCACTCCAACGAGGAGCAAAGTAAGAATGTCCTCCACAGTCACTCTTTTTTAAACATTATATTGGAAGTCAAAGCTAATGCAACAAACAGGATAAGAAAAGAAAGAAAATGTAGGTACTTGAGAAGGGAGAAACAAAATTGGTGTTACAGGCAATATAATCATCTATGCAGAAAATCTGAACAATGAAACAAATAAGAGAAAATGTAAAAAGAAAACCACCCTGGAACTAATACGAAAGTATATAAGGTTCCAGAAACAAGGTTACTTTGCAAAAAGTAAACATGGTTTGATTTATCAGCAATGAACATGTAAAATCTTAAATTAAATGTAATACCTTTTATATTAGTACTCTTAAAAGCTAAAATCTTACGTATGGATCTACTATAATATGTAAAATTTGTATATGAAAAAACACAAAGCTCTGAAGTCAAAGAAGTAAAGAAATTGGGAGATGTCCCATTTTTGTGGATAAGAAGATTCAATTTTGTCAAAAGGTTAGTTCTTCTAAAATTAATCTATAGACTCAATTTAGTTTGCTCAAAGCCCCAGCAAGTTACCTGTATTTATTGCAAACTGATGCTAAAATTTATGTAGGGAAGGAAAAGAGCAAGAACAGGCCACGCGACACTGAAGAACAGCAGAGTTGGAGGACTGACCCTACCTCATCTCACTGTTGGTAGAAGGCTCTGGTGTTCGCGACAGCGAGGTCTTGGCCAAACACCAAGGATGGTATAAAGATCAGTGATCGCCAGAGGTTTGGGTTGGGAGGGATGAAGAGTGAGGCACAGAATATTTTTGAGACAGTGAAAACATTGTGGGTGACACCGTTATAATGGGAACGTCATTGTACATTTGTCCGACCTCACGGACTGCAGGGCAGAAAGAGAGAACTGTATTATACCATGCATTTGGGTGGTTATGACATGTCAATGTGAGCTTAGCAATCATAGCAAAAGTACCATGGTGGAGAGTGCTTGGAATGTGGAGACGATGTTTGTACGGAGCAGAAAGTGTGTGGGAGATCCAGCACCTTCCCTTCAATTTTGCTGTGAATGTACAACGGCTCCTAAAAATTAAGTTAGAACAAAATCCAGCAAAATAAGAAATCAGAAAGTCCCTGGATTTGAGCGGCAGCTCCTGTGTGTCCTCTTCTTAGCTGTGTACACTCTGGAAACTCACGTCTCTGAACTTCTGTTTCCTTACTCATAAGCTTGAGCACACGCATGCGTGCACACATGCACAAATACACTGTTTCCTAATAATGCTCTGAGGCCCACAGAGCTCCTTACTGCGGAAGCATTCTGTAGACCACAACGGGCTACGCACATGTATGGAAATAGAATTTTTGCTATCACTGTTGACATTGAAGGTAATTGGAATCTTTTGGGCCCTGCTGTCCCCTTAGTAATAACAAATCTTCATCCTCAGTCAGCATAAGAAAATCTGCACGATGGGCTCAAAAAACTCTTTGTACAATGGTTATGAGCTCAGCAAAGGGTCTGAAGATTATTTCAAAGATTTCTTCTTTTGCGTTGTCTTAAACCTAAATGGGAGAAAACTTCTGCTTCTGATCAAGATGAAGTAATAGAAACTGGATTTACTCTCCTGCCTTGTGCAACCAAAATGCAGATGGCACATACACTATATGTATGATACAATGTATATATAAAACAATGGTTTTCAAGGCACTGATCACCAGACAAAAGAAAAATTTTGAGAAATAAAAATAGTCGTTCCCATGACTGTCCAGCTGATTGCTTTGGGAGCATTTTCAGACATAGAAAAGAAATAAAAGACATCTATTTGGAATGAAAGAAGCTAAATTGACTTCATTAATAGTTCCCACCAAAAATAAGAATTAAAAAAATAATAGGAGTGAGTTTAGCAAAGTTGCAAGAGACAATAACAATGAAAAAATGACTGTATCTTAATATGTTAGAAAAAGACCCATCGGAAATCAGTGTTTTAAACAATTGTTCCCAATAGGATCAAAACATTGAATATTTGGGGATAAATACAAAATATCTATGGAATACTTAAATACTAGAAACTGAGAAATATCACTGAGGGATACTAGGAAAACCTAAATAAATACAGACTACTGAGACCGCATGTTAGATGACTCAACATTGTTGTCAGTTCTCCATAAATTTAACTATACAACTTCAATAGAAATTACAGGAGGATTTCTTAAATAATTTGGCAAAGTTACTATTAAATTTCTGTGGAGATTTAAGGATCTAGAGTAGATAAAATAACTTCTAAAAAGAATAAAGTAAGACTTCCACTCTCTAATTTCAAGACTTTCTATAAATCTACATGAATCCAAACAGTATTATTGACAGGTACAAAGATAGGACAGATCAGTGGACTTTTTTTCCAATGCCTTTTTTTTTTAAACAAATGGCACTGGAAGACTTGGATATGCACCTGCAGAAGAAGAAGAAGAAGAAGAAGAAGAGGAGGAGGAGGAGGAGGAGGAGGAGGAGGAGGAGGAGTGTTTGCTGCTGGGACACAATACACAACATCCACAACTTTAGGGAGGCAAGATTCCTTGTGTAGCTCACAGTTTCAGAAGGTCACAGTCCACACACAGCTGAGCAGCTGAGAAGAGTGGAGCCACATGGTGGGGCCAGAGTTGGAGACAGGGGACTTAACAGCATGGCAGAACCCAGCCAAGAGAGGGAGGAAAGGCAGAACTCGCACACACCACTGGGTCAAGCCCCAGGCACTCATCCTTGCAGCCAGGCCCTACCTCCCCGACGATACACACTGTCCATAGGTACCAGCAGCTTTGGCCAAGGAGGAAGAGAGAGCCGGAGGAAGTCAGTCCATACTTTGTACTATTTGGCAAACCTCCGAGGCACAGGCAGTGAGAGTTCTGAGATCCACAGCGCCGGGGGCATCCTGCAGAAGCCGCAGACGATAGGAGGTGCTGTGCTGGGGAAGCGCCGCACTGCTCACTTGGGTTTTGAACATAAAGCAAAGATTAATGAAAATTCCTATGTAAAAATACTTACAGTTCTCTGAGATAATCTAGGTTCATGTAGGTATTCTGTTATTCCAAAGAACCAAAAAAAAAAAAAAAAAATATTTAAGAGAGAAAAGAAGCACCTTTTTAGTTCCTTTTCTTGCAGGCCCAGTGCAGTGTTTCTTAACCACCAACATGCTCCCTACCTGGAGCCCTTCTCCTGCTTTCTGAGAACGGAGAAGCTTTGTAAACCTCTTCCCTCTTACAGCCAGTATCCCTGACCCACTGTTTTTGTAGGATACTGAGTCATTTCAGGTCTCACCCTATAAGAAAGGTTTGGGGAGGGACCTGCTTCCTGCAGGCCTTTCCTGTTGTTACAGCTTCTTCATCTCTGTTTCCCTGGAAGAAAAATCTTGCGACAAGGAGCCTGAATGAGAACTAATGTTGTAATCAACAAAATAACTAAATTTCGTTACACACACAATCCCAACACATACCATGTTTCTTCCCTTTCTTCCCTGGTTGTACCCAAACAAGAATGACGCTAGAATTTGAATCTTGAATATCCCCCAAGCAACCCTGTGTTAAAGGCTCGGTCCCCAAGGTGGTGCTGTTGGGAGATGGGAGGATCTTTGTAAGTGGGAGCCTGCCCCAAGCCTGTAGAACTCTTGGTCTCCGCTTCCTGGTTCAGGACATAAACAGTTTGCTCCGCCACGCACTCCTGCTGGGCTGTGTGGTCAGTCTAGCTGGATACTCAAAGCTCTGGAGCCACATGAGGATGGGCTGGAAATTCCAGAGCTGTGAGCCAAAGCAAACCTTTTATCTTTATAGACTTACTGCCTCAGGTACTTTGTCATTGAAATGGAAGCCTTGTTGATCCAGGTGACTATTTTTTGTTGGTAATTCAATTAAAAACAAATCATATTAGACTTAGATTTCCAAGTATCTTTTAGGAAGATAACTACATTTTCTCTTGGCTTGTGCCTTATTTCATTTATTAAAATATGATTGATGAAGCCTCTACTATGCTCCAGCTACACCACGGGTGCTAAAAGTGCTGTGCTCGCATTGTCACAAAGAAGATGGACAAGATTCCTCTCTTCATGGGACCTTTGCACGTGCTTTCTTTTTGCTCAAGTATAAGGGATCTAAATATGACTTCTTTGACAGGAGTTTCTTAACCCGGAATCAAGTTGAGTTTCCATGTTGTTCATTTTGTCATACAGGTATATTCTTTCCCTCCCGATCCATGTCTGTGTTAGCCTTGTGTTATCAATACATTTGGAACAGTCATTGAAAAGAGTAGGTACTTAATGAACTTTGGCAGATTAACCGAATGTACAAAGGAAGTGACACAGGGCGTAACATAATTTTTGAGGAGTAGTGCGAAAGGCCTCCTACGCATTAGGGTGATTAGGATTTAGCTAGATAAGGAGGAGAAAAACGGGTAAGAAGTCCATGATCTCTCACCCGAAAAATACCCTCACTGGTCTCAAAGTTCTGGTTCTTTCAATGTTCTGGTCTAAAAGTTATGCTAAAAAGTCAATTAGGTCATACTATATAACAGTCTCTGAAGTCCAATGGGCTGGCTACTAGACAGGAGATAAATTCCCCAGCATGGCGCCACTTTCCTCCCCCAAAGGATCTGGCTTTCAGTCACCTGTAGGTAATTGCATCTCCATAAATAAGTCCACTTATTTTCTTACCCAAACATGATGGTATCTCCTCCACTGACCACACACATCCTGTTGCCTTTTATTTCCACACCAAATCCTTTACTTCACTCTCCCTCTATTGACACTCTCCTCTGACTCACTCAAATGCACTCTGTGACTACACTCTGGCTGCACTGTGCTCTCAGTAGGCCCTTTCACTCCTGAAAGGACTGTTTTGCCCCTTTCCAATCCCACTGCTTCCACTCCAATTGCTTGTACATCTTTGCTGACCCCCGAAGCCATTCTGTTTAGCATCATGGCTCACATTCTACATGTCCTTTCAGCTTGTTAACTCCTTGGGTCTGCAGCAGCTCTGAGACTCCTGACATTAAACAGCACTTGATAAATGTTTGCTAATTTGAATGCCCCTGAGACATCTACACAGAAAGCTTCTTCTGATGTTTCAAAATTATTGTCCCAGGCACCCTTTGATAGCCACCAGGAAAGCACTGAAACATTGCCCTCTTGAAGACCACTCTGCAGCCCTTGCTTTGACTCTAACAATTCAATTGTCAAATATTTATTGAGCACTGTTAATACAGCCATGTTTCCTGTTGGTTGGACAAAAATACCCAATACACACAACTCAAACAAGGGAAGGCTTAATTTGGCTCCCGGTTTCAGAGGATTTAGTCCGTAGCTTTTAGCCGGCTCTAACGCAGAAGACTGTGGTGGAAGGACGTGGAAGAAGAAGGTGCTACCTTCTTGGTGGCCAGGAAGGATTGAGGGGCTGGATATAGTCCCCAACGCCACATCTCCATGATCAACTCAGACACAGCCGGTAGTGTGCTTACTAACCTTGTAAGTGAATTCCAAGCAATTAAGTTGACAATCCAGATCAACTGTCACAAACACCGATAGTACTTTAGGTACTCTTCTAAGGACTGGGGGTGCAGGGGGAAAACATCTCTGCCACCATAACCCTTAGATTTAAGTGAGCAGGAAAAAATAATAAATGAGTTCATATAATATAAATAAATATGGTCAAAAAATACCAGATAACACTTGAACTCCTAAAAGAGGAGAGAGAATATGCTGGGAATTGGGAATTTTTCCCCGAGGTCTCTACTGGATGATTTTGACTGATATGAGGCTTTCTGGACAGGGAGACTATCCAGCACCAAAGCCCAGAGGTGGCAGCGATGTGAGTGACTGGGTCAGAGGAAGGGATTATCTGCCTCAGTATAATAGATTGACTGTTTTCTCCCAAAACTCACATTTTTAAAAAATGTAACCCTAAATGTGATGGTATTAGGAGGTGCAAACTCCAGAATCCCCACAAGAACTTGCCCATGCCTCCACCCATACCTCAGATTTCCAGGCCTATAGAACTATGGGAAATATGTGTCTGTTGTTTATAAGCTATCCAGTCTATGGCACCTAATTATAGAAGCCCCAGATGGCCAGGACACCCAGAGTAATGTATTTCAGGACCAACCGTGAGGCCAGGGGATAGTGAAGGCATTTTAGGTGAAGGTGGTGGTGGTAGCGGATGAGGTAGGGGATGGAATTTGAGGGTAGAAACCTTCCGAGTAATTGCAGAGATAGGCTTGTTCTCTGGATAACATGAGAAACCCCAGAAGGTTCCGAACTGTTAAAGGAAATCAACTGGTATACGTATTTTAAAGCAAATTTTGTTGTGACACTTATGGAAGATGGTAAAGAAGCTTGAGGACAGAGAGCCACTAGGGCAGAATCTAGGGAGGGGACAATGGTGGCTCAGGACAGCACTCTAGTTTTTGTGGGATCAGAGATGGGTAAGTTCCCTGTATATTTTGAAAACATGTGCTGACAGATTAAATGCAGGGTATAAGCAAGAGACAACATAGAAAAGGCATTAAGTTTTCTTGGGCCAAGCAACTAGATCAAAGAGATTATTGTTTATTAAAATGAGAAGACTGTAAGAAATAGATCCTCCACTGCGGCGGGGAGATTCAGACACTCAGTTGTAGAAAACTGCAGCTTGAGATTCTTTTATCATCAGCAGATGTCAAAGTGGCACTTAGAAAACAGAGTCTGGAGTTCATGGACAATGCCCAGAGCTAAAACACAAATTTGGGACCTGCTGACATAACAATAGCATTTCAACCTGTAAGCCTGGTGACATCATCATCATCAGGGGGCAGGAGACAGAGAAGATGGGGTCTGGGGCTGGACCCAGACGGGTTCCTCTACGAGGAAGTCAGAGAGCTTGTGAGGAATCGACACAAAGACCAACCAGCCAGCAAGCTAGGAGGAGAACCAGAGAAGTGTGGCTCGTGGCCAAGAAAAGAAAAGATCACCCGTGTTGACTGCTGGGCCAAATAAAAGGTAGGCCGTGACATTGAGCAATGTGGAAACCGAGGGCCTGGGCAAGAAAAGCTTGGTGCAAAAAACAAACAAACAAAAAATACGTTGTGAAAACCTGATTGAAGAAAGGCTCTAGAACAAAAGAGAGGAGCAGAATTAATGACAAGTATAGATTGGGCTGTCATTTGTCCTGGTTCACCAGTGACAGCCCGTTGGCACCCACAGTCTAGAGTTACAGGGCCCCAGTCTGGGGGGTAAGATACATAGAGACAACTCCCTCCGGGTCCCTGCTGGTGAATGAACCCAGTAGCCCACACAGTGAGCTCCTCTCTCTTGCAGGCTTTCTTAATGTCAATAAAGATCGAATGTATCCCATACAGGGGTCAAGGGCACAGAGACCCTCCGTGTACAATTGTCCCTCGCCTGGCCACCGGAGCCCTGCCCTCCCCTCAGTATTCGTTCAACTAACTTGTTTTCCAGGAGAAGGCGGTGGGAATTGTGACCATTAGTCCCCAATTAATAAAGCAGCAACAGGTCCATCGGGTGGCAATGTCATGTGCTCCAATCAAGCAATCTCCTCCAATTTTTTTCTCCCTGTCTATCCTGTGGTCCACCTTTGCTACCCCGTACTGTTGGAATTGTTCTCGAAATAGTATCCCTGCCTCTGGGCTCACCTCCTCCAGTCTTTTATCTCTTGTGTTATCAATTTATTCTTTCTAATTAACTCTGTCTTTCCTTTCCTGGGCACTGTGGTGCAGGCCTACAATGCCAGGGCTGGGAGGTGGAGGCAGGAGGACTGGGCGTGCAAGCTTGGCCTGGGACACTTAGCAGCTTAGTGGCCGGGACAACCTTCTCTCAAAATACATAATTCAGGGTGAAGGTCCTGAGCTCAGTCCTCATTACTGCAAAAAAGAAAAAGAAACACTTCTGATGTGGTCATAGTTGTCTTCTGAAAGAATGAATAATGGGCTCAAACCAGGAACAAACACATAAACAGAACATGAGCCACAGAACCAAGCCACAGGAGCTCAAGTTTTTAAAGTCTCATCAGAACTTTAAAGAAATTTTAAATCCAGCTATATATTCTTGAGCACATTTTACTCATGTAAAACTTACCTAGCCAGACCCAGTAGTGAAAGATTGTAATCCCAGCACTCTGGGAGGCTGAGGCAGGAGGATCACAATGTAGAGCCTAATGTAGTGACTTAGGTAAGATTCTATTTCAAAATTAAAAATACATAAAAATAAAGTGGGGGATTGAAGACGTTGTTCAGTGTGGAAGGCCTCGGGACTATCCCAAGACCACTAAAATAAATACATAAATACCTGGACGTGAGGTGGAGAGCAGGGAACAGGGGGAAGCAGAGAGTGAGGACCTCTGTCCCGCGCCCATCCCCGCCTCATCCTTCCCTCACTCCAGTCTCGCTCAGGATAGGACATCTTTTCCTCAAACAAGCCCCACTTCCTCACCTCCAGGGCGCTACATATGAGGTCTCCATCCCCTGGGTCACGTTTCCCCTCCTTCCAACAGTGAGCCAATGTCTGCCCAGTCCTCAGATCTCTGCCGTAGGATCAGATCCCTGACGTGGGTCCCCTCCCTCTGCACCATCCCGCAGAGCCTGAACCAGAGCTTTACTGTGACATTCCACTGTTCCCTGCACACCTCTCACCACTGCAAGTCTACCTACGCTCCAAGCTAGCACGCTGGGACTGCGTCTATCTGTTTCAAGGCTGTTTCAGTAATTTTCTGTCGAATAAGCAATAATGTAAATGCAATCTGAAGGACAATGGAAATGCCTAAAATAGCCCAAAAACTTTGCAGGAATAGAATTGTCGTTCGAGGTGTGACAGGCCAGGGGAGGCCTCTGGTAACTCCTGCCTGCTCTGCCCTCCCCCACCAGTGGACACGTGCTCCTTCTGGCCCTGGTGCCTGCAACTTGTGATTCATGCTGAAAGCACATCTGAATCCCTCATCTTTATAGCTCTTTTCTCAGAAAATTACCCAATCTGGCAGTCCCTCTGGCCCCAAGGCTGCCTGACAGATCACAACAAACCCAGCCAGATGGGAGGGAGTAATGAACTCCACCATCAAATTGTCCAATGCCTGAAAAATGTTGGCTTTGAAATAACGCAGGTCCTCTCTTGTGCACTGCCTCTAATCAGAGGAAGGTGCTGTGTGCAGGGCCAAGGCTGTGAGGTCTCTGTGTTCCTGGCTGAGCTCTGTCTCTACAGCAGAGCTCGCTGCCAGGTGGAGTGTCACAGCTGTGGAATCAGAGTAGTTGTGCAAGAGGACAGAGAGGTTTTCCAACTCAGCAAAAGGATGAGCCTTGGAGAACGAGCTCAGGGAGAGTGGGAGCCGGAAGGAAGGCCAAGAATCGTGAACTAACGTCCACGTGGCAAGAACCAAGGATCATAGTAGTAACTGCAGGACCTAGCAGGAAGCAGAGGAGTTAGCTAGCTAGGAGGAGCACGTCAGAGACACACAGAGAACTCAAATGCTTCCCCACAGGCTGGCATCTGTTGCACAGCTTTTCAGCAACAAGATTCAGCAAGCGTTCACACAGCCTTTGTTGTTCATGTGACTCTCTCGGTCTGCATGAGTACCCTAGATTCTACGATTTCCAGAGTAGAAATGAGGAAATTGAATTTCAAAGAGGCCCATAATTGATCAAGGCAGGCTTTTTGCCCAGGCCCCGTCTTATGCAAAGCCCCTGTTCTGGATCTGAGCCCTCCCTAAACCACCTTACAGGCTGAGCAAATCTGAGCCGTCGCCCTGTTGTGGTTAGGAGCTGGAGTGTCCCCCAAGAGTCTCATGTATTTGAATGGAACCATGTGATGTGGGTGGATTGGGGTCTGGTGTGGAGGGGTGGATTGCAGTTAAGTTAGGATTAACAGTGTGTAGTGGCCACACCTGGATGCAGCAGGGACTGGTTACTGGGCAGAGACCTGAAAGGATACATAGGCTGCACCTGCCTCCCTGGAGGATGGGGACTAGTCTCAACTAGCCTCAGCTTGTCTTCCTGTTGGTCCGGGGAAGCTGCCTCCACCTCTCTCTCTGCCACGTACTTTGATTGCTGCCAGCCACCCCTGAATGGACTGTGACCTTCAAGACTGTGAGCTAAAATAAACCTTTCCTTTCCTGAGTTTGTGGGTGTCGGGTATTGAGTCACAGCAACGAAAAAGGTAACTAAGACATGCCCCATCTGTACAGTATGTTGGGATCACTGACATAGTCTCTATACAGTGATTTGTTGCCCATAAAGCACTGTGCAGATTGGGTTGTAGGTATATATGTGTTTGCTTGCTTGTTTATACCTTATTTCATTCACAGTGAGGCTTACGTGAACTTAATACAGAGTAAAGCGATACTGTCCACTAAATGACTACGTGTACAGAAGTAAATACAACATAGATTAAATTCTCTTCATTGAGACAGACGTCGCATCTGTAATCAGAACCTGATGCCTCCAACCTCACATGCATAAAACCGTTCACTGGACAAACCCTTGTTAATACCCGTGATGGGCCACACTGGAGGGCTGTACATAAGCGATGACAAAAACACGTGTCCTGCCCCCAAAGATGTCTGCCTACAAGGGGAGACAGAGTAGCCAACAGGTCGCGTTAACGGTGCATTCGGCACTGCAGCAATGAAACTCATAGCAAGTTACGAGTTGGAGGATGGTGACCCCAGGATCCCTAACCAAAGGATGTTCTCCTAGAATTTCTAAGCTGTTTCCTAATAAATGGACAGGACGATAAAGCAAAGACCAAGGCTAAAAGAAGATCAAGTCATTGGCCGGGCTAAAGTTTAAAGTGGTAGAAGACAGGTGAAGTCACCAGAGCCAACATTACCACCTGGGTCTGCTCGCCATGGCCCATTCCAGAACACAGGGCACATACTAGAGTCTCCCAGAGTCTTCAGGAACCATCTACCCCACTCCCATTATCCACTTCTCCAGCCACGTTTATAAGGAAACCAATGCGAGTCACCTCTTGTTGTATCATGCCACCCTTCCCTTAGGAGCAGAGGCAAGGCAACCAGATCTGGATGGGACTATTCCTGTTCTCCCACATGGCCTGGGGGGCTGAATGCCTCACAGCTCAGGCCTTGGGTTCTGGAATCAAATCTCTTCAAAGCCTGGCTTTGTCACTAATTTCTGAATCATTTTGGGCTAATTATTTATTTTCTTATGCTTCAGTTTTCTCATCTGTGCAAGGGGGCATTAATATCACCTACCCCGTGAAGTCTGTGAGATTTAAATATGTAGAAAGTACTTGGAGAAACACCTCACATGGAATTAATCACTAAGTGTATCATAATTATTATGATAATTACCTGATATTAACTTCATCAACTCCCAATGCCTTATTTGTCATTTCTACAGTTTCTAACCCACCAGTACAAAAGGCAAAAATGAGGGAAAATAGATACATGAGGGTCGTGGGATAGGAGGAAGGAACTTGGAACTCAAAAGCCCAGACCTTTGAGTCTCACATGGCTGGGATACAGTTTCAAGTCTGATCCCACTTTCCTGGCCACCAAAGCCAAAAGGATCACCAATCCAGGGCCTTTTTCAGAGGACAGTTGTGAGTGGATGTGCTCCGAGGGCTTCACATGAAAGGCACCACATGCTGTAGGGAACAGCATCGCGATGGTGTCCCTGCAATAGGAGAAGGCCATCCCAGCTCCACTCGCTCAGGTCACTGGCCTTCTGATGGCTCAGCTGGTTCCAAATGAGACTGGAGAGGGGAATGAGCTGCTCACATTCCAAAGACCTCAGGGGAAGACCATGCCTTTCCGCTAGTACAGGAAGTCAAGGACAGGGTGGGAGAGACAGAAATTCAGCTTACCTCCCCATGTGGGCCTGGAACGAATAAAGTCTTAGGTGCTGGTTAAGCATTAGAAAATAAATATTATTTGTAGGAGTATTGGTCTTTCAGTAGTGTATGACCAAAACAAAAACCAGGAAAGCACTGTGATTCCCCGGCTGAAGATGCAGATCTAAGCCCAGCCACATCTGTGGGCGCAGATGCCCACGGATGCGGCTGCCTCGGGCAATATGCTTTATGATTATAGCTCCCAGTGATTTTCTGTGGGTTTCCTCTTGGAAAGAGCCAGTGAAGATGGTGTATGGACAGGCTCAGAGAAAGGGATTCCAGTTTTTCAGTCAGCAGGAATCTGGGTTAAAGCCTCTGGAGTGAGAGACCATTACACAATGTTGTATATAATTCACTGTGTGGCCCTGCCCACTTCACGTGTCCTCCCTCGGACCAGCTGTTTTTTTCTAGGAGGAAGATGGTGCTCGAGTGTCCTTAGTTGAATGTCCACCTCACACCAGCCACAGACTCTCCCAAGGTCTTTTTGCCTTGTCTTCGTGCTCCCAAACAACCGTAGAAGCTTGATGTGATTGCCCGTATAGGCAAATACGAATGCAGAAGGTCCGAGGGGTCACTGAGATTCACAGGGGTGCATGGTAAGCAAGAGAAGCCAGATTCAGACGGGGCCAATGCCTTTGATGACTGCAATCATAACTATCATGTAATGGGCAGGCACTCACCTGGCTGACATACCTTAGGATCAACTGAGGTGTCAAAGCAATTTTCTGTTGCCCCACCAAAAAATCAAATAAATAAAAAGCCCATCGTATGCTTCTAAGTCTATGAGCATAGCAACTAGAACAATATTGTTCTTGTTTCCTCGACGGCTAGACATCCCTGAGGCCATTCCCTGAGTGGAGGCACCAGCCCTTAGCCTGATGACTTTGCACAGACAGAAAGGAAACTGCAAAGGAAACACAGCATGGTCTTCCAGGTCCTTCATAGCCTTCCAAACTCCCTTTCTTTGGGCGTCTGGCCTCTTAAAAAAGAAATCCAAAGAGGGAAGAACTTTCTGGTAAGTGCCCTGCCTCCACAAAGGCTCCAAGCCAAATCCCTAGAGCAAACAGGCCCGGACGAGAAGCCTAGGGCACTGGCAGCCTAGTCTCTTCCCAGAATTCTCACTCCCAGAGGAAAATGTCTATCACTTTTAGCCCTCAAAAATCCAGTGGTGCCACATCCGGCAGCATGGGCCTATCATTCCAACTCTGGGAAGCAGAACCAGGAAGACTGCCAGTTCTTCAAACCTAGCCTGGGCAGCTTAGCAATGTGGTGAGACCTCCTTGTCTCAAAATCAAAAAAAAAAAAAAAAAAAAACCAGACTAAAATATAGTTCTATAGGAAGACCCAGAGCTCAATCTCAATACCACAAGACAAACAAACAGAGACTTTCCACATTCTTGAGGACTCTCAGTGTGCAAGCACCCATCGCCTGCCCTTCCTGTAAGGTGAGCACCGAGCACCAGCATTCTCGTAGCAGTCGGTAGCTATGCTGAGCATCACAGGGTGGGAGGGACGCAACATCAGAAATAAACTAGACCTGGCTTCAAATCCCACCTCTGCCACTTGGCGTCTCTGTGGCCTTGAGTGAGTCATTTAATCTCTGACTCTCAGACCCAGGCCACAGGCTGAAAGAACAAGGCTGGTGGGTGTGGTCAGCCTGAGAATGTCAAGGCAGTGCGACCCACGGAAGTGAGGAAATCAGACGGCCTCCACGCAGGGCTGACAGAGGCAGCACTTGCCATTAAGCCCTTCAGGGTTTCCTTGAGATTTTACTCAATTCCTCTGACCCTTCATGCGCCCACTGTAAAATGCTTAATAGCTCTTGCCTCTCAGGGCTGTTGTGGAAGCGAGAAGCAGCACTCCTGAGTGCATCTGAAACACAGCAGACGCTTGGAAGTACTGATGGCTGATGTGTACCAAACGCCATGCCTGGCAGTGGGATGAGAGGGTGGAAACTCAGTGACCGGCCCCACATCAGAGCTAACTAGTTTTTCAAATCTCTCCGGATCCTTTCCTTTCTCCACATGGTAGGAAATGCTCCATTCCCTGCCTTATTCATGGGACTAATGATAAAAAGAAGAAAACACAAGAGCAGCAATTATAATACATAACATTTATGGAGTGCTTAAAAATAAGGCCAGATCCATTACCAAATGTAGCACACGCAGTATGGCATTTAATCTTTATGGCTGACAGAATAACGGTCCCCTAGATATCTATACCTTGATCCTTAGAACCTGTGAATACTACCTTTCATGGTGAAAAGATTTTGTAATTGCAATTCATAAGAATTTTGAAGGGGTGGGGTACATAGCTCAATGATTAGAGTATTTGCCTAGGAAGTTCAAGGCCCCAGGTTCAGTTCCCTAGCACCACACAGCAGCTGGGCATAGTGTGTCTGCATGTAATTTCAGCAATCAGGAGGCTGAAGCAGGAGGATTGTCCTAAGTTCAAGGACAGCATGGGCTCCACTGTGCATTCCAGACCAGCCTGGAGTACAAAATTTCAGAACAGGGAGATTCCTCTGGGTTATCCAAGTGGCTATAATCTAATCATGGGAGATCCTAGAAAGGAGATGAGAAAGTTGGAGGCACAGTCAGAGACAAGTGGAAGGATGGGCTCAACCTGTTCATCCATGTTGAAGATAACCCAGGGAAAAGAAATAGCTCCTCAACCCTGAGGACAGCCCTGGCCAATAGTCAAAGAGGCACCAGAAGCCTCAGTCCTACAACCTCAAGAAATTCTAGGAACAGCTTGGTCTGTAAAACGGGAATAGTAAACCTGGCGCAGCCTCCCCTCATGAATGCCGTGGGACTCATGTGAAACTTCAAGAGGGAAAGGAAGCAATCGTGCCTACAATCCAGCACACACATGCCATCCAACATGGATCAAAGGCTCCCCCGCACTTGGCTGCAGGAGAAATAGGGGGACACAGATGAATGAGGCAGGGAGCCTGGCATGGCAACAGATATGAAAATACATCACTGGGGACCTGGATAAGGGGCTCAAGGCCAAACGAGGGCCACCAAAAGAGGGTGATCAACTCTGCACAGTGCATGTGAGATGGGCGGCTGAGTGGGTGAGGACCCAGGCCGACCTGAGCCACATCCGGCAGGGGGAGTAGGAGCAGACCTACTCCTGTACGTGGAAAAACAGGAATTTTCAGCCAAAAGGAGCAGCCTATCAAAGTGGTCATGCCTTGTTCAGAGAATGGCTGAGTACTCAAGGGTACTCATTACTGCTCGTCTCCAATCTCCTCCTCCTCCTCTCCTTCTGAGCACATTGGGACAGCACTGTCTTGTCCTGACTCCCTGAAGTCAGGTGGTGCCTGTGACTGTCACTGGCCAGCATGTGAAGGAAGAGTTTCAGAATCAATGCCCAAGTAACACAAAGGCCAGAGCTGCTAAAGACAGCACTGTCCAGCAGAAATGGCAGAAATATAATGCAAACCACATCTATAATTGTAAAGTTTCTAGTAGTCATATTGCAATAAAAGGTAAATTGATGGAAATACAATTTAATGATGCATAAAACATATTAACCCAATATATTTGAAATATTATTTTAATCTGTCATCAATAACAGCATTTTCATGAGGTATTTTCTACTCTTTTTTACAAGTGATATAAGCTCTATGTGTACACTTTCACTCCAGACATCTTAGGTTGAGCTAACTCTACTTCTGCCAACTCAAATGTTACGGTTTGGATCTGGAATGTCCCCCCGAAAGCCTCATGTGTGTGGATGTTGTGGAATGCTTATGGGGCCACGGAGCCATGTGGTGTTAAGAGGTGGAGCCTGGTCAGGAAGGTGGACTTCAGGAATGCAGTGCGTTAGGAGTTTGTGGTAGATTGCAGATTACTGGGCAATGAGCAGTTTAATATTAGCCCAAAGCATAAAGCTAGGGCTTCACCCTGAAGGCACAGAACATGGAGGCTTGATCTGGTAAGGGTGGATCACTGGGACGCAATCTAAAAGCATATGTCCACAGCTGAGCCTCCGCCATGTGCTGCTACTGTTGCCAGCCACTCATAAATGAACTGTGACTTTCTGAAACTGTCACTTAAGTTGTGGATGTTGGGTGTTCCAGCCCAGCAACAAAGAAAACTGGATGATTCCTAAAGGCTAGCCATCATCCTGCATACGAAGCAGTTTGTTATCTATCATAAAATGGAAAGTTTGTGGTCCAACCATCATGGCAACCATCAACGTGACCACCTTCACTCTTCTGTCAGACCAGCTGCCACAAGGAATTGTCACTAGCCACCAGAGACCGTTACACAGATCCATCATGGTGGAAGGGTCTGCTCTCATGAGGAACAATTGCAAGGTTCTTTTCGTATTTCAAGGTGATTTCCCTGTTGCTTGTCTCCCGTCTCAAACCAGACAAGACTTCTAGCTTCCAAAGAACTCTGGCTCACTTGAGAATTTTTCTTTTGTCATTTTCCACCAACAAAAAAGGAAACGAATAAGCCAATGATTGTTGGGCTAATTCTTCACCATCCACAGAGAGGTGACTGAGGTTGAATAGGAAAGTGCTAGATAATCCCTCCCACGGAACTGGTGCATCTTGAGAATTCCTATTGTTTATCTTTTTAAATGGTACTGGGATGGAGGTGGGGGTAATCTGAGGCTGTGTCGGGCTGATACCACGAAGAACTCTACGGAAAGCATTTTGGTGACATGACGTGGGAGCTGTAAGAAAACTTTGCTCAGAAACTATTTTGAGCCTTTTTTTGAAAATTTTTCCCCTACCATTTTTATTAATATATATGTGATACATAATGTTTGCAATGAAATCGAGTATTTTGTGCAAATATATATCACATCAACTTAACAATCCTTCCCATTTTTGGCCCTTCCACACCCTCCCCATTCCCATTATCACACCATTTGGTGTTATAGAATGCCTGTGTTCTGGGTTTCCCAAATGGGAAACTACACAATATTTAACATATTTAATCTTCATTTCACTCAAATCACCACTCTTTAGCTCAGCTTCCCATCCTAGAATGGGCTGCAGTGGCCAAATCTCAATGCCTCTTTTCTGAGCCCAGAAGAACTCTTTATTGGGATATTTGCAAATTCTATATCTTACTATATCTTTGTTGAGGTTCTTCAACATGGACACATCCACCAGTCCACATGAGAAAAGGAAAATAACAATGTAATTCATAAGGCTAGAAAATGTGAGAAAGAAAAAGAGGGAAGTTAAATTTCAAATGCCTTAGCTGAGTACCGAAAGGTAAATATCTGTCCATTCGAAAGCCGTTCAGGTTATCATTATATCGATCAGTTTTCTTAGGATAAACTTATATCAAAGACTGAATAAGTTAATTGCTAAAATAAACAAACTTACATCTATATCAATTGCCACATTAAATGAACTTAAATCTATATTACATAAGTATATTAGAGTTAAAGCAATAGATATAATGGGATACTTAGTTACTTGAAAATTTTTTAACTTTCATAAATTATTTACTCACATTTCACTAACTAGTAACATTTTGCCAGACTTGGCTTATCATTTTATCCACCTGTCCATCCACAAATTCATGCACACATATTTTTTAAAGATTTTATACCAATTCCCCATGTTGAGTATAATTATTATGTCTTGCTAATATACTATTACAAATAATAATTATGTGGGGACATTTCAGATTTCATAAAACAGCTGGTATTATTTTAGAAGAATAGCAATCAAATCAATCAAATATCAATCTATTTGTGACACTTTCTCTCTATAGGTTTTTCTCCATGTTTTTTGTTTGTTTGTTTGTTTGTTTGTTTGTTTGTTTGTTTGATGCTGCTTCTGTCCCTCAAAGATTTCTTCAAGTACTTTCTGCAATGTTGGGCTAGTGGTCACAAATTTCTTTAGGGATTCTTGATCATGAAAATTTTTACTTCCCCTTCAAATTTCAGGGATAATTTTGCTAGATACAAACACCTGAGTTGACACTTGCTGTCTTTTAAAGATTGAAATATTTTCCTCCAGGCTCTCCTGGCCTTTAAAGATGGCATTGAGAAATCTTCAGTAATTCGAATGGGTTTGCTTTGGTAGAATAATGTGTTTTGCTCTTGCTGCTTTTGATATTCTCCCTTTATGTTATATTTCTGAGGCTTTGATTATGATATGTTGCGATAAGTCTTGTTGCTGGTTGAGGCTATTCAGTGTTCTATAAGCTTTTTGTACCTAGAAGTTTATTCCTTTTTTTTTAAATTAGGGAAATTTTCTTGCACTATTTCATTGAATAAATTCTTTATACCTTCACTGCTGTCTTCTGCTCTTTCTCCCACACTTATAATTCTGAGATTGGTTCTCCTTGAATCATCCATCAGCTGGTGTATCCAGCTACTTTGCTCATGTCTAACTTTGGAGTCATGCCTAATGATAGCATTTGTTTCCTCAGCCTTGTCTGCAAGGTCTGAAATTCTGTCCTCACAGTATGTGAGTCATCTTCCCCTGCTATCACATGTATTTTTCATATCCTGAATTTCATCTAGATTTCTTTTCAGATTTTCCACATCCCTATCAAAATATGTCTTAATATCTTGAATTTTCTTATGTACCTCAGCCAACTTTTTATTTGTGGCCTCAATATGTTCATTGAACTGTGTCTCCATTAGGACCACTATTTGCTTAGTAGGTTCCTCTTTAAGCCTGCTGATCAATGCTTGCATTTCTTTGAGAATATCTTGTTTGAACTGATTGTTTGACTCATTTATTTGCTTTTGACTTCCTTTCTATGAGTTCCACTATTTCAGGGCCCCTGACATTAGTTTTTTGGGTCTCAGGCATCTCTGTGGGTGTCCTGTTGCCTTGCCTTCTTCCCATGTTTCTGTTGTTGAGGGACTTGACTTTAAAGGCCTAGCCAAGAGGTTTCTTTGAAAGAATATTAGAGTGTGTCAGAGGAGCTGAAATTCCTCTGAGTTCTGTGCTGGGAGTAGGCAGGGCGGGAGGACCTAACAGTCTGATGGCATCTGAGGTGTCTTGTTCACCCTCCCTCCAGCAAAGCTCTCCTGCCTGTCCTAGCTTCTCTACCCCCAAAGGTGAGTCTCTCCACCCTCGGAGGTGCTCCCATTACACTGAGTTGTTTAGGAGGTCGGTGGCCTTTCTCTGCTCTTTGCAACTGCCTCTTGTGCCAGTTTCTTCCTAGGCACTGCTTAAGAGTGACTCCCAAAGCCCTGATGTGTTCTTCTGGGTTTTCTTTTTCTCTAATCAGTTAGGTCTCAGGCTTTTTTTTTTTTTTTTAATGGCTCCTGCTTACATCATTGCCTGTTATGGCTGCCAAGCACTGCTTCTTATCTGGGCTCCAGGAGGCCTTTTCAAGGAGGAGCTCACATTGAGTTTGTAGTATGCACTATCAGCAGGTTCATTTTTCAGAGTCTGGGGCTACCAGCTACCGACAATTCCCAGTTTTCCAAGATTTGTGCTTAATTCATCTGAGGTTCTGGCCTCTGGGCTTTCCTTCGTCTGTGATCTGTGGGAGCCGGCAGCTCAGGGCCATGCTGGGTCAGCTGCTGTTTTTCTCCATTTCTGACATGACTTCAGGATTTCTGACCTTGATGTGGCCTCCTGTCAGTTGTTAGGGTCCTCCTTCCTCTAATAGCTCTGTCAGATATTCCAGACTCCACTCAGGCTTTCTTCTGTCTACAGATGCCTGCGGCTCCCAGCCATTTGCAGCCCACCTGGGGCAGCTTTCTGGGCTGATATTTGTTTTTTTTTTTTTCTCCACTCCTGTTCTTCAGGGTTTTTGATCTTTCCTTGGCCTCCTTTCAATTGTTGGGATGCTCCTCTCTGTCCCAGCTAAATTGAACAAGCAGTTTTTTGACTAAATTATCAACTTTTTAAAAGCAGGTCCATGAGGAGACATTGCGCAGCTCTGTTACTCAGCTGCCATCTTGACCCAGAATTTCTTCTCTGAAATTTTTGTCTAGAAGACTTTCTGTGGCAGTAGCGTTCATGTGCTGAAATCAGCCTTGGCCACAAGCAAGTCTCGGTGATGGGAAGCAGGGAACAGAGCCCTTGCACAGACATGGAGGCAGCAGGAATAATTTGCCAGATGCTTTGTGAAGATGCAGACCTCAGACAGGGTCCACAATCTACCTCTTGCTGTGTGATTTTGGGCACATCCAGTAGTCTTCTAAGCCTTGGTATCCTCATCTGTAAATTGAGAGCCATAATCTCTATGCTCCCCGGTAGCTTGGAGGATTGACAGGAAAAACTACCCTGCTAACTCGTCCCCCATAAATTTAGTTCCATCTCTGAGGAATGAAGTTATGTGAATTTGAAACCAGTACACTGAGAATACAGGTCTACCTCTGGCGCTTCCTAACCACACGGCCTTGGACAAATCATACAGCTTGTTTGTCTGTATTCTATAAAACGAGATAATGGCACTTTCTCAAATTAGACTAAATGATGTACTTGACATTTAATTCAGTCTTTATCCTCTGGAAAGTACTCTGAGTCAAGGATAAGAATGTTGGTAATTCATTTTGGAGGTGAAGCCGAGGAAGGTCAACATGAAGATTTGCAACTGACCATTCTGCAGCCAAAATTCTACTGACTTTGTCTTTTTTTTTTTTTTTTTTTGCCATGTTTGCCTAAAAACAATGACTTACTGTTTCACTCTGCTTTTGTGGCAGAGATTTTGCTACACTCGGCAGCTCCATGACCACTCAGCCTGTGCTGCCTCACTTGCTTGCTAAATGCTCTCCCTCTACAACGTGGACCCAGATCCTCCAGCCCCAACACATTCCTGGGTCAGCACCCCATGGGCTCACACCGTATCTTCATGTGGGAAAACCGGAAGAGTGACAGTCCAAGTTTCTATGTGCCTTCCGCTAAGCACCACTGCAATTCTAAAATGTAATGAAGCTGAAGAGGACCTGTAAGACGCGAAGATACCTTTCGGTTGCAAATATGCACTTGTTCTTTAAAAAAAAAAGCCTGTATTCAAAGATGAACATTCCAGTTTCTTAAAAATCACAACCGAAATAAACCCTCTTTCCTGTTTAGCCTCAGTGTGAGTCAGACCACACCTCAGATATATGGATTGGCTGAAAGAGAGAAGATAAGCAAATTTGAAAGCACTTTTCCAAGCTTACCACCCTCAGTCATCAGCTATGGAGAACAAAAAGGGTTTGAATTAATCGGTACTAAAAGAGAAAGATGTGGACTGGACAATCTTGGATATCCCCCAGTGTCCTTTTTCTACTAGAATGTACAGCAGATGGTGTCACACAAGCAGTATTTCTTCGGGATTAGGGTCCAGGGCTCTGTACCCTCCTGGTCTACCTAAAGTCCAACTCTACCATTTACTATTAGCGCATTTATGAGCAAGTTATTAAACCCCTTGGTTGATTAGTTCCTCATTCTATCATGAGAACAATAACTGTACCCATCGCATGGCATTGAGGTGAGGATTAAATGAGTTAACCAGTTAAATGTAAGCTGTTCAAGTTTCTCTCACCACTTAATAAGCGTGTGACAAATATTTGCAAGCTTTATACCAGCTGAACTTCCACCTCTTTGACTCTCACTCAAGAAATTGTATTGAAATGCAAGGAAATGTGAAGAGAACAAAAAGAAATTAGGAGTATATTATGAGCGTAGCCAACAAATATTTGTGCTAATCTTGTTAGGAACCAAGATTTCCAGTGTACAGGCAAAAAAAAAAAAAAAAAAAAAAAGGATATGGAGTATATGGATACAAATTGAATAAAACTAAATCCTGTACTGCTTTTGGGGGAATGGAAAATAGTTTGAACTTACGACTGTCTATCTATCTATTTATTTTTACTTAGCTTTAGTGGTCCAGGAATGGTGTCCAGGGCCTTCACGCTGAGCTACCTCCCCAGACCATTTTTTATTGTTAATTTTGAGACTAGGTCTCCTTAAGTTACTAAGTTGCCCAGACTGGACTCAAACTTCTAATCCTCTTTCCTTGGCCTCCCAGAGAGTTGAGGCCTGTACCATTAGACCCAGCTTGAACCCATGATTTAAAAAAAAAAAAATTAAAAGGAAAGAAATGAACAAAATTGAGCATTTGTTAGTTCGACCCACTAAAATGGCCTTGAAGCAATGACTACCACCATATGGCAGTATATACACTCAGCCTCAGTACCCAGGCTATGGCTTACAAATTCCACTCCCCACAAAAGAGCCAGGTCCCTTCCTAAAGATAGATGACAATTAGAGTCTGGAGCAAGAACTTGCCAAAGACTTCTTGTACTAGCAGCAGGAAAGCCTTGTATGGAGGGTGTGATAAGAGAACTCAGGGCCAAAGGAGTGACGGGTAGAGCAGATTGCAACACTCTGCATATAAAACCCGTGCACCCAGAATGGGATTCAATTGGGAAAAAATAACCTCAATGTTCTATGTTCCTCATTAGCTCTCACTGGGGCCCAACTCTGCGCAAATCGGGAGGGAAGGAAACATTTACCTGCTTTTCTCTGAATGAATTATATTTCAAATTAATCAGATAGCATGGTTTGTGCATGCAATGGCTCCTTACGGAAGAATTCTAACCAACACATGTAAAAGATAAGAGATTTAGAAACGTTGTCAATTTTGAATGTTTGATGAAATAATCAATTCAAGCAACAACGATCTGCAGACAAAATCGTTAAATAAAAGGTTGAAGGGAAATTTTGGAATGGAGATATCAATCAGTATCCAAACCCTGGACTAAATTACACATCATTAAAGATGGATTGACCAAGCCTGAAAGGATTGTGAAAGCGTAGGGGTCTCGCCCAGCTGCACCTGGCACGGCACCCCAGGCTGCAGCCAAGGATGGGGCCAAGCCCAGAGGAAGCCGTCCATGGAGTACCCTGGAAGACTTTCAACAAAGGAAGAAAATTTTTAAGAGATGCCTGCTGCTATGATACACCCTTGAGGGAAGCAATGCTGACAATGAAATCTTCTGAGAAGAAAATCTCAAAGTTGAATATAATCAAGACTTCAGAACTAAATTTTACTTTAAATAAATAGGACGAAGCTGGACTGCTATTGACAGGAAGGTTAGAGAAATCAGTCAAGGGACACCACAAGGAAGCCAGCAAATTCAGAGTGTGAGACTTTCATGTGACCTGGTTGCTCAATAAGACAGTGGAGTCAAAATGGGAACAAGAGAGGAAAAGGAAAGATGGAGCCAAAGCTGTTTTAGATTATAAGAGACTAAAGAAACAGACTAACCAAATGCAAAGTATATGGATCCTATTTAGGTCCTGATTTAAACAAGCCACCAGTGACATCAAACGGGGGAATCAGGCGAATTTGACATCAGGCATTATGGTAAATTTCCTTAGGTGCGGTGATAATCCTATGGTTAGCTTTGACAATGTCCGCATTACTAGAGATTGTACACTGAAGTCTGCATGGGTGAAACGACATGAGATCTGAGACCTTTAAAAAGTGAGGAACTGAATCAGGCCTGGTGGCATATAATGTCAGCACTCTGGGAAGCTGAGGGAGGAGGACCGAAAGCTTGAGTCCAGCCTAGACAATTTAGCAAAACTGTCTCCAAGCTAAAATAAAATAAAATAAAATAAAGTATCAAAGGCTGGGAATACAGCTCTGTGCAAAGGCCCTGAGTACAATTCTCAGTACTGAGGGAAAAAAAGCATGCAGTTGGGTAGAACTGGGAGTAGAGACATGGATAAGAAGAGGAAGGTGAAACTCTGGTGCACACACCAAGTAGATGAAGTTCATTACGCTCCTAGATTACATCAGTGTCTATTAGCAATGTGGCTGTCATTACAACAGCACCAGGTATGTCTGGAAGCTTTCGTAATGAGACACTTTAAATGACATAGAAAACTCTTCAGACAGACCTAATATACATTCTATCAAAATCATTTGCAAACTTTACATCCTATGAATAACAACGAAGTTCCTTTCTGTTACCCACCACCACACCGTAGCATTGCGTTTGTAACCTGATATACGTGTCCTGCCACTAAAATGATCAACTTGAAATGAGTGGGCTGATTTCTCACTCCCTGGACTGGCATGGCAGTAGGAACAAACTCTTACTCAACGTCACATCTACAACTGTACACATGGTGCTACGAATCGATGCACATAATAAACAACTGTTTGGAGAAATCAACCAGAGATTGCTTAAAATGCTGATGACATCTGAGCGTTAATTCCAAGAAACTCTGGTGCGGAAAGTCTGTTTTTAGCCAAGTTTCAAGTGAGCCTGATGTGCATGGTTTGGCGTCTACACCTTGGGAAACACCTACTAGGCTGGACCATATTCAACGCCCATGGGTAGTTTCTCAGGGGTTCCCGGGAAGAGCAGCGCCACGCAGAGGGATGGCACAGATGCAGCTGTCGTCGTCGTCTTCCGTCCCAGAGGCTCCGCTGCTTGAGGTTACGTAACGAGAAGGATGATTAGCAAATGGCACAGAAAGCAGAATGGCTCCAAACGCAGCATTTGATTTTGATTTTACTTTTATTTAAATGAAAACTGCTGTGGAGTCAAAAGTAAAGCTTCTTGATTACAGGCACTGCAGCCACGGATAAATATAAACCCTCACTTTGCAGGCAGCTTTGTGAGCGGGATAAAGAGCACACGGCACTAATGGGTACAATTATGCAAGACGTATTGTAACATGTGCTTATAATAACAGCTCAATGAATACGGGCTTCCTCAGAATCCACTTTGTAAAATCTCTCATTCTCCCCACCAGCCCTTCAGAGTCTGTCCACCCATCGGTGGGGGTGACAGTGTTTCCGTATCATATCGTTCTGTGCCAGGGTACTGCCAGTGGTGACTAGCCGCCTCCTGAGCCCAGGAGTACCCACCACCAGCGAGTCACACAGAGAACAGAAGGGGTCATGTAGTGATACACTGCCTACCAGATCCTGCATTGAGACTGGGAGAGGTCAGTCAAGATCACCCAGTTCTGTTCTGCATCGCCCCTTTGGCCCTCCCATACCACACACATGCTTCAGGTACATGCTCTGGCCTCTGCCTGTGCTTCACCCTGACCAAGTCCTACCTGTCCCGTATGCCACAGCTCCTTCAGGAGGACTTCTTCTCTCTGGTGCCACCTGACACAGAAGACCCCTCTTGGTCTCCCATAAGTAGCCGGGGCTTACCTCCATCATACTGTAAACTCTATCATCATACAACTCACTATCTTCATTACTCTTTCGTTGCTGGCAGAGAATATCGGACAGCCAAAACTTAAGGGAGGAAAGGTACATTTTAGCCCACAGTTTCTGGAGGTCTAAGTCCATTCATGGTTTGCTGGAAATTGCAGAAAGATCTGGCAGAGGGCCTTCCAGGAGAAAATCTGTCCCTACCACGGCAGACAGAAAGCCAAGTGAGCGAGAGAAGGGTGAGGCCAGCGTATACCCTTCCAAGTCCTGTCCCCATGATCTGCCCCTTCTGATTGGCTCCACCTCTTAACAGCACAAAAAACAAGGGATCAGCTCCCATGATCAAATCACCCTCCAAACATGAGACTTTCGGGGGCTATTCCAGATTCAGACCATAACACCCACGGTGGAGTTTTACGTCCCTGCATCGACTGTGAGGATCACGTCTCACTCAGTGCCATAGCTCAAGTGTCCTGCACTGAGCTTTACGTTGTAGGTCCTGAGTGAAAGCTGTAAGGTGAATGAATGAATGCATATGTAACTGGTAGGTACAAATTACTCATTAATCCAGTTCAAGTGAAGCATGAAAACTTCTAGTGATTGCTAAAATGTAGAGGGCTGGAGAAATGCTAAAAGATAGGGAATAAACAAAATATGTTAGTTTTTCAAAGAGCACTCAGGTAAAAATGTAAGAAAGTGGGCTGATTGACTTGTAACTAATTAGTAGCACACTTATGAAGATTTTAAAAGTTGGTGAATTTGCCTCAGGTTATATGTAGTTTTCCAAATCACAGTTACTTTCAAACTCTGTCTCCCATCCAAGCACTGAAAAATTACGTACTGTTCTCTTGAAAGAGACAGGAAAACATTAGCAGGAAGATAATGGCATGTAGGTAAATGTGATAAAAGTTTGTCAAATTGCTGAATAATAAGTCACTTCAATGAATGCCTCAGTAGCATTTTGGAGGGAGAATATTGTCGTTGCTTCTTTGCCCCCCCTCTTCAACATCTGTGCAGATTGCTTAGTGAAGACTTACAAGAGGAATTTGTCAGTTAGACAGATCTGTCCATTCAGCACACGATTGCCAAGCACCCGTCATACATTTGCCTTGGGAACGCCACTGCATGGCAACTAGTGGAAACCTAAGGAAATAAAACGGGTTCTAATGCAGAGCCAGCAGAAAGAGGCCCACAGGTCATTGTTTTTTAGTAAGAGCTCCAATTAATCTCTGTCCTCAAACTTGATTTTGAAAACAATGGTAGATGACAGAATTCAGCTCACTGTATCTTCATCCAAAAAATAAATAAAATTGAAGTCACAGTTTTAAAATGTCTCTAGTAACAAAGAGCAATGGGTTGAAATCCATAAAAAGAAATGTAACAGTTAGTTAATTAGTACTGTTAAAATATTGCAAAATGGACTGGGAGCTAGCCCAGTGGTAGAGCACTTGCCTAGCATGCACAAGGCCCTGGATTCAATCCCTTGCACCGCAGAAATAAGTAAATAAACAAATAAATAAATAAATGATAGGTACATAGGTATAAATGGTAGCAGGCAAATTTGGCTTTACCAATTATACAAAAAAAAGTGTGACTTGGTTTAATAGGTCTATTAAACTAAATGTATATTCACATTTCCTCCTATTCACTATCTTTGTGATAGATACTAGCAGGCAAAAATGGAGTATGACAACAGCAATAAGATGCTTTTATATTCTATTCAATGTGCATAACTTGACCTGCCATGGACAGTGGTGCAATGTGGTGTAGAGTTATGTACAGTGGTGTAGAGTGGTATAGGGTGTGCTGATGCAAGAAAACTCAGCGAGATTATTTGCTCATCAAGTACTTATTGACTGACAACCCTATTCCTTTTTTCCCCACTCTTTTTATTAATATACATATCCCATACATAATGTTTACAATTAACTTGAGTATTGTGTGTGTGTGTGTGTGTGTGTGTGTGTGTGTGTGTGTCACATCAACTTTACAGTCCCCATATTTGGCCCTCTCATGCCCTCCCCACCACCCCACCAACTCCCACCATCACACCATGTGGTTCTACAGAATGCCTGTATTCTAGGTTTCCCAAGTCAGAGAAACCATACAATACTTAACATATTTAATCCTCTGCATCTGAATCATTTCACTCAAATCACCACTCTTTAGCTCAGCTTCCCAGCCCTAGAATGGGCTGCAGTGGTCATATCTTGATGCCTCTTCCCTGAGTCCAGCAGAGCCCTTTATTGGGATATTTGCCAAAAGTTCTTTTCTTCTATATTTTGCTATATCTTTGTTGAGATTCTTTAACCGGCTCTCATCCACCAGTCCACATAAGAAAAGAACTACAACCATGTAACTCATAAGGCTAGCAAATATGAGAAAGAAAAAGAAAAGTTAAATTTCTAATGCCTTAGCTGAGTACATGTTTGTGCATTCAAAAGGTTATCATTACATCAATCAGTTTTCTCAGGAAAAACTTACATCAAAGACAGAATAAGTGAATTGCTGCAGTAAACAAACAAGCTATATATCAAATTTTACATTAAATGAACTCAAATCTATATCACACAAGTATACTTAAAGTAACAGATATGATGGTATACTTAGTTATTTCAGACTTTTTAAACTTTTATAATATATTTACTTGCATTTCACTAGTTACTAATATTTTGCTGGATTTGGTTTATAATTTTGTCTACCTATCCATCCATATATTCATGCATACATATTTTTTAAAGATTTTATATCAGTTCCCTATGTTACATGGAATTATTTTGTTTTGCAAACTACTACACTATTACTAATATTAATGATATGTGGAAATTTCACAGATTTTATAAAACAGCTGGTACTGTTTAAGAAGTATATCAATCAAATGATTTAAATACCAATCTACTTTTTTATTACACTTTCTCTTTAGATGTTTCCTTTCCTCCATGTTTTTTCGTGCGGCTTGTCTTTCTGTCTCTCTCAGAGAAGATAAATTACACTCCACAACAAACAAGTGAATCGCTACATTAAACAAGCTTAAGACTATATTAACTTGCTACATTAAATGAACTTATTAAATTTGTATCACATAAGTATACTATAGTTAAAGCAATAGTTAGGTATGCTTAGTTATTTCAGATATTTTTTAGCTATGGTAAATTGGTTACTCACATTTCACTAATTATTAACATTTTGTCAGATATGATTTATCCTTTTACCTATGTATTCATCCCTAACTTCATGCATGCATGTTTTTAAAGATTTTATACCAATTATCCATGTTGAATATGATTATTATGTTTTGTAAACTTATATACTATTAAAATCAATAATTTGGGGGGAAGATTCACATATTGGTACTGTTTTAGAAGAATAACAATCAAATTATTCAAATACCAATCTATCTTTGTTGTTGTTGTTGTTACACTTCCTCTTTAGGTGTTTCCTTTCCTCCAGGTTTCTTCAGTGCTGCTTACCCCTCTGTTTCTCTCAAAGATTCCTCCAAGTAATTTCTGCAATTCTGCAATGCTAGGCTAGTTGCTACAAATTTCTTAAGAGATTCTTGGTCATGAAAATTTTTTCTTCTTCAATTTTCAGGTGATAGACTGCATATATACAATACACCAAGTGCTCTGCACCATGTTTAGCACACAGCATGCAGCTGTGACTATTCAGACAATAGTCATTCCATACCCTGCCTCTAGTGAGACAGAAACTGTGCCTGCTTTTTAAGGCTCAACAGCATGAGACTGTGCATGGCCTATTGTAGGTGACACATCATAAAGCTCTTCGGAGCACTTCCCTTATCAAGTGTCACTGAGAGGTCCAGCTAGAGGCAGATTCTCAGGACTAGTCTGCTGCTGGACTTCTTACGAGAAACAAGTATTTTCGACATCAAGTCACAATTAGTCCCTGCCTAGTCCAGCCTCCGCTGAAATTCCTCACCTCCGAACTTCTAAGTGTTGCTGGTCTGTAACATACAACATAGCACTTAGTTTTGCCATCTTGGAGTTGAAAGAATGCTTAAGGTTATCTTAAAATGCATTGGTTAAGAACATGGGCTTTCTGGAGTCAGACCGCCGTGTGTTCAGACCCCTAACTGTCTGGCCTTGAGAAACTAAACGTGAATCAGTCCGGACTGAATACTCAGCAGGAACTCACTAAATGGCACTGACCAGCAGTGTCCTCAAGGCTCACAGATAGCCAGACAAAATCTTCCTCTAACTTGGGTCTTCCCAAAGCATGTCTTGGGAAAGGTCTTTCCTCTGGTCCAAAATCTTTTCTCTGAAGGTACAGAGTCTGTTTACTTCTTTTCTTAATCCACAAACTCTCCTCAGATAGGTCCTAGGTTAACTGAACATCCTGGTTTCCTTGAACTTGCAATTTCCTTGGGATGCAAAACTTTGGCTGCTAAAATTGGGAAAGTTCCAGGCAAACCAGAATGGTTGGCGACCCTATCCACTGCTATGCTCTTCTCTAAGCTAAACGTCACCAACTCTATCTAATACTGCCTTTGTGACATGTTACATGGTCCTTTGTCAAATTATTCTCTGTATAGATTTTTATTCCCAGTAACCCTCTGGCGTAAGCCATAGAAAAACTCATGCTGTCATGATGGGTGTGGTGAAAGAAGCCATGCGAAGTGTCTTCTCTTGTGATCTGGGGCAGCAGTTCTCTCCCCACCGCAGCTCAAGTGCCAATGTTTTTATAAATCATCCTCCTAAATTCTTGAGTCACTATGTACATTTATTTACTCCTTGTTTCTGCATTCTCTCTCTCCAAACTAGTTATTTCTTAGAAGGTGGGACAAAATCAAATGAGGATTCACGTTATTGTTAATCATGGAGTTGCCTTTTATACATGCATTTGTAATTTGCATAGGTGGTATTCTGTTATACAATTCCCTCCCTTCCTTTTTGAAAGCTAAAAGCCATTATGATCTGTCTGTGACACCTTGTGAACATCTGGCTGTGTTTCTAAGTGCTGCACAGTGTCCCTGAGCTTACATTGCTCCTCATGTCATAAATTCATCTTCTCGCCATGGTCAGGAGCCCACCTACCACCATGTAGCAGAAGGGCATTGGGCAGGCCAACTTTTATAATTTACAACAATGACTGCTTAAGTTTCTGCTCACGAGAGCAGTGCGTGAGGCTTCCTGGATCCTGTTTTCTGGTAACAGGTATGCTATAGCTTGAGTAAGTGTTTCCCAAAGGTCCATGTGTTAAAGGCTTGGTCCCCAGGGGAGTCCTACTGGAAGATGAGGGAACCTTGGGGAGATAGAATCCAGTGGCAAGGCCTTGGCCCACTGGGGGAAGCATGCGCAAAGCTGTAGGACCCTGTAGGACCCTGGCCCCTTATTCATCCCCTTTGCTTCCTTGCTGACAGAGTGAAGAGTTTGCTCACTTTCCTGCTATGATGTACTACTTCACCACAGCCGAAAACAGGCTCGGGGTGCAGCTCAGTGACTGGAGCACCCGCCTGGGAAGGGCAAGGACCCAGGTTCTATCCCTTATCACCACTTATCAGTTGTGTGTGAACCCCAGAACTCTGGAGGCTGAGGCAGACAATTATCATGAATTCTAGGCCAGCCTGGGCTATACAGTGAGTTTTTGACCAGCCTGGACTTCAGAGCAAGATCAGACTTCAAAAACAAAAACAAAACGGTGAGGCCAGCTGACCATGAGTGGAGCCCCCGAACGTGAGCCAAAAATCAATCTTTTCTCTTTATAAGTTAATTGTCTCAGGTTTTTCGTTACTACGATGAAACTCTAATATGACATGGTATTCACAGCTCTC
This sequence comes from Ctenodactylus gundi, assembly GCA_004027205.1. NCBI lineage: Eukaryota > Metazoa > Chordata > Mammalia > Rodentia > Ctenodactylidae > Ctenodactylus > Ctenodactylus gundi. The sequence continues at coordinate 145,887 of PVKB01002198.1, read as the reverse complement.
TAATTTTTGCCAACCTAGTTATACTGCTAAAATAAAAAGTACATTTTAAAGTCTCCCACCACCCTACTGGGGCTGACTCAACTTGATTTTAAACACATTTTTTCAGGGGCTTCTGATATAATCTGCCAAACAAATTCTCCTCAAGGCAGTATTTCCATAAGTTTGTGAATTCTAGACTTAACACTTACCTTTTCCAAGAAGTAGATAACTCACTACCTCAATTTGTTAATATTTTTTAAGATTTTTATTGTGTTATTTTCCTTTAAATTTCCCCCTTTCAACTCTGAAAAAAAAAAGGCAAAAAAAAAAAGTCTGCTAATTTTCTATCAAACGTGGAAAACTGAAATTTTCAGAGTCTAAGTGACTTGCTCTGGGCCACCCACCAAGAGAAAGAGGTGTGACTTGAAAGTGCACCTAGAGCTGAAGCCTTCATCTCTGTGGTCTCATGCTGCAAAATCATGCAAGGCAGACGGTATCGGAACCCATGCAGAGTCCTCTCAGCTTGGCAATAAGTATTTTTGTTGTTGTTCTGCTTTGCATTTTGAAACAATTCTCAGTCTGCAGTCCAGGCTCGTCTTGAATTCACTATGTGGTCCAGGCAGGCCTCAAACTCACAGCAATGTTCCTGCCTCAGTCTCCCAAGTACTGAGATTACAGCCATGTGCCACTATTCTCAGTTTATGTGGTGCTGGGGAACCACACTCAGGTCCTTGTGCTTGCTAGGTGTGTGTTTTAACCTCTATGTTATATCTCCAGCCTCTAAATATTATTTTTGAAATTATAGTAGTCCCTTCCCTGACCTTCTTAAAGCCTAATGAAAAGATATGAACTGTAATATATTAAAAATTTGTCAAGATCTGAAAAGTCATCATTGCAAAAATGTATTTGTCATTTTTAAAAAATCATCTAGACAGGAAGAAAATGCGATTGCGCATGGCTTCTGTAATTCTGCGCCTGCTGGTCATTGCAGAGTCCTCCAGGCACAGCTCAGGCTCACCCTCCAGCTCTCTACTCAACGCATTCTGTCCACCAGAGGGGCCCCAACCAACACAGGCACTGTGTCTCCAAGATTTGACAATTGCACGAATAATTTGCAAGCGCAAGCTCTAAATGTGGTGGCCCTTGCCTTCCAGGGGATGTGACCGAGGGCACAAAGGGAACCTAGAGGAGGAGGTCCTTGGAGTGGCATGGGAGCCGTGAAACGCTCACCCAGGAATGGACTCCTGAGCTAGAGAAGGAGTGGGACGAGCAGAGGATGAGCGGGGGAAGGGCTCAGGCAGAGGGACGGGCAGCAGCAGGGCAGGCAGGAGCGGAAGAGCACCTTTCTCCTAAGAGTCTGAAACACTCTTCTCCCAAAGATTGGTCAAGTAAAAGGCCTTAAAAATAAATCTGGACCTAGAGATCGCCTTTCTAGTACATTCTTATCTTTCGCATGGAGAGAGAAAAACCAGGTTGTTATCACCAGTCATCTAGCCGCAGTGATTAAGCAACACTTTTCTCCAAATTCTTTGAAGATAAAAATTGTCTCGGTTTTTTTTTTTTTTTTTAAACACAAGTCCCTGAGCCCCTTAGGACAAAGCCAGAAACTCATATGATTTAGCAGCACTCCTATCTTCCTAAAAGTGTGGCAATTCTGGGTTCTCTTGGGCCATGAAGTCCAGCTCCTTCCCATGGCCCTTTGCGAAAGAGCTAAATTCCAGGGCCTCTGTAAGCCTCCTGCTCACTTAACAATTAGATTGTGAACTGCTACCCGAGATTATGCAAGGAGGTGCTGCATCCCAGAATGTGCTTGTGCCACATTTTCCTCTACATTGCACCAGACACCTTTCCTGCCTTCTTACCTAATCCCTTCAACCATCCAGAAAAACAGGTAATTTCTGAGCGTTAAAGACACACAGCTAAAGTGCACAAAGTTTGGAAAAGCTGTAGACAATCATGCACTTTATTATAAGTAGCCAACTAGAAATTGCAGTCACATTCCTCAGAATCCAGAGCCAAGCTCTACCCATCCTCCTGGCTCTGGAAAGGCCTTTGGTAGACGCCGTCCCCTCTGAAGGTCAGCCTGGACAGACGGCAAGCCGCGGCTGAGGTCTGCATGCCTCCGCCCAGGAGCCTTCCTTGAATTTGGGCTGACCCCTCCCTGACCTCCACCCTTCCACCTGCTTCCCCCACCCCCAGCCCCCAAACAACCATCCTGTTTGTACCTTACCGCTTGCAATTTTCCACCCGGATTATTTGTGGCTATAACAAGCCATGCCACGCCAACGTCTGGCATTAAAAGAAGCAGGAGCCTTCATTCCTGAGGTAATGAAGCCATTTTTTCCAGGTTCCTTCCTCTAAAGTTCATGAACTTAATAAAAAATAAAACAAGACCGGCTCTATTACAGCCCAGATCCGTGCTGCAGGAAGCCAGGGCTGATTGGGGAAGGCAGCTCCTGAAGGGAAGGGAAAATATCCTCGTTGACCAAATCTGTCTTTACCTTCAATCCACAGAAAGCCACAGAGGGTGGCACCACAGACCACAGCTCAGTTACATGCCACAGATGACATGTCCCAGGAGCAAAATCGGCCTTGATAGAATGATGTTTACAACATTTTCTCCCTCTTGAAAGTATACCTCCAGAGAAAGCTGACTCTTGGTTCTTCAAAGCAATTACAGATTTACAGCCATCCACTTCTATGTACCACGACCACTCAGAATAGAGGGACAGACCCGGGGGTGGATGAAAGGGCTGTCCTTGCTTCTCAAAGTCAGGTCTCCTGCAGCTTCCCAGTTCATGACCCCACAGGACCCTCATCACACCCCGCCCCCCAAGAGGCTTCACTTCTGACACTCTTGATGTCCACTATCCCTGGAACCCCAACTTCTAGTACCTCACTTTCATACCAGCTGCTGGATTGCCTGCTTAGGAAAAAATAGCCAATGATAACTTCACCAAAGACACAGGGGCTACTGTGATGGGATTTTGCACAGAGGAGAGAGATTGAGCTCAAGTGCAAGCACAGCCACGGGCTTGTGGAGATTTCGAGCCAAGCAGCAGAGTGGAAATCTGCGGGTGGCATCGCTAAGAGGAAGCCTTCAGGGTAAAGGGGGAGGGAGGGAGCTCTCGCTGAATGGACCCAATAAGATTCTTGCTGGAAACAGGCCAGGGTCATCAGATACCACCCAAAGATGGGGGAAGGTGAGCCGGATCAGATACTGGGAAAGTTGGGGGTGGTTCTTGTTAAACTAACTTAGCAGGATTTTTGCTAAAACTGGATTTACAAGAAGTAGGTCTGGGACAGGAGTCAGGTGCCTGGCTAAACGTTAGTCAACCAAAGAATCTTCGCCATGCCCCACTGGATCTTCACAAAGGCATAGCTGTCCCACACACCAGCTACCTGCCCGCGTGCGTTCGGACAGCTATTTGGAAGGCTTGTTCTGAATAAGAGTCCCCCCTGCATTGCCAGACCCACTCCCCCATCTCCACCCAGCACAGGCCTCCCTGACTAACCCACAGACCCGCATCCTGCACCACCTTGCCAGTCATTCGCCTTCTCCACTTGGGCGTCTTCATGTTGCTGCACCAAACAGAAGGAAAGAAAGAAAGAAAGAAAGAAAGAAAGAAAGAAAGAAAGAAAGAAAGAAAGAAAACGAATTTCGAGTTGCCTTTAGTTTCTATATCACGAATGTCCAATGAGAACTATACAGAAAGACAATGCACATCTCCTAGAAAGCTGTGCAGTGTGCCGCCACGTTCAACAGATGCCATCACCATCCTACCAGATGCTTGAAGTCAGTTGCAGAAACAGGTAATTGCTCGCACCCTGGGCCACAGCCCTTCCTCTGGAAATGGGGGCCAAGAAATAGCAAACCCTTCAGGCAATTGAGATTTAGAAACAAACATGTCAACAGCCCATTGGAGCCACTGTACTTTCCCTAAGTGAAAATGGCATGTCTGGGCTTTAGGTCCCACTCCTGTGGCCCAAGACCTAGGTGGCTCTGTATCAGCAGCTTCCCTCATTGGATCAGGAGCCCTGCTGATGACAGGTTTAAGACCTGCTAGGCTCCCAGAACTTGGGCAATTGCCTCCTAATTCCCAGCTAAGACCATTGAAAAGATTGTAGAGAGATTCAGGAAGCAACAATCAAGAGATCTTAAAGCCTACAAGGTTTTATGCAGGGAACTGGAACGTTCGGGGTCTGGGGCCTGCGCTCCTGAGGCCTCCAACCAAAGTCCAGATGTGGTGGGCAGCAGTGATGAGAAGCACACTGCATTTCCTATGAGTTCAGCCATTGGGCCAGGAGAACAATGTTGTCATTGATGGCAAAAGGTCGCTGAAATTCCAAGGACACTTGAGGCCTTTCACTGGACTGAGACAGAGATGCCTAATATTAATCCTACGTAATATGAGGCTTTGACAACTTGCTTTCTCGTGGGCCTGCTGGCGGCTCAATTGGCCATTCACTGTGATTCAGTGCATCCTCGAGGAAGCACTCTGCAGGGGGGAAAGCTCTCAGGTTTGATCTATGACCCAAAGCTCTCCCAAAATATATCAGCACAAGCCTGTATGATTGTTGCAAAGGAAGGTGCTCTGCTCCACTGCAGGCTTAGTCCAGGTCCAGGCACAGTGAGAGCCTTGGTCTTTCCTTTATTAACACACACTTCTGGGGCACAGAGTGTTGGTGCTGCTCTCTTGATGGTGGCTCAGGCCCATGACTCTCCTGAAGCACCCATAGAACTGTTCTCGTCCCTCTCAGAGCTGTAGCCCAACGAAAAAGCTGAACTGTGACTTTGTCCCTCACCGCGAAGTGTAAAGAGTGCTTTGCTAGTGGAAGGTCAGTTCCGTGTCGAGACATAGCTCACCATTCTCACCTAGGAGGGGATTCAAAACAGATCTTTGGGTCTGTTAGCATTTCTGCTGAGACTGGACAGATGAGGACAGAAAGAAGCACACAGGACATCCACTGTGACTAGACTAGCCAGAGAGAAGACGAAGTGGAGGCAGACGGAGGCAGAGCCAGGTCGTAGAGGGCAGAGACCCCTCGCCCCCATTTCCACCTTCCTTTACTGTACTTTCCAGATGTCCCTCAGCTTCGTGCTTTTCAGCCCACAATCTGGGGAACCCTGGAATCCCAGCTGAGCTCCCAGAGTCAGGGGAAACAGAGCTTCTCAGATACCCCTTGTCAATATAAATTTAGGCCATGTTCATCCGTGTCACCACCTAATTATTATTGTAAGCAGAAGAATCTTGATGATTGAGAGGGCAAACTGGGACCAAAGGTATAAAGTCCAGGAAATTGTGAGAGGAAGCAAAATCACTCCACAGCCCTCTCTGCCCTTTCCAGGAGGGAGTCATCTCCAGGACACCGGGCACCGTAATTGAGCCCTGGGTCTCCGGACACAGGTTCTCGTCTCCGGCTTGAACTAAGCCCCACCCCAGAAATGATCATTTCTTCAGATTAAGCTTTGAGAAAATATGAAAAGTAAAAATGCATCAAAGGGCAGGAGTCTGACCAACAACTATTTTCATTTTTAAAAATGAAAATGAGTCAAGTTAGCAGAAGTGATCAAAGAGGGGCTGAGGACTTGTGAGAAGGAAGCTGCAGTGACCTAGAGCTGCCGTTGTGGCAGTCAGTGCGCGTCACCACAAGCCCGCTCAATGGCTGTGGACAGCTGGGGCTGGCCATGCAGCGATGGCCATAGCTGCCCTAACACTCAACAGAACACGTGCCTTCTTTGGCAAACACTAAAGCACTTTTAGCAAAGACATTATACGTGATGCGTCTGCGGAGGTCACGGACTAAGTGTTGCGATAGCACAGTGGACAGTCATTTGCTCCAGCCTTGGTCAGACCCTAGAGGCTTTCAGAGAGAAGGGACACTGGCATATGCTGCAGTTCACATCTTAGATGCCCCTGAAGGCCTGTATGTTAAATGCTCAGTTAAATGGGTCAGTACTGTCTGGAGTTAGTGATAGGCCCTTGTGAAAGGTTCTTAAATCACTGAAGGTGGATCCTCAAAGGTGATGATGGGAACCCAGTCTCCTCCACATCTTCTTCTTCTCCTGGTCATGAGATGAGGGACTTTGCTCGGCCATAAGCACGTGTCTTGCTGCGCTACCTCACTGCAGGCCCAAAACTAACTGGTCATGGATTGGAATCTCCAAAACTATAAGCCAATCTAAAGCTTCCCCCTTTAGAAGTTATCTTAGGTCTATGTTATAGTAGCTGTTGTAGTTTAGATCTAAAATGTCCCTCGAAGTCTCATTTGTTTAGTAGGCAACTGAATCACGGATGCACCAGGCTCAGCGGTGAGTCCATCCCTTGATAAACTCACTTCAGAGGTAGGGCCTGGTCAGAAAAGGTAACTCATTGGGGGCATGGCCCGGAAGGATGTATTCTTGCCCCCCGGCTCCTCCCTCTGTATGCCCTCCCTAGCTGCCCCTGACTGAATGGCTTTCATCTGCCAGAGGTCCTTCCACCATGCCCTTTCTACCCTGGAGACGAATGACTATGGACTGACTTCTCTGAAGCCCTGAGCCAAATGAGCCTTTCTCTTTTAAGTTGTGGCTGCTGAGTATTTTGTCCCAGCAGCAAGAAAGTGACTAAAGCAGTGACAGCAAGCTGACTGACACAGCATGTCACACAGTGTAGAATGGAAGCGTATCATTGAACAGGGCTAGCTGCGGAGCTGGGCTGCTTACAAGCGAATTCCAGGGCCTGTGATTGCTAGCTGTGTGACCCTACGTGAAGTCACTTAACCTTCCTTACGTCATTTCCTCATGTCTGATATGACAAGCGTAATAGTGCTTAGCTCCCAGACTCGATGTGAGGACTTTAAGAATGAGTTTACATACGCAAAGTGCTTAGAACAATACCTTTGGGTTTGGCAAGTGCTATGTAAATGTTAGCTATGGGTGAGAAAATATGTAGTTGATGTCCTTATAAATAGACTTTGTTTTCTGGATAGTATTAAATCTACTGAAAAAAATTAGCAAAAATGACAGAGTTCCTGTGTTCTCCTCCCATCCAAATATAATTGACTGGCAGCATTTTGCTGTAATGTGGTACAATGGTCACAGCTAATAAGCCAACGTTCATACTTTCTTACTGCAAAGTCCACAGTTTACATGAAAGGCCACTCTTTGTATAACACACTCCATGGGTTTCCACACGTGTGTGCCACACGTTAGCTGTGACGGGCTCATACAGAGTAGGCTTGCTGTGCAGCTGATCCTCTGCCCGAGGATTCACACCCCACCGCCCGGCTCCCCAGCTGCCGTGCGCCTGCCTCCCTGATTGTTACTGCTCCTCCCCACTGAGGTGACACAGTCAGAATGACGCAGCAGCGCCCTCCACGTCTGTGTCTTTCACTTAGCGGCACGCGTTTAAGCATCCGCCATGTCTCTTCCTTCGCTGGGTTTGGGTGAGGGCTTCTTACAGTCCCCCAAGGCTGAGGGTATATCCAGGAAAGCTGCACAAAGCGTCTCCGCACTCTGCTCATCACTGAGGCAGCTCTGCGCAACTCGGCCTGCGTCACCCTGCAAGGAAGTCCCACCCTGAGGCTCCCGGCCTCTCCGCAGGAGACACAGTCCTGAGGGGTTATGTTTTAAACATTTCAGGCCCTTGAATGGGACCCATCACATTTGTCAGCTAGAAGAAGCCCACCCAGCGGTTCCCAGGCCCCTGGTGGAGAGATGGGAATCCAGAGAGCAGACATGCCCAAGGGCACAGTGGGACACAGGTGGCCAGCCCTCCTCCACCAGGACAAGGGAGCGGCCTTGGATAGGTTCGGTGACCACACTCCCCAAGAAAAAAAAAATTAAAACACAAATTTCAACAAAAACTCTTGTAATTGCTTCCATGACCTCCATGGTGTCATCATGTGTATTTAAATATTTAATGAAACTCTACAGCACAGCACTTGGGGACTCTTCGTCAGCAGATATTTGCTGGGCACCTATTCAATATAAAATGATACACAGGTAAAAGTAATGTGAGCTTGGCAGAGCTCAGGCCTGTGTGAGGTTCCCAGGGCAATCAAGGAAGGCTGCCCAGAAGAGGGGCCACTTGGTCAAGTCTCTGGGCAGTCAGCAGAGATGGGGGGAAGGAGGAGTACTCAGGGGAACAGCGAGCACTCAGCTGGAGACGGCCAGTTATCGGCCAGGTTGACCATTGCCTACGTGAGACCGGCTAGGCAGAGGCTTCGGGCTGACTCCTCCACTGACCTCACCACTGTTGTTCCCAGGCTCTGGCTGCTCCCACACTCACCAAAGCCTGGCGGCAGGTTCTTAGAAACCTCAAGGACTAGCACTTCCGCCCCGCCCTGTCCTTGGCTTCTGGCGTCCTCATTGTGCCCTAAGGAACTAGCTTCCTCTTACTCCTGAAGGCCAGACAATAGAATCCTTGAGAGAGGACCTTCTCTGGAAGGAGACATCCCGGCTGCAGCAAGGCGGCCACAGAGGGCGGTGGAGGCCACTTTCCTTCCTGACATCCTCCTCTCCGGCAAGTGGCCTCCCCTCCCTCTTGTGCCCTGTGTTCCCAGCTCCCCTGCCTCCACCTGCCCAGCAGCAAACCAAGCCCCGCAGAGGCCATCAGGGTCCTGAAGTGCCTTTCCGTATTTCAACCCAGACCCTCAGGTGATGCCTCCATTTTCAGCCACCTTCCCTAGGTCGACAGATCAGGGAAGGCTCCAGGCCTGCAGGCCTCTTCGTTGAATTTCACTCCCTGTCTGGCCAGAGGAGTCAGGAGGACATCAAAATAGTTAGCAAAGTCAAAGGGCCTTGAGTTGACCCTTTCCTTGTTACCTACAGCCACTAGCCCAGGATTGACACGGTGCGCAGTAGGCCCTCCAACGGCTCCAGTGTCCTGTGTGTGCTTCCAGGGACCTTCAGTTCCCACGGTGAAAGGCAGGCGCCTGTTTCCCACACAGCGTCCCACCCAGGGACACGAAAGAATGAGCTCACTCCCCTGCACGAGCAGAAGTCAACACAGGGAAGCTAGGCAAGGCCAGTGCCCACCCGTCCCTCTGCTGCTGTCTACAAGCTTGTAACTGCAGCAGATCCTGTGCCCTTCGCCTGGGACAGGATAAGCACAAGGGTGAAGTAAGTGGGGTGCCTCTGGTGTGTGATTCAAGGAAACACTCGCCCCACATGCTGGCCCGGGCGTGTGGGGACCTAAGACGGAGCGTCTCCTTCAGTTTTGCCCCTCCAGTGTCTGCTTGCCTCCGTCTTCTCCTGACTTCGACCTGACGCCTGAGTACAGGCCAGGCTCACACAGACCCAGTCACCTTCCACTCCCAAGCGTGTGCTTTGACACTCCCTGTCGCAGGGAGTTACATCACCCACAGCTTCTCAGGGCCCAAATCTTTGCCTTGACCCTATCTTTGCCTAAGTCCTGAACTTCGCACGTATCTCCAGAATTTGTCCACTCCTTCAATCTCCTCACCCAGACACTAAGCCAAGCCACCACAGTCCTTCTTCTGCACCCCAACGACAGCCCCCGGTGCGTCTTCCTAGATCCAATCTTACTTCTTTCTCATGTCTTTTTCTTATTACAGACGGAATGGTCTCTCCTAACTTACCTGACAGCACCGTCCTCCACATCTGGTCTGTGATTCTCCGGCCTTGCTATCATCAACCAGTCCTCCCACACACTGCAGCCACCTTGATCTCCTCTTGGCCCTTTTCCCCTCGGTGCGCCCAGGTCCAGGCTCAATGTGAGTTTTCTTCTCCCACTCACCTTCCAAATCTCATGTATTCTTTGAGTATCAGAATTGACTGCATTTCCTTTAGAAGGCCTGTCTGACTCATAAAGTAGGTCAAACCCCAACTGCCCATGATCCCATAATGCAGAGTTCTACTTTGAAAGCACTCAAAAGATAATGTAAGAGCACTTGCTGACTGTCTGCCTTCCCTAACGGATGCCAAGCAGCTTGATGCTTCTTATAAGTTGAATGACTATTTGGGATATGAATTGACCCTACTGAATCCCCAAAATACCACTCATTGTTTCATCCATCACCTACCAAGCACCCAGCAAGTGCCAGGACTTAGCTTTGAAGCAGCAGACATGGAGGGGTGATCTCTTCCCTCAGGGCACTCGGTCTAGCACACTAGTGAGGAGCGCTGGCTCAAAACTTCCAACACTCTTTGCCTCAGCCTCCCAGAGTGCTGAGACCACAGGGGAGAGCCGCAACACCCACCTGAATTGAGCTTTCTCAAAGGCTGACAGATCAGGAAAGAGAACTTCCACCAAGGGTCATAGCAATAACATCAACATGGAATATGGCCGAGCAGCACGTGTCCCGGGCAGCACAGGAGGCTCGGTATATATAATCAGTGAGGAAGGAGAGGGTCCGCGAAGAGTCACAACAGAGGGCGAAAGTCACAGGCTCAAGGAGCTGCTGCTGAGAAAGGAGGCACCTGCAGAGAGGACGCCCCGGGGAGGGGACATACGATCCACTCCCCCCGCCATGTGCAGCCTCTGCTCCTGCTGACTTGCACTCTGCGTGGCTGTGTGGAATTGAGGCCTAACTCATCATCGCCAGCTCCAGCACCCTGTAGAGAGAGGGAAGCAGGGACCATCCCTGTCAAGTGCCAGATGTGCAGCGGGAGCCCAGGGCTGCCGACGGCTTTGGGGCTGAAACAGGAAACTCTTCTGGGGCAGGAAGCCTGGAAATGTGGGTTTATGCACGAAAGACAAGTGGCTTGGGGAAGTGGTGGGTGATGGGTGATGAGAAGGTGGGGAACAGGGCACACCTGGGCGACTCTCCAGCCGGGACTTGTCCCTTCCCAGCCGGGGGCTCTGTTTCTTCAGCTTCAATGTCCCCCCTCTCACACTGAGTTTCAAAGATTCCAGGCGCTATAACAACCTTGCTCCAAAGGCCAAGAGCGAGTTTGTTATGTGTTTCAACTAGAAGGAATTAAGCCAGAAAGGAAAAGAAACAAAGGCCCAAACCAGAGGCCCGCTGGGCTTTAGGGTAGACAATGACTCTAACCATAGGGCACACAAAATGATTAATTGCTTGGAAGCATGGAGGATCGAGTCAAGGGGCGACTTAGAAACACCAATGGCTAACTTTCACTTTTACCTCATTTTTAGTTCAAAATTGACAGCCAAGGGCTTACGACCTCGTGCTCTGCTCTGCCAGCACTGCGTCCTGTGTGTGCCCGCTATGCGCCCTACTCCATGCTGAGTGGCTACTTGTGTCCCCTAGACCACCTGTCCCTTACCTCTAGCTTCCTTTGGGTTTTGTACCCATTGAACAAGCGTGTCCTGTACTCCTTTTGGAACTTGGGCTTTGATTAGTGAAAAACAGTAAGCCGTGGCCTTGACGTCATTACACGTGTAGTCTGACAGTGACAGGGTTAGCTGGGCACACATTAACGAGAAAAATGGTACAAAGAAATGGGAATTTGGGAGGTGCGCGGGCTGCATAAACGGGGGCCTTGTTTATGAGAGTAGTAACGGGAGAGACTGGCTGCACTCTGGAGGTCAGGTGGGGAGGGCTTTCTGGGTAACTCAGGCCGCCGTCTCCTGCCTTTTAAGGAGAAAATGTTACCCTGCTGTACGAGGCAGCTCAGGTAGCGCCTCTGCAAATTCGCCTGCAGCTGCTCAAAGGAGATAATCAGCGCTTCCTCTAGGTGTTTTGCTGGGGAGACTAACATAGCTTTGAGGAGAACTGTAGTATTGTTATCTTTACCTGTGCTTGAGACAGTGTTCCCTTCTAGCTCCGGAACAGCAGCCTGCCTGAGTTACGCATCGCAGCAGCTCCAGCCCTGGGCCAGGTAGGAAAGACGTGTCCCGGAAACCTGAACTGAAACGTAAGTCTACTTCAACCTATTTTTTAAAAGCAAGTAACTTATTTCACAATTAGCAATCCAAATAGGGTTCTGGCTCATGCTTTTTATGCTTCTCTTAATAACACGAATACTTTTCTGATGACTTGGCATGGGTATATTATACAATTAGTTAAAATAAACCACAGATGAAAATTCTAGACCAGCCCTTCAAGTAACGGATCATAAAAGTCCTTCTCTGGATTTTAAAGACATTCATCTGCAATTTCTCTGTAAGCCTGAAGTCTGGCTGTCAAAGGGACTGAAGCAGTGTGGTTTCTTGTTTCAAATATGCATTTTTATGATGTGGTCTACCTATGTGGGCAGGAACACTTACAAGAAGGCAGGTGGGTTTCTGAGGATTGAAACAGAGCTAGTAAGAACGTGGTGAAGCTCTATCGTTGGGAAGTAAGCTTGTCTGTCCGTTGCTTTTGCCTCTCACAAATACAGCTGGAGCAAAACGGAGGCTGGGATTATCTGATTTGGAATCGCTCCGCATAGGAAAGTGCCTTGCACACTGCCCACTCCGCTGCGTGTGCCTGGAGTATCTTTACTACTACCAAGCCCCATTTCAAGCATATTCTTTTTTTTTTTAACCAATACTTGAATGGTTAGAATTTCCTACAAACATAAAACACCCTGGTGGTAAACCAAAAGAACAGGCCTCTGGTCATCTCTCCTAAACTCACGCCTCCACACCAGGTTGTCCAAGGTGCGTAGGATCTGGAGCATCTGGGACCTGTCCTCTACCTCCCTCTCCACCTTCTGCGGAAGCCTTCATCCTTACTGACATTGAAAGGCCTTACAAAATCCTGTGGCTTAGCTGCAATTTAGAAATTAGTTTATTTTTACTTAGCAAATCATGGAGCCTCTTCCCTCATAACACCTATTAACTTTCACTAGCATACTGTATAGTAAACGTGACAGAGGACACTGCCCTCTACCTATCACTGTTCTACCACGCCCTCCCCATCGCCTACCACGCGGGAGCCAAGCAAAGACAGTTCTCATATCCATGAAATGCGAAGTAACTTAGATAATCACTTCTTTTCCTTGCTCAGACAGAGCTTGATTTTCAATTTAAACAAGAAGCTGTCTAGATTCACATAAAGCTGGGCGTGGTGGCGCACGCCTGTGATCCCAGCACTGGGGAGGCTGAGGCAGGAGGATTGTGATGAGTCTGAGGCCAGCCTGGGCCATATAGTGAGTACAGGACCAGCCTGGATTACAGAGCTGTAACCTGCCTCAGGAAAGAAAGAAAGAAAGAAAGAAAGAAAGAAAGAAAGAAAGAAAGAAAGAAAGAAAGAAAGAAAGAAAGGAAGGAAGGAAAAGAAAAAAAAGGAAAAGAAAAAATGAGCCTATCCAAAAGAAAAACAAGCAAAAAAATCAAACAAATGAAAAGGCAATTTATGAAAAAGAAAAGGAATTGTCAGTTAACATATGCCAAGGTGTGGAGTCTCACTAGGTTTTCAGAAAGATGCAAAGTAAAACCGGAATTGTTAACAATACTTTTAACGATCGTATCATGCTAGAATTCCTTAAGATTCTTTTACTCTTTTGTATTCACCAAATGTTCTCTAATTTGCGTGCACTCATTTTTAATTTTTAAAAAAACCACTTTGCAAGAATTCTGTTATGGGGCTGGACATATCTCACTAAAAAATTACATGTGACAAACGTGATTTTTATATTTTTAAGACTGGGAAACAAGTAGTTTTTAAATCTTTACCCCAGGTAGTGACTTCCGCAAACTTCTGTTAGCCAGCCCACTGGTTCAACCCAACAAGAATCTAAAGTCACTTCCTCTTGTGTGTAACCCAGTGAGTAAGTCCCCTTGAACTGCTGCCCTATGGTCAGGCCACCTCAGTTCCTAGAAACAGTCTCCACCACCGAAGCTGAGATCTCCTGATGGTCCACAGAGAAGCAAAACCGAGCTGGTGCCGGCAGACCTGGGAGGACACTGCCCGGGACCAGCCTGGCTCTGGATCCTGGGCCTCTCTCTTTCCGCTGTGGGCCTGAAGTACCTTCACTGAGCAGGGTTTCTTTGTTTTGAAAAGAAAATGGCCGGGGTAAGAGATACGGCCAGGAGGCTTGGACTGTGAAGTAGATAACGCAAGTGTTGGCTGGGGCCTCGGTTCCCAGACAGACCTAGAAGGATTTCTTGGGGCCCTCGATCCCAGGCCCTGCCCCTGTGAGGCCCTCGCAAGCTTCTGCAAATCCCAGGATGTTCCTGGCTCTAGTATACGTGATTCTAAGGCTCTTAATTTAAATTTGCTGATTCTGTCTGATATGGTGTTAAGCCACGTATGAAAGTCGGGCCCCTGTTCAGTGTTCAGTAATCGTAGGAACAACACTATTAGCGATCATGCATCGTTTGGGTGCACAGCATCACATTACACTTGGAGTTAGGGATTCAGTTCACACGCAACTTCAAACTGGAATACAGGTGTGACGTGGTCCTCGTTGTCCCTGCTTCCCCCTTGCTGGCTTCTCCATCCCTCTGCACTTTGACTCTCCCACATTTATCCTTTTCTGGGACAAAAACCAAATCCTCCGCAGCTCCTGTGCTGGCCTTTTCTTTTGCTGCTGCTGTTCTAACACCTTATTTCCCAAATAGTTTAACAAAGTATTTTTATTTAAAAAACAAAAAGATAGCTTATCTCTGTCTCTGTGAGGGCTTCTGGTGCTGGCCATTGAGCAATTTTGTTTTGTTTTGCTCTCTTTAATTCGCATGTGTGTGCCCGTGCTTGTTTATCTGGTGCTGAGGATTAACTCCAGAACCCCTGCGCTGAGCTACACCTCCCAGCCTTTATTTTTATTTTTAAGACAGGGTCTCCTGAGTGGCCCCAGAGGGGCTTACACTTGTGATCCTCCTGCCTTAGCTTCCCAGGGTGCACAGAGTACAAGTGTAGCCACCATGCCCAGTGCCATTAAGATTTTTTTAAATTTATTTTTAATTTCACTCAACACATATAGGAGAGGCTGGATTAAATAGTGGTAGGGAGTATCGTACCAGAAATCACACTTAGTTGTATGACCTTGGGCAAATTATTTAAACTCGATGTCTTATGTAAAATGAAGATTATAGTAGTACTATACTTACAGTGCTACAAAAAAACAGGTCTGGAGGAATGGCTCAGTGGTACTTGCCTGTCAAGCACCCGGGTTCCATTCCCCAGCACCACACAAGCTGGGCATGGTGGCGCACGCCTGTAATCCCCACACTCTGGAGGCTGAGATAGGAGGTTTGCCATGAGTCCGAGGCCAGCCTGGGCTCCATATGGAGGACCAAGCAAGGCCCTGTCTCCAAAAATGAAAAAAAAAAGAAAATTAGAAGATTGTTTCACACGTGATAAGACTCAATAAATATTGCTTATTCATTTTTATTGCATTTACTCCACTCCTTTTCCTGACCATAGAACTTTGTCCCACTTAGGTCAACTACTTAAAATACATAAAACATTACCAAAATGTGTCATTTTGACCAGTAGAGTCCTTTATTGTTAAGAAAGACTCTTAGCCAATGACTAGAGAACGTCGTAAGACCGTAACAGGAATGGGCTAGCAGTAGGATGACAGATTGAAATCACATATTCTGAGTTCAAATCCCACCTCTGCAACTTACTTGCAGTGTGATCTTCAATAAGTTGCTTGAGATCTCTCAGCTTTGACTTCCATGTCTGATGAATGTGAGGAAAAACCTACTTTATAGGGCTGAAAATATTACGGGACATAATGTACAAGAAAAAAAATAGTACATGCCTGATACACGAAATACATCAGACAAATGTGATGGTGATGAACAGACAGCAGGAAGCGCTGCTGGGGTGGTTGGAGTCATTCAGTGTTTCTCACGTGGGAGGCTCAGCGCTTACCCCACTGGCACTGCCCACTCTCAGATCCTCTTTACAAATAATCTCTGGAACAATCAGTGTATATCAATTACCCAAAAACCATCAACAGCAATAACCACATATGAGATTGTAACGTTTTAATTCAGTTCATACTGTTTTTATGTCATTGAGATCATTTTCTGTAGACATTTTATATCCTATTTTTCTATTTACCATAATATTAAAAGAATGTTCTCATGCCTTTAATTTTTTATACTTTGCTTAGCAACCACATAACGTGCCATTGTAAAGATGTGCTGTAATTTATTACCACTCTCTTGAAACTGGGCTCTTGGATTACTTCCAGTTCTTGGTGATTAGAAACAATATGGCAATGAGTGGCTTTGTCCAGAAGATTTTGCCTTTGTTGGGGATTATTTCTGTCATCTAAATGTCGAGAAAGAACTACTGGGCCCAAAGATACGAGCTCATGATCCACACTGCCATATTGCTGTTCAGTCCTCCACATCTCTGAAGGCAACGATGGCCCTTCCAAGACTTTTCTCCAAGCTGAACACCTTCAGCTCACCCTCCCTCCTCACATCACGGCTCCGCACCCAGTGCCCTCCCTGTCCCCACTCTTTCACTCTAAGTCTAAGCACAAAGCCCCACACTGCCACCCAAGCTCCTCCAACCCAACCCATCTTTACATTCACCTCCTTATCACCTGCCACCCCCCACCTTGCTTCCCCGGTACCCTCCCCACCGTGCCACCACTGTACCCTACATACACCTCATTTCACCACTCGGCTGCTCATCTGTCTGGCCTGCTCCTCCTGCCAGGAGGTCTGTGTTAGCTTACCATCACTGACATAAAACAGCTGAGCTAGATCCGCTTAGAAAGAGGAAAGGTTAATTTTGGCTCACATTCTGAGCAGCTTAGCTCCATAATCATTTGGCACCCTTGCTTTTTGGACCAGTGGCTTTGAGGACCTGTGGTATATCATGATAGGAGTACGTGGCCAAGGAGGCTGCTCTTCTCGTGGCTGTCAGGAAACGGAAGAAAAAGAGGAAAGGGCTGGGATCCCAGAACGTCCTTCAAAGGAGCAGCACTTCGAAAGCTTCTCCCACTAGCCCCTACCTCCCGAATGTCGCACCCTCTCCCAGTAGCTTCTAGGCTGGCCACCCAGCCTTTAGTAAATGGGCTTTGGGGCGCCATCCCAGATCCAGACTATAGTGAGGCCTGGGAAACTACTTTTCCAAGACAGACTGCAAAGGTCATCTCTTTTGTGCAGGCTTCTTAGTTTCTTTTTACCTAAACTAGTAACACTGGGACAGCAGTGGTCAGGCCATGACACTTGGTGGCCCTCTGACACTTGAATAATTCCAGAATTTGATAAAAGATGACTAAGGAAAGTGTGAGCCCAGTGTGGAGAAGCAGCAAGGAATAGCATATAATAGCAAGGCTTTGAGCATTCCTGTGACTAGAACAGTGAGGATTAGCAGAGTTCAAGAAGAAGGAATGGAATGGCGGTCCCCACCATAAGAGGAGCTCTGACACCCACTGGCGGCCAAATCAGCCCAAGGGAGTCCTCGAGGAAGGATTCCGGAGAGCAAATACCTTAACTTCAAGCTCTTTTCTCCTTCCCATCTTCTGCCTGGCTTCCATTAATAGAGCCACACTAGATGTTATAAAAGCCACCGGTGCCTTCTACCCAGGTCAGCCTCTTGGGTACACAGCCTGGTGAGAAAGCTTCAAGATAGACCGGGGAGGCAGAGGGCAGAGCCACAACTCACAGCCTGCCCATGGGCAGATGTGCATCCCTCCCCGGGATAAATGGTTACAGTTTTACCTCCAAACTATCTCGAACTCAGTAGCGTGACCGTGTTGCTATCCTACCTGACATTTTCCAGCGGCCCACTCAGCCCTCCTCCATTGCCTACAGAGCCAAATGTAAATATGAATAAAATGAATGAGCCCAGTGGATTCCCTGTTGCCTGGGCCCCTGCCTTCCTCAGAGCGACTCTCCCTTTCTTTCCACTTCATAATCCAGCCACACGAACACTTGGCCATTTCCCAAGCCCCGCGTTCTCTCCGATGGGACTCAACTTTCACCCTGCATATACTCGCCCCACTGGCAACTTCCTGCTCATTCTTTAAGACTCAACCCAAGGGCCACTTCCACTATGAAACCTCTCTACTTCCCCCAGACAGACTCTGGCCTTCTTCTTCAAAGCGCTTTCTCCAGCTCATATTTTATGGCACTTTATATTATAGATGTTCATAGCTCTGTCGCCCCAAGTAAACCACAAGCTCCTTTACAGCAGAGTCTGTGCCTGACTTCACCTATTTCCTCAGTACCCAACAGAGTTTATGGCTCACAGCAGACACTCAATATTAAACTAATCGTTGGGTTCAATCACTGAAGTCAATCAAGAGAGAGTTAATGTGGATTTCTCTTTTTGTGCCTATGTTTGCTTTTTAGTGTGTGATTGTTTATTATTTATTTATACTTCTGGAGCCTGAGTATGTGGCAGAGGAGATACTTCTGTCCAGAGTATCTCTCAGCATTAGCCAGTAGCACGGGTGCCATCTCCCCTTGGCCGGACTTGTGCATGAAGGCGGGCATGCTTAGGAGGTCAAGTAGGAGATGACCCGTGCAGAGCCTGCCCGTCATACATCCATTTGACAGATGGGTCCTGTTAACAGGTAACTTGCCAACAAGCCCTTAGAAGCTCTTGTGTCTGCTTCCTAAATCCATTTTGGAGCAAAAATCTATTTTATTAGCTGAAGACAGAATAGACCAATTCTAAATATTTTGAAAAGCTTAATCTTGCAAATTAGCTAGCTGTCCTCTGGCCACATGGTGGCCACTTGTGCGGGAGGGAAGCAGGCCCATTTCAGGACAGACCTTTCTCTGTTGCTTGAGAAAACACAATAAAACACCCTTCCCCTTTCATCCACATCTGGCGGCTGCAAAAACAGTGACCCATGGAATTCACATTTTCATACTCGACTATAGCAGGCCAGCGTCCAGAGGTTATTCTTGCTGTGTTCATGAAAGAGCAAAGCCTGTCAGGATAAGAAGGCTTCTGATGGAGTGCTTATTGAGAAAACATGCAGAGATTTCTGTTTCCCCAAATTAGAGAAGGGCTTATGATAAGAATTCTTTTCATTGATTTCTCCCCCTCTGCTGCTTCCCTGCTGTCCTGCAGCATAATGAACAGCCCTGAGGTTCAGACTGGTGAAGAAAGTCCTAGAAAAAAAAAGAGTCCCCAGAGTTGAATAGCTCAAGAGATCCTAACTCTCAAAAATGTTCAGCGCTTCAAGGGAGTTGTATGGTCCCCATAATAGGGCCACCATGCTGAATGAACTAGAAACTGATGTTTCTTGCTGTCGTCTTAGGCCAGAGTTTGATCAGTTCATCTTATTCATATTCCAAAATGTGTGCTGAGCGTCTGATCACCTTCCTGGGATAAAAGTGAAAGACTGAAGATTGTAGATCTTGTATGTAGATTGGAGGCAGGTACATTCAACGACATAATGTGGACCTCATTTTTTTGATTTGCATTTTCCCCACTGTTTTTTATTAATATACAAATGTAATACATAGTATTTACAATGAATTTGGATGTTTTGTACATTTATGTATCACACCGACTTCACAATCCCTTCCCATTTTCTACCCTCCCACCCCCTCCCTGTCCCTTCCCCCGGCTCCGGCTATCACTTCATACGGTTCCAAAGAATGTCTGGGTTCTGGGTTTTCCAAGTCAGAGAAACCATACAGTGTTTAACATATTAATCTTCCGCACCTGAGTCATTTCACTCAAGTCACCACTCTACCCCAGCTTCCTATTCCTCTAATGGATTCGCAGTAGTCAAATCTTGATATCTCCTCTCTGAATCCAACCAATCCCTTCATTGGGATATTCACCAAAAGTTTTTTTTCTCAAATTTTCCTACATCTTTGTTGTTGTTGTTAAACCTGGCCTTACCCACCAGCTCACACTAGAAAATAATTATAAGCATGTAATTCAAAAGGATAGTTAATTTGGGAAAGAAGAAAAAATAATAAATAAATAAATTTCAATTGCCTTAGCTGAATACTGGAAGGTGCATATTTGTACATTCACAAGGTTATCTTTACATCAATCAGTTTCCTTAGGATAAACTTTCATTAGTGACCTAATAAGTGAATTGCAACAACAAAACAAAGTTAAAACTATATCACATTGCTACATTAAATGAACTTAAATCTATACCGCATAAATATACGTAAAGCGACAGACATGAAGGCAAACCTAGTTATTTCAGAATTTCCTAACTTTCGTATCTTCTTTACTCATATTTCACGGATTACTAACCTACTTTTTTTCTCAGCTCCTTCTCCTCTAGCTGTTGTCACTTTTTCCCTGGGGTCATTGGTGTCGCTGGTCTCCCTTTCACTGTCCAAGTTTCCTTTAAGTATTTTCTGCAATACTGGCTCAGTGGCTGCAAATTCCTTTAAGCTCTCTCTGTCATGGAAAGTTTTAAGTTCTCCCTTTAAATTAAAAGATAATTTTGCGGGATATATCAGTCTTGGCTGGCATTTATGTTTTTTTAGTGCTTGGATGACATTGCTCCATGATCACCTTCTTTTAGAGTCTGGATTGAAAAATCTGCCGTTATCCTGATGGGTTTATCTTTGTAGGTCACCTTCTGTTTTTCTCTTACCGCTTTTAGTATTTTCTTTGTGTTGAATTTCTAGAACTTTAATTATGATGTGTTGTGATGAGGATCTCTTCTGATCAAAGTTGTTTGGTGTTCTATATGCCTGCAAAAGTTCCATGTTTATTTCTCTTCTTAGATTTGGGAAATTTTCTTCCATAATTTCATTAAACATGTCCTTTAAGCCTTTTGTTTTGTCCTCAGTCTTCTCCTTGATTCCCATAATTCTGAGCTTATTTCTCCTTGAATCATCTATCAGTCGTTGTAATGATTCACTTTCTTTATTTACTTTGTATTCTTCATGGCCTGTATGTTGCAGCTCAGTCACTTTATTTTCTAGGTCTGACATACTATTCTGGAGTTGTTTAAAGTGGCTGCTTATTATTACCTGCGTGTTTTTCATTTCCTGTATATCTGCATTCAATTTTTCTATATCTCTGTTGTGTATTTCTCTAATTTCTTCTTTTGTCTTCATTATCTTCTGGTATATTTCTTCTCTGGTCTCCTCTAGTTGCTTTTCAAGGCTCGATTTTTGCTTATCTATGCATTGGTGTAGCTATTCTATTGTCTGTTTTATTTCCTGCTTTAATTCACTGAATTTCTGGGCCCAGCAAATGCCATCATTTTTGCCATATTCATCTTTACTTACCCTGACTTAAATGGGGCTCAGCAAAGAAGCCATGAGTGCTAATAAAACAAGGACCAGAAGAAAGTGAAAGGCTTGCAGCAGGCATACAAAGGCATATTTAGAGCAACCACTTCTTAGAGGCACTAACGTAATAATAAGAAACTAAAAGCAAAAAGGAGTTGGCCAACACAGATGAAGAAACACCCTAGTGGGCCCAGGGAAATCCCCTAAGCCCTGGAGGCAGACACCCTGGGTACTACATATGGGCTGGGATCAGGAGTCTATCATGGCACTGGGGAGGAATAAAAGGGGTCTGTGTGCCTTACCAAAGCATGGGGACTGGCTTCCTTGTTACAAGGAAGAGACTAGCCTTGGAATAACCTGCTTGCATTGTGGTTTAGAACTCTTCAACTGTAGTGAGGCCCAGATAACAAGGGTCAGTCTGAGGAGCAGCCTTTGAGCACATAGAATATATTCTATAAAACTCTGCAAATTCAAGTCCTTGGACAGTACCTATCGTGGGGTAAGAGTCTGAGCAAATGTTTGTTGAATGAGTAATTCAACATGAATTAGGCAATGACTCCACAAAGTAATCACCCCTAATTACATATTAACCCAGGCTAAAATGAGTAACAAACATAGTTTCAGACCAACATCCTCTCCGTGATCGCCTCTTCTGTGAACATGGCGGCAGCAAACACGATTGCAGGTTCTCTTTCCAGGCTGCCAAACCTTCAGCTCTGAACAGTACTTCTCTCTTCTCTGCCTTATTCACTTTCTCATTTCTGAGACCTAATACCTCACATCTACAACATGAGAGAGAAAAGGTTAATTTTGCCTCACAGCTCAAAAGTCTCAGTTCATTCATGTGTGGTCAGTTGGCAGTGGCAGAAGGGCTCAGAGGAAGGGCCCGGTGGGGGAAAGATGCTCATCCCACTGTGACCAGGATCAGGCAGAGAGGTCAGGAAGGAGTGGGGACATGGATTTGTCCCTCCAGGCCACACCCTCAGGGACCCACCCCTTCAACCAGGCCCCATCTCTTAACGGTGTGTGAAATTCTTAGATTAATTTACTCGATCCAATTAACTGCCACAGTCCAGTCTTAGAACACAGGAAGCTTTGGGGGAACATTCTACATTCAAATCGCAGCCCTCTCCATCCTGGCCCTGCTTTTTGTCCAGTTAAATTCATTCACCCTCTTGACTCCAGCAATTTTACTTAAGTGTCAAATTCTTCTAAAAACTTATATCACAAAACTGATTACCACTTCCTCTGCATATTAGGCAAAGTCTATTATTAAACTTAGCACTTAGCATCATATAAATAACTGCGACCTGCCTCTTAGATGGCATGAACCATAGCTAATATCAATACATCCGGCTGATGTTCTAATTAGTCACTGGTTGGCAAATGATTGAAGCCATAAAAGACATTCAAAGAAAGGGTGTTCTAGAAGGAAGCTTCATGGGTCAATTTTATGCATATGGAATGCATATATAGAATATGCATATGGAATTTGCATATGGAATATACATGCACATATGGAATTTTTAAGCCAGCTGTTGAGGTTATCCACTTTAACCCTCAATACCTAAAAGGAACAGTTTGGCTGGCACACTCTGGGGATCTATAGGAGGCTGGAGCACATACCAAAATAAAAGGACATGGACATATTCATTTTTGGTTTGCATTTCATTTATTAGCATGAAGAAATATCCTTCTAATTTCAGAAGATACAGGTGATCTCACTTCACTCAGGATGAGTTAAGTAGTAGGTGCATGACTACACCATTGGCTATCAGATGGCGCTTCAGCCAGGATTACCTAGAGAGGTATCTGTCCTCCACAGCCACTGTACCAGGCCATGCAAAAGCCACTTTGAAACCCAAGAATTTGATCCTAAGTGACCAGCTCATCAGACAGATCTTCACTGTGAGTAGGCTAAAAACCAATGCAGGTGTTTAAACCATTGTTTTGCTGCAGATGGTTTCATTTATATTCTCCGTGTTCACTCATTTCTCCCACTTCGTGTTTGTCAGGATAAAAACTTCATTTCGACCATACACAGATTAACTTGCTGAATCAGCATACTGCCTTAGCCCATTTTATTAATTATATGATAGCTCCGCTGTGAATCTTATTCTGTGCCCGTTACTTGCATAAAACTCCAACTCGTCAGGTCTAATTTTAACAAGAAACTGATAAGCCCATAATATTTTTGGCAGAAGAGTGGTCCATACCAAAGATTAGTGTATGCGGTTTGAGCCATTGTCAATTTTATTTAGTGATAATTGCTCCACCTACATTCAATATACCCTGGAGAAGAGTTGACGTTTCTGAGACATTGTGATGACTGGACTCAAACTCATACTAACAACCAGTTGGATCTTTCTATTCATCTTATTGTCACAACAGGAAGGATTGGAAAAGGCGGTGGTGACCAAACAAAAAGTAGCTAAGATGTACCCTAACACTCTCACTCCTCTTCCAACTGCATGCCTATCCTAGAACCTTGAGGAAGCTGCTAAACTTTCAGAGACAATCCTTAGGCATTAGAGAAATGCAAACCAAATGGCAGTAAGATACCGTCTTACCCAAGTGAGAACCAAGAACTCAAATAGCAAGAGATGCTGGCAAGATTGTGGGGGAAGGAAAACTTTTACATTGCTGGTGGGATGTAACTAGTACAAAACCATTATGGAAAGCAATATTGGAGATTCCATTTGACCCAGTGATCTCTCTTCTGGACATCTGTCCAAAGAGTAAAAGGTAACATATAACAGAGATGCATACATACCCATGTTTATAGCAACACAACTAACAATAGCTAAATTGTGGAAGATACTAAAATATCCATCAACACACCAATGGATACAATGTGCTATATGTACACAAAGGAGTACTGCTCGTCTATAGAGACAGACAGATTTGAGTCATATGTAGGTATGTGTACACAACCTGAGACCATGATGTTTAGTGAAGTGAGTCAGACTCAGAAAGTTAAATATTGTGTGGTTTCTGTAATATGAGAAACCTAAAATATAAATAAATAATAGAGTCACATGGGTGAGATGTTGGGAGTCAGGGTGTATGAGAGAGAGTGTGAGAGGCTGGAAAGGGGGAGGAGGGAATGTGGAGTTGTGTGATATATATGTGCACAAAATTCTCAAGCTCAGTGTAACTATTGTGAATCATGTATGTATACTAATAAAAATGGGGAAAATTAAAAATTTTTTTAAAGCTCTCGGAGGGTCCATTTTCTCATGTGAAATCTGAGAGGACTATGAAAAATTCAGGAAGAAAAGAAAATCGTGAGTCAGTGCCTGCTATAGGCCAGGCACTGCAAGTGCTCAGAGAAATTGGCACACTCACTCCTGGCAACAACCTAATCCTGTAGGTGCTGTCATTATTCTCTTCTGCAATGACAAAGCTCACACCATCAGGAGGTTACTAACTGCACTAGGTCCCACATTCGGTATTAGGGGACTTGGGACGACAAGCAGGAAATCCACCTTTTAGACCCCGCTCCCTACCTCCCACCACCACCTGTCCGTATCACCTGAGTAACACAGCACCCAAAGTGCATAGTACAGAGCCTGAGACAAGGACGTGGGAATGTGGGAAAACACCCTGCCAGAGGACAAAGGATCAGCACAGCAGGAACACATGCACACTTCAGAAATATCAGAGCAGAATCCCCGTCTTCACCCGGTGCTGTATCTGAAGCACCCTCCTTAAGGAGCGGGAAGTTAGAACACAAAATAATAAATGAAGGCTGTAGGAGAGAGGGCAGAAGGGTCTCCAAGGACCTGCCGGCCTGCAGGGACTTACTCGGTTGAGTAAAATGAGGTGCTTTGGAGGAGAGGACTGGGGAGGGCACAAGGGTCAGAAAGCAAGTCAGAGCGTGATTCCATCCCAGGCGCTGTCACTCGGGTTCTAGTCCCTTGTTCGTCCTCTTTGCACTGTGCCCTCGTGTCAGCAAGCAAGAAAAGAATCAAGGTATAAGTCCGCCAGGGCAGCGGTCATGTCCATGTGGAAGGGAGCCCACAGGCTCATGTCCCAACCCCTTTATCTGGCCTCACCCTTGCAGATTTCGCTGGAAATCTGGTCTGTTAACTTCTGCAGTTCCCGGCAGAATCACCACTGGCCTTTTTCTGGGAACGGAGGTACTCTGGGGACACCAGCTTCTAACTCTTAGAATTAGAAAAGCAGAGGGAGCAGAGGGCGCAAGGCCCAGGTCCTCGGGTGATGTCTCAATCCCTTTCTGACTCCATCTTGCTCTTGGAGCACCGCAAACTCACGGGAAGTTTTACCCCCCCCCCCCCAGCTCACTCTGGCCTTCTCTCCACCTCTCCCCTTCTCCAACCAGCTGGTGGAGCTTTGTGATCAACAGCTTACACTGGGATCATGACTTTGCCACTTTAATAGCTGGGTGGCCATTGAGCCAGTTACTACATTACTAATTTATCTGAACTTCACTTTCCAAATCGATAAAATAGGATAGCTATGTGTTCCTCAAAGACCTCAGGGAAGACGCAACGAAGTAACATAAACAAGGAGCCACGCCTGTGCACTTCTCAGGGATCTCCCTCCCTCTACGATGAGCTCAAGCGTGTGGCCGTGGATCAAAGTGGGGCTCAGAACACGAACGCTAATCTGCCTCAAGTTTACAAATTACTTTTGATTTAACTGATGTGTTAACATTCCATTGCTCGAGCACTCGTTAAAACTAAAAGCGTCCACCTCATAAGGTTGTTGTAAGGATTAAGTGGATTAGTCCATCCAGATATTTAGAGAAGCATCATTTATTATGACTTATGTTGTTATATTATTCCATGTTAAATGTCATGATAGATATTAAATGAGGAATAAGGCACAGATTCAGTTCCCGAGGAAGATGGGGGTGATGCCTTGATAACATCATTGAAAGGTAAAGGAGAAGACGGTCTACAAACTCACTTACTTGCCAAGACTGTTACCTGGGGTGTGACAGACACAGGCTTCAGAACCAAATCTTCCCACTGCGATCTGCCATGTTCTTTGTACCATAATACTGAACACTTTACTTCAACTTTCCTCCAATAGGATCATATATTCTTGACTTTGATTTTTGCCACTCTACATTTTTTTTCTGCTTTCACACTTTAGGTTGTTACTAATTCTCCCTCTCTAGCAAGGATCCAACGTCCCTCCTCCATAGGTCACTTAGGTAGAACTTTAAGTGGCTCCAGACTCTCTCTCCCACATGGTTTGTTCTTCAGGAAATACAAACACAAATATTTGACCTGACAAACGCCAGAGGCAGGTTAATCCAACACTTCACTTTGGCCAACAGAAACTTGCCAAGGTATGCCTGCTGACCACTTCCGCAGCGGGGAGTCAAAGCTAGTTGGTTACATTACCCTTCCTTCAGGTGACCTTTATCAGCCTCTAAGGAGGATGTGTACCAGTTCTAACCCCTTCCCTCAAGGAATAGGACTGAATACACCTCACACCATAAGCATCTTGCTCGTGCCAAAGACAATCTCCACACAAATTCTGTTAGCCTGCTACCTATCAAGTGATCTACTGCCAGTCTTCTATATCTTTGATGTGGATGTAGGATCCAAGAACCACAGAATCAACCTGGTGCCGTCCCTTTGGTAAGTTGTGGAATCTTTACACCTTGACTAACACTCTCAGCTGAATATCTCATCACATAGACCCGTTGTGTGCATTTCAACTTTCGCATCAGGCGGGTACGATGCACCAATCACCTTCCAAGTGAGCTTTCTGGGAAATTCTCCAAAAGTGCCTTTCCAGCTCGAACGCCACTTTCTTCAGATCACCTTCGCAGTGGCCTCGTTGGGCGGTGCCATCATGTTTCCCTGGCTGTCCTCCTGCATCTCCAGCAGACCTTGCCACAAAGGCGGCACGGAGCTTGCCATGCATGTCACAGGCTCTGTGATGGATCTTTGCCTCACTGACTTAGACTGCCAATTGCAGCCGCGTCCCATCACCTATCCCCCGGCATCTGTGAGCTTCCTTCAGGAGCCTTCAGTGTCCACCAAGCGTGGCAGGCAGGACGTCTCTTACACTGGCCCACACTGTGGCTGTGAAGCATTTCTATGTGGCTAATAAATTAAGTCATATTTCTTAAACCCTATGTACCAGGTGCCAATTCTTAGTCCCTTATTTTCAAAATAACACTAAGGTATATATGTAGTATTTTACCATAATCCCAGATAAATAAACTAAGTTTCAAGGCAGGTTAAATAGCATAGCACCTCAGGATGCATCTCAGCCACAGCACTAGGCAGAAGTCCCTCTGGGACAGAACCAATGGAATCAAAGAAATCTGCAAGGAGGCAGGAGACGTGAGCTTTACCCAGCCCTGCTATTATTCTGACGGCGGTCTTGGGATGTCTCCTTCCCCTGTCTGAGTTTCCTCATCTGTAGATGAAGGAATTGGACACAGGGATCCCTCGTACCCTTCCAAGGACAGAGCTCCGAGCCACTGAAAGGTGCTCCTCTGAGTGCCTGTTTCACCTTGGCCTGCCCAGATGGTTTAGTCGGTATTTCCCGTGTGGTAATCAGGCTCGATGTGTTATTTCCTCTCTGCACTTCCACCCTCCTTCGTTTGGGATCCTTTGCATTGCTTTTCTGTGTTGCTCATGTTTACCAAGAGCCTGATTTAGAATCATCTGTAAATTTCATCCAAGGGCGGTTATTCACCTCCTACCCAGGGAAACATCACCAGCCAAGTGAAATACCTGTGGGCGGAGCTTGCACTCTGGACCCCTCTTCCTTTTCATATGTTTCTCTAAACACCTGCTCTCAGGGTGTCAGCATCATCCTGAAAACCCGTGCATCCGGGGCACACAGGCCAGGGCAGGAACCTTGCACAACGTGCTTACTCTTCGCATAACCTTTCTGGCCTTCAGCTTCTTCCTCTTGTAAACAAGGATAGTTAACACCCCCAAAAGTCACTGGGCATATTAGAATTACATGTGGCATACAGCGCAGCCTAATGCAGGACCAGCGACAACTTAGTCCCCTTTCCCTCCTTTCTGAGGACTTGGTGGAGGGCCATCTAGCAAAAGCTTTTGTTTCTGAACCTAAAAATTTCTATCTTTGTCGGAACAGAATCATAAGGAGTCTCTTAGTAGCGACGTACAATACTGCTCCTATACTTCTTAGGCATAGAATGTTTATCTTTAACCTGTAAAAAAATAAAATAAAATAAAAAACAACAACAAAGAAAAACTCCTGAGTCTCCCTGGAGAGTTTCCTTGGGGAGTTACTCAATCTTGGATAGTTTCTATTTTTACTTAGCCTGTCTAAGTCTTTGCATTTTATACTCCTCTGAGGATTAAAGGAAATAATACATACATAATGCCAGGCCATAACAGGTGCTCAACACTTCACGCGTACAGACCTTTGAAGCCTAATTGTCATATCTGTCTAAGGGAGAGAACAGTTTTTACCTGTGAGGTGATTGTGAGTGCCCACACACTGCCGTCAGCGGATGCGTGTAACACACCACAGGCACTCAGGATGGGGTAAGAGCTGTTCCCTCCCTTTGCCAGAAGAGTTTTGTGCTGTGTTGTCACAGTTAAGATAGAAAGAAACACGATGAAATAGAAATTCACAAGGACCAAGCACATGAGATCTACTCCTTTCCTTGAAAGGCCCCTAAGAGTTAAACTCAGGACGTGGTTGAAACACAATGATGGTTTTGCCTGAATAAAAATTTACAAGATGATCACATTTGGATCATATCAAAATCTCTCTGCTCCAAAGATGCATTCCAAGCAGTTGACATCCATTTCAGTTGGATGCTAATCCAGTTTTTAAAAGTTAATCCAAACTTGACAAGAAGCTGATCTCATCTATTTTTCCAGAACATCCTACTCCCAGATAAATTTTCTGGGACGGAAGTGGGTAGCATGGCTGTCAGAAACACAACCGAAGGCACGCCTCCTCCTTTCTTCTGGGATCGAAGCAGCCTCGTTACGTCTCATCAGTTACTCCTGCCACAGCCTTTGTGCCTTTCATGTGAGGTTTCCCAATATATAAACATATACACACAAACACACAAACATAAACACATATACACATATGCACATACACATTATTTCCTGTCTTACAAGCCCTGGAGCCCGGAAGCCCAGCCCTAGAAGGGCCTTCAAATAGTTCGTCTTCTTCTTCCCACCAAGCTGCCACCAGATCCCATCCATTCTCTCCATTCTATCTCCTCGCCATCTCCCAAATTTGTCACTTTCTCTTCCTCCCAGTTTTCATTCCCCTGTTGAGTCTCCATCGAGCTGCTGCATTTACTGTGACAAATTTTTAGACCACCCACGGTCCACTCTCTGCAGTACAGCCTGATCTCTGCACTGTCCACAGGATCGTACCACTGCCCAGTTAAAACCTTCCGGTGTCTCCTGTCAGGAGGAGGCACACAAAGCTTCCCTGGGCTGCAGGATCTCGGCATACTTCCAGCCCCTGCCTATCTCTGCCACTGCTCCCACTGCACGTTCAGTCCAGCCATACCTAACTTCAAATGTGTCTTGTGTTTCAGGCTCTAACACACCTGGAAGTCCCTGAGAGCTCTTATTTGCCCTTCAGCACTAACATAAACATAATGTCCTCCACAGGCCTTTCCTGACCACCCCACCCAGCCTGGCACAGCTGTCTACTTTCTCATCTATGGTCCCACACACTTTGTACCCACCTGGTTGGCAGCCTCTTAGAAATAACCATTTGCATGTCTGCTCTCACCTCTGCTCTGTAAGGAGGCCAAAGCTGCGTCATGCCACCTTGGAGTCCACATTCACAGAGTGGAGTATATGCATTCACGGGGAAGATGCGTTCACTGGCATCCACTATATGCACCACACTAGAGAGCCAGAGGTGAGCACAGACCCTACACTCAAGCCACAGACGCAGAAAGTGTGGCCAAT
Organism: Ctenodactylus gundi; assembly: GCA_004027205.1. Lineage (NCBI taxonomy): Eukaryota > Metazoa > Chordata > Mammalia > Rodentia > Ctenodactylidae > Ctenodactylus > Ctenodactylus gundi. Next base: position 115,949 of record PVKB01002198.1, on the reverse strand, counting down.
TCACAGAGACACACAGCTGCACCACGTGGCTTGGTAAAAGGAAGCGTGAGATGCTGCCACTGGAGTCTCCAACAGGGGTCCCAGCCACTCCGGACAACAGAAATAACCATCCGAACAGAGGAGACACATATTATCACTTTACCATTTGTGTTTTTGGATGCTTTTGAAATTTTAAATTTCAGTTTATGGTCTAAGATGCAGACTGGGCCCCAGATCAGATCCCACCGAACAGACGACAGAGTTGCATGAAACAGAGTTCATAGACCCTTGTCAGCTCTGCTTTTATTTTTCAGACAGCATTGCTTCAACACACCAAAGACTTGTACAAATTCATAAAAATTGAGAAGCAAATGGTATCACAGAGGTATAAGCTAGTATCCAAGAGCTTGGTATGAGGTGCCAGAAGACTGCAGTGGCTGTGTTGCCTGGCAAAGGCCCAAGAAGGCCTCTGACTAGGAGCTAGGGAGGCCTCGGGATGGCTGTGGGAGGGAGCCATAACCAACCCAAGGAGGGTCCATAGTCTGGATGGGGTCCAGGGACAGAGGTAGAAAAGAGTTCAAGATAAATCTGCAAACCAAGCTTGACCAGTGTCCAGAAAGGAAATGTGTGGCAGGGCTCTAACCCCAGACACCATCTCTGTGGAAACTGGGAAGTCAAGGAGACTGGCCAGTTTCCATCACGTACAGGAAAGTCAAGCCTACCGCTCAGCCAGAGCTGCTTTTCCACACAGCTCTCTCACCTGGAGTAAGGCATGCTGGGAAAAGCAAGCTGCTGGCTCACCACAGGAGCCAAGCAAGCTTCCGCTGCTGCCCAACAAGGGATTCACAAATGAAAGGAAGCCAATTTGGTCAACATTTGCTGAAAATTGAGGAGAAACAAAAAGACAAATACTGAACACCAATAAGAGTAAAACAGCAAGGATTAAAGAGCAGAAGAACTAATAAGCAAGAACCAAAAGTGAAGTTTTAGCTTAAATTTATTCAGTAACCTCCAAGAAACTGAGAACTCATTGTTGCTGTGAGAAACAGGTAATCAAGGCTTCGTGGAAATATAGACGATGTTTGCAACTTTTTTAAGTGAGGGGAATGGCAAAATAATAGATTGGTCATGCTCAAGGACCACGTCAGCAACCCAGAAATCCAGAGGAGCACGGAGCCAAAGATGAAAAGGAGGAAAATATGAGAAAATTAAAACTTAAAGGAGAATAGCTTCAAAAGCTTAACATTCTCTGACAGGAGTTTCAAGCACAGAAAAAAAAAGATGCTAACACTAAAATGGGATATTAATGAGGGGAAGAAATATTTCTTATCCCAATAAAGATGCTGATCTGTAGGCTGGAAGAGACATTCCAATGGGAAGGATAATGAAGGGAACCAAAAGGAACAACAGAATGAAACAAGAACTGAGTCCCAGTTACAAACTCCAGCAACTTAAAGAACACAATCCTGAACTGTGCCAAATGATCGGTCAGTAACTAAACAAAAATCAAATGAAAAAATCAAAATCAGGTGACAATGGAGGGGTATCTTCAAAATTATGAGTGATGAGAAAATGGGTTTTGAACCTAAAATTCTATAAGCAGTGTGAAGCTAGTGAAAGAAATTCCAGAGATCCAAAGAGAAGTATCTGGTAGGTAAATAATTAATAATAATAATAATAATTGTCACCCCCGCAGTTCACCACCAAAAGTGTCCAGACCTCAATTCCAGAACCATGTAAATATGTTACCTTACATGACAAAAGAGTCTGTAGATATGATCAAATTAAGAATCCTGACATGAATCGTTAAGTTGGAAACCTCACTGCGGACGCCATCTAATTTGATTCGGTTAGCCATTCCAAACTGTACACATATCTTTAAATATCACAAATACATGCAATTTTAGTAAGTCAATGAAAATGTAATTTTTAAAAGCAGGACATAATCACACTGCAGTTAGAGGGATACAACCCTACAGAAACGTGGTCACGGAGATACCATGCTGCTCGAATGGAAAGCAGAAGGATGGGGCCGTGAGCCAAGGCGTGTGAGTGGCTGCTGGTTCCTTCCTTGCTCCTCTCGATTTTATCCTTGGAAATCCTATCCATCTCCCATATTCCCCTTTTGAAAAAAAAAGCACTTGAGGATGTGATCTAGCAAAACAAAAACAGAATCTAAGAAAAAGAAACACATTTAATACAAGGGAAGTTATCCAGAAGCAAAACGTAAAGACAGCTGTGGCCACTTTTTAATACATTCAACAAGCAGTCAGTCAAAATTAGAATAGAAAATCAGATTTTGTGAAAACTTTTCCTTTTTTTTGATGAGACAGTTTCACTCTGTAGTCCAGGCCGGTCCCAAACTCACTATGTGGCCCAAGATGGCCTTGAACTCACAACAATCTTCCTGCCTCAGCCTCCCAAGCGCTGGATTTACAGGCATGCACCACTGTGTCTGGCTAATTTCTTTATGGTGCAGGGGAATCAAAACCAGGACTTTGTAGATGCTAGGCAATCCCTCTATCCACTGAACTACACTACCAGTCCCTTGGTATTAGGAATAGAATCGTGAACAGAAGGGACAAGCCCTCTATCGCAGAGTCTATCAAGCATGTTCAGACTCTGACCTTTTTGCCCTTGTTTTCTGGAGCAAAGAGGACCTGCCTTAGGTGATGTGTAAAATACCTAATGTAGTTTATGTACATACACAAATACTAAAACTTCTTTCAAAGTTTTCGATTTCAGTATTTTATTTCAGTTTCAGAGATTAAATAATGCCACGGAAACATAGAAACTGGAGTTAGATGATAATCTGCCTGAAATAAAAAGTAACCAGGAAGAACGTGTTTATCCTAAGTGGATCGAGCCAGTCAGAAGAGCACAAATATTGTATGATTCCACTTGATACAACCTAGAGTACTCGAGGGTGCACACCTGCAATCCCAGATTCCTGCGTGCTCAGGGAGGAGGCCTGCCAACGGGAGCCCAGCCTGGGCAAGACCCTTCCCCAAAGGGAAAAACTAAAAAGGCCTGAGGATGAGGCTCATTGCTAAGGTCCTGGGCTCAATCTCAGTAGTACAAAATATATACACAATGATAGCCGCCAGGGGCTTGTGGCCGAGAGGGAGGGAATGAGACGTTAGCATTTCCTCGGTAGGCAGAGAGTTTAGTTTGGGAAGATAGACAGTTTTGGCGACACACGGTAGAGATGGTCCCACAGCACTGTCAGCGTACTTACTATCACTAAGCTGTACATTTACAAATGGTTAAAATGATGACTTTTATGCTATGTATATGTTACCAGCAAAAAAAAAAAAAAACCTTTTTAATTTTGTAAAGCTCACATAGCAATCACACGTGTGCACAGAAACAAACCGTTTGTTGTGGGACAGGGGTGAGAAGGGAGGAAGGGAGGGAGGCGCACTCTATCTTAAGACTTTCTTTCCTGTTTGTGTTCTTTAACCACATGCATGCATTATTTTCACATTTAAAATAAAATATTTTTTAAAAATGAGTACGAAGAGAGAGTTTGGGTCCACGTTTCTGCTTGACTTGCACTCAAATTCTCAAAACACTGCTTTATAGAAGCTGATTTCCAAGAAGCCTTCAAAGCCCCTTTCATTATTATTACTCTAAGCCGTTCCCCTGGAATCAAACACTTGTGTTTTTCCGATGGAGCTTGAATCCACAGCCTGTGAGAGTCCACGCGTTTGGAAGCCCCCTCCGTGCAGCCGCCTTTGAACTGCTGCGCTTTCCCGGCTCCCCACGAGTCCAGCTGGCTCCCCACCCAGCACATCCTCAGGCAGCCAGGATAGACTGAGTCGCCCGCAGGGGCCCCCAGAGCCTCTTGGAAGGTGCCCATTAAGGAAAGCAGACCCACCAGCAAAGCAGACCTCAGAAAACTCCCAGCCTGCAGCTGTTCCTCTCCTGGGCCACAGCCGGCAGGCTGACGGGTGCCAATAGAAAGGCCTTGGACCAGGCCTCCGCGTCTTGCAGAATTTGCCAGCAATTCTGGATCCTAGCATGTCAGAGTTGGAAGAGGCCTCAGCAATCATACTGTAAAGCCGTTCCGCTTTATGTGGGGAGAAAGGAGGCCCAGCTCCGCATACTCAGAGACAAGGAGGCAGAGGCAGAGCCCACGCTCGACTGTAGGTCCAGACGTCAGGAAACGCGCCTGTTCTAGGTTTAAGTCCTGAAGGACTTCCACGTGAGGAATGATGGCTGTAAAGACAAGGCGAGGGGGCCCCTGCCCCTCCCTCATCTCTTCAGTGCCTGCACCAGCCTCATGGTGAGCTAGTCCCCAGGTTCTTGCCAGTCCCTTCACCCCCAAGGGAAAGGACACGCCACCCAAACCTTGATAGTCCCAGGCCTGGAAGGAGAGGCAGTGTAGCCTGGAATTAACGAGAGACCTGAATTCAGGTCTCAGCTTTTCCCGTTTTTGTGTGACTTGAACAAATTAATTATTGTCTATTAATTATATATATATATATGTCTGTAGCACACAGAACTGAGAACACAGTGAATTTGTTTCCTGTGTGCATTGTCACTTGACTTAAACTGATTAATCTGCACCTCAACCCCTTGAGATAATTATTTTGTGTGTGCAAGCATAAGTGTGTGGGGGGAGTGTGTGGGGGTGTGGGGGTGTGGGTGTGTGTGGGTGTGTTACTGGTGAAGGAACCCAGAGCTGTCACAATGACCAACTCCCCAGCCCTGCCCCTTGTATAAATTTTGAGCTAGTGTCTTACTACATTCTCAAGTTGCCCAGGCTGAGCTCAAACTATCAGCTGCTCTGTTTCAGCCTCCCAGACCACCATGCCTATCTTATCTGAATAAAGAAAATTACTGCTGGGGGTAAGCTGGAAGAAGCGCTATCGCACTGATGTCCACACCCACATCGCCTAATTCAGGTCATTTTCATTCTTGCCTCTAGATCCAAGCATTAATTCTTCTTTCAAGTTCCGGGTCAGTGACCATAAAGAATAAGACTTCACCTTCAGTTTTCTTTTATTTCTGTGCACCCTCGTTTTAAATGCACCTAGGTCAGGCCTAACAACACAGGTAGAATGACAGCTTGGCTTCTGATAGGAGTGCTAACGTCAGTCTGTCATTCCTGCCCAAAGGACCACATCCTGAAAGACAGTGAGGGCAGTCAGGGTTCATGGGGGATCATGATTGGTTAATGACATCAGCCATGAAAAAACGGATCCAAGAACTAGGCAGGTCCCGCAGAGCACACACCCCTTCCTTAAGATTCCCAAATCTTCCCAAAGCCACTCACACCTGATAACAAGGGAAATCCAGGAGTACTAAATAATGCTGTTAAAGACCATTAGCACCTTCTTAAGACCGTTTCCCAGATGCAGCCTGAAACAGCCAAAGAACACAGAATGGGGGAGTATTTTGGAGAGAGAACAGGGAGCTGTCAGGTAGCATTTTATGTAAGGAGCAAGAATTCAGTTCTGTTTATTACCAAGCCTTCATTTCTAAGCAGCATCCCCAGGACACCCAGGAAGGTAGGGGGAGGTCATGATGGAATTCACGTGCTCATGAGGACCAGTGGAAGACAAAGTGTGACCTTGGTGATTAATGCAGACTCTTCAAATCTCGTGTATTTCACCTATACAATGTAGACAATAACCTCTGACTCATTGTGCTTTATTGTGCTATTAAATAAGACATATCATGCAAATACAGAGAACTCTACCCAACGTAGGTGTTTGCAAGCGTGCATTCCCTACTTCTTACCTTTCTTCCTCAAAGCCACCTCATGACCTGTTGTTTGCAAGACAGGATTGTTGAGGTACAGTTTTCGTTCAGTAAGATTCATTCACCCTGGATGAACAGTTCTGCAAGCTATGGCAAACACATGTGGCAGCATAAATACTAATGTAATAGCTACAAAATGATACCACTCTTCCACAAAGCCCTTCACACTCTGTCTGTCCAATCTCTTGCCTCTCCAGCCTTGGGCAAGCATCGATCCTACTTCTGCCCCTATACTTTTACTTTTTTATTGCAATCCATTTTAAAACACATAAATCCAAACAGCAAATAATTCTCTGGAGTTTTTCCTCCACTTTCTACTCAAAAATAGCTCAGCTCTGGCGGCAAGCTCTTGGTTCCAGGAAAATTCTTCATTAAATAAATGAATTCCATGTGCATATTAAAAAGACATTCTGCTTGGTATTCCTTCTATTTAGAGCCACAGTTAAGCCACCAGGGGCCCAGGGAGCCTGTCAGGGTCTCCCTGTCTCTGTTAGCTCACACCCTCTGCCTCCACACCAGCCCAACTGCAGACCTGGCTCCAGGCCCAGGTGGTAAAGGGAAGTCAAGGTGCCAGGGCGGCTCATGGGAGTGTGTGCTCCCCTACCCAACAATGCATACTGATGCTGGCCTGCAGTTCCTGATCAGTCATGGCCATACAACAATCCACAATAACATGTACAAGAAAAGCTTTGGGACTATGTATTAGTTTGGGTTGTTTCAAAAGACAGAGTTGAAAGAAATTATAACAAAAAGAATCTATTCGAAAGGCTTACAAATCCGAGTATAGAGATAGTCCAAGATGGTGGCCTGTACATGCAAGAGCTGGAGTGCCCTGTGGCTGCTCAGCTGCAAAGTCGAACTCCCATCCAGGACTGCAGGACAGTCAGTGAGTGTCTGCTTTGGATCTCAGTTGTTCAAAGAACAGTGGTGAAGACCAGAGCCTGAAGATGGGCAACTGGAGAGCAGCGATGGCAGACAAGCACAAGTTGAGACTGGAGCAAATCTGTGATGAAGGTCTGAGGCTTGAAGCAAGTTGGCGTCCATAGACAATTGCAAAGGTGAGAGCTTTCCCAGAGGGAGAAGCTATGACAATCTTTCTTCTTCCATCCTTTTATGCAGTTCTAGTTCCAACTGGGCTTCCCACATCTGGGTTGGTACTCTCCCCTGTTTTGATGGCCCACAGATCACTCACACTCTAATCGGGCTGGTTCTCAATTCCCAGTCTAGGCCTGGTTCCCCAAACCCTGATGATCCAGGTGTGGTTCCTGATTGCCTCAAGTTGACATAATCTCTCTAACGGTCATAGACTAGAGATAAGGTAGTGGGAGGGGGTGGATATTCTCTGAACTTCTTTCCTTCAGAGAAATTCCAGGATCCAGGAAGACTGTGTAATAATATGAGGCCATTCCCTCCCACCCCTATTCATTTCCATGTGCCAGACTTTGGGAAAGGCATGAGAATTAAAAATGGACAAGTAGAGAAAGAAATTAGACTTGGTTTCTGCCCATGAACTGACTATATAATAATGAAGTAAAACCAAGGAAGAACTTGAGAAAAAGAGTCCAGGAGGAAGAGCCCAAGAGGCAGCATGCAGTGTGCAGCTGTGCCACATGTGGCAGGAGGGACCTTTCCTGGGGAGACATGAACACCAACATCCATTAACCCCAGAGCGACACAACAGAGAGGTCAATGTAGCAGTTACACCAAAGTCCAACTTGGTGAACCAATGAGTTTATCAGCAACTCACAGGAGCCTGGGGCCCTCAACCAACAGGTCCCAAAGACTGAGAAGTCCCAAGACCTGCAGTCAGCAAGCTGGAGGCCTCGGAAGGCCCATAGCTATGGTCCAAGGATGAAGGTCTGAGAGCCAGGAGAGCCAATGGTGTAAGCTCCAGTCTGAAAGGCCACTTCCATAGTGGGCAATGTTGTTGAATGGCCACATAATAGGTAAGAGCCTCAGTGTGGAGTCTCTAGGCTTTCTCTGAGTACCTGCTCTATGCCGTGGGACACACTACTTAATTTTCTGGATATCAGTTGGCATATGTATTAAATAATGATGATAGCATCCACCTTATGGAGTGATTTTGAAAAGTAAATGAAAAAGATTTTATAAATTATTTAATAAAATTATTTGGTAAGAAGAAAGTTTTGGTTTTGTGATACCAACTATCGAAGCTCAGGCCTTACAAATGCTAAGCATGCACTCTATCACTGAGCTGCACCCCCACCCAAGAAGGAAATGCTCAATAAACTTTTGCCATATATGTAGCTGTTGCTATAACTAGTACGTTTTCCAGCTTCCAGGGCTTTTTTCACATTCGGTGTACTCTTAGGCACAGCCTGGTGAAGGAGCAAGACTTGTTCCTACTAGAGCTGAGGACTGGACTCTGAGAAGCGAAGTGTCCCTGCCCAGGTCTCAGCTGGTAAACACAGGGCCTGAGTCCTGAGTCCTAACACCACAGCAACTGTTACTACTCCTCTATCTGTGCTCTTTGTAACACTCAGTCTACTCCTCCGTAGAGCAGAGTTGGGAGATAGTGTTATGAAGGCTTCACCTCACTTGAGCTCATCCAGCAAAAATGTATCAAAGTCAGATAAGATTCAGAAGAGTAACAGCCTTGACCAGAATACATTTGTAGGAAAAGAATTGGACACTGGGAGGTAGTATGAGAGTAGCTGATTACCTTATCTTTGGAACGAGTTAGCTCTCTGCCACTAAATCTACCCAGCAGTGGACAAGTCCCTTAATTCTATGCGACCCAGTTTCCACATTTGAGATATCTACCTCTTCCTAGACCATCCACATAGAAACCCTGAGTCACTACTAACTAGTTTTTTTTTTTTTTCCTCCAATCGATGCCTACTACTCTTGGACCACTGGAGTAAAGCCCCAACTCTGTAATAGGGCCTGAAGCCGGACTCTCAGCTGCTTGCTTAGTTCCATCCCCCTGTGCTCACTACACCCCACACCTGGGAGAACCCTACGTCGAAGGGAAACAGGACAGTCTCCTAACAAGAATCCTAGGTCGAGCTGGAACTCTCTCTGGCAAAAAAAGCACAGCTATCACCTACACATCGGCTTCTCTTCCTTGTTGGTTTATGCCAAACCTCCCTGCAACCTCACGTGTGCTACTTCACTTAACCAAAATGTTCCCTTCCTCTCGAACAGTGACCATTCTAAGGCGGATTTCTGCCTCCCAGGGGGCTATAAGTTTCATGAGCATGGGCCACAGCTATCTTGTTCATCACATATCTCAAGGTGTTAACAGCTCCTGAATGAGTGAAAAGGGGGATGAGTGAGATTATTACCACATTTATCTGCAGATTGCCTCTTCTCCTTTCTATTCTATAGCTGGAAATAGAGACATTACGAGTTATCCAGTGGTCAGCCCCTCAACGCAGGGCCTCTGGCCAGGCCCGGACTCCCTGCTCAGTGTGTTCCGCTGCTCCGAACTCTCTCCTAGTGTTTCCTCTCCTACCTCTGGATCTGAGCAACTCAATCCACACAGTTAATCACTGAGAATGGAAAAGAAATTTCTCTGAGCACAGAAGAGTCCTCTTTTCCTCCTCTTTTAGTAGGGGGCCTTTGGCAAAGGAAGTTTACTTCACATAGATACAAGAAATAAACATGTTCACCAGGTTGAATGCAGCCCATCCAGTGTCTGTTTAGATTAAAACCCCAGGGCAGTGTCCAGATGACCTCATCTCCCCGTGTGGCAGGAGTGTGCACCAGGTTCAGGCCACACTAGGGGGCTCCACCCCCAGAGAAGCACATAAGGAAACAGTTCAAAATCTGTTGCTCCCAGGCCGTCCTAATGCCTGAAACTTGAGAGGCCCCTGAACTTGGAGGAGAGGTCAGTCAACCAAACGCTCCATTGTCCACTGAAAGTTAACCCCACGCAATGCCAGATGCTCAAAAACAATGCCATTTTCCTACAGTGGAGAGTTTTGTTTTTTTTCTCTCAAAGTGCTGCCACGAACAGCTTAGCTTCTTTTAATCCACGGCTCTTTTAATGACCTGGAGAGAGGAAATGCAGCAAAAATGGCTTCTATCCCAGGATGAGGCACCGGGGAGTTTGGACTCTCATCCGTGATTTGATAGCTGTAGAACTTGTGCAAGTCACGGAGCCTCGAGGATCCTCAGTTTCCTCACCTGTAAAGTGGAGGTAGTGGGGCTGCATACAGCAGCCAATAGGTGATGTACACAAAAGTCCCGGCTCATGGGTTCCACCGTAATTCACCAGTTCTCTTTAAAACCGAATTTCCAGATTTCATTTCACAGAGTGGGACTTCTTTACAGCAAGGTCCACCAGCAATCACTTTCTCCTCAGCTCACCACCATAGCCACACAGTGGGCTGAGAAAGCCTTTGTGAGATGCATAAACCAGTGAGCCTCTCTGACCACTATGGTGCCAAGAGACTTTTCCCACTCTCCCGGTTCGGGGCTAAAGGTTTATCATAGAACGATGAATCACAACCCTGAAGATTCACGACACCTTCAGAACAAGCAGATTAGAAGAAAACTCTATGGCACACGGATGGGGGAAAGAGGGGGACAGAACCAGGACCTGATGAATGCAACCCACCACCTGACAGGGTGAACAGTGGCCTCGTTAAACCGGCCCTTGGCAGAGGCACTTGGGGAGTTCTTACTTACCAGCCTCTGCAGACCTGTCTGCCATCCACGGCAGCCTCCACCTCGGATTGGGAGGCCTGCATCCGGCAACCAGGGGTCCTGCTGCTTGGAGTCAGCTCTCTGAGCTGTCAGCTTGGGAGAGCGGGATATTGAATTCATCAGTCACGCTGACAGGGCCATGGGGCAGGGGCAGGAGCCCAGAGTGTAGGAGAAACCCCACTAAGGGCAATGCTGCACACAAAAACTGGCCTGGCTTTGGGCAGAGTGACCTGTTGAGCCATATTAAACACACCAACATTCTTTTTCTTTCTTTTTGCTTCAAATTGTACTACATGATGAATGGGGAATGTTAGCCTCTGATCCTCTGTCTCAGAAAAGCTTTGAGTCATTTTGTGAAAAATTTTTTAGTGTTTTTATGGACTCTTCATGTTATATAAGATTTTGCTTTTCAATAATTGGACCTTCTGCTCCTATTTGGAAGAGGGAAAGAAATTGGAATTTATTAAACACCTGCTTCCTGCCATGTGTGCGTATCTAGCACTCCATCTATTTCTCTGAGAGGTAGGTACAGATATTTCCCAAATTATAGACGAGAAAACAAAGGGGAGAAGTAATGAACTTGCCAAGTCCTTTCACAAAACAGAACCAGAATTTCAACTCAACTCTATGCAAGTCTGAGGTGGGTCAGCGTTGGACATCGGCCCCAAAAGCAGTAACCAGCGTTGGCTTGGCCCACTGCTCGTAACCTCGACACCTGCCTTAGTTACTTCCTCATTGTGGACACACCATTCCAACACCCACAACCTAAGGGATGGAAAGGGTTATTTTAGCTCACAGTTTCGGGAATCTCAATCCATACTCCGGCAGCTCGCAGTGGGAAAAAAAAAAAAAGTCTGGAAGTGGAGGAACCACAGGAAAGCTATTCACAACATTGTAACAGGAAACAGAATGGGCAAAGGGTGGAGCTAGAAAGGGAGTTATCCCTTCCAGGTCAAGCCCCAGTGATGTGACACTCCCTACCAGGCCCCACCTCTTCACAGCACAGGAAGTCAGTGAATTAACCGCCATGATTGAAACACATTCCAAACAGGAGATTCTTGGGAGACATTCCACATCCAAACCATAACAATTTGTTTATCACCGGTGAGCTTGGAAGTGAATCATTTCTCCTAATATGCTTTAGCCAGAGTCCTGCTAAGGTGCCTGGCTAAACCTTCAGGTCAATTGCTGTCAGAAGGAGCTCCGGGTCAGCTGGTCTCTGAAGAGATCCTCCTAGAACTCACTCCAGGCCTGGTCCACTCTAACAGTCATCAGGAAGCACCTTCTTCTCGATTCTCAGAGTCAGAATGGACCTTGCAGTTCTCCCTTTTCAAAGTGCTGAGGCAGGAGGATTGCTGTGTGTTTCAGGCAATCTGGGCTACATACTGAGTTAAGGATCAGCCTGGACTACAATGAAAGACCCTGTCTCAAAGAAAGAAAGAAAGAAAGAAAGAAAGAAAGAAAGAAAGAAAGAAAGAAAGAAAGAAAGAGAAAAGAAGAAAAAAGAAGGGCTGGAAGAATGGCTCAGTGGTTAAAGTGCTTACCTAGCGAGTGCTAAGTCAAGCACTAAGTACCCAAGTTTGATTCCCCAGCGTCACATAAGCAGGGCCTGGTGGCATGCACCTGTAATTTCAGCACTCAGGAGGCTGAGGCAGGAGGATTGCTATGAGTCCAAGGCCAGCCTGGACTTCATAGTGAGTTCAGGACCAGCTGAAGAAGAAGAAGAAGGAGGAGGAGGAGGAGGAGGAGGAGGAGGAGGAGGAGGAGGAGGAGGAAAGAAGAAAGAACGATTAAAGTGCCAGGCCCATCCTAATTGGCATGGATGGCGAGATGAGGAGAGACATTTGGGGATTTCACAGCTGATGGAGAGCCAGGCCACGGCCTTCTCCGGCTACGAGGCTTTAGGATTGTGTGGGATGAAGGGTCTTCTGTGGCTCACAGCCTGTACTCACCCTGCTACCCCAGCCTGGCTTCCATGCCAGAGATTAAGTGCCAGTGTTAGTACTTTCAGGTTAGTGATCCTGAATCACAGCCTTGGAAGGGACTGGAGGGCTGTCAGGTCCAATCTTCTGTTCAATAGTTACAGCTCATCTGCATCCTCCCTGCCAAGTGGTTAAACCTCTGCTTTCCTCTTCCAGCTCGTTGCCTCTTTCCTTCTTTTCACAACGTGACTGTTCAAGATTCTTCTTGTCTGTTGTTTTGGGACAATATAGGCAAAGGTAGGCAACCCGGAAAAGCCTTGGTCTCTCAACATACATGCAGAATTAGGAGACTGAACTCTCTGTCTCCTCAGCTACAGAACAGGGTAGTAATCAATGCCTGTGCTGTCTACTCCACAGACTTGACATCTTGAATTTCTTTCACAGTGAAAAAGATCAATATGCTCTATCCATCCATTTTTCTGCTTCTGTAACATAATATCTGAGAATGAGTGGTTCGTAAAGAACAAAGGTTCCTTTGGGTCAAAGTTTTGGAGGCTGAAAGTTCAAGAGTAGGCTGTCCCATCTGTTTATCCATTTGTGAGGCCTCTTGGCAGATGACATAGTAATGGCATCACAATCTAGAGAGATTGAAGAAATTTAGAAATTAAGCTCACTTTTTTTTTTTCCTCTACTGGGAATTGAGACTGGAAACTTCACACTAAGCCACAACCCAAGTCTACGTCTTATTACTAATTTTGAGGCATAGCGGTCCCCCTAAGTCACTTAAATTGTCCACGTTAGGCCCAAACTTGAAGTTGCCCTGCCTGAGCTGAGCCACCAGACCCGGCTGGTTTACTCGAACAACTTAACCTCCCGGGAACTAACCGCATTATCCCTTCTGAAGGCAATGCCCATGACCTAAGACTTCGCACGAGGTCTCGTGCCTTAAAGGTCCCACCACGTGTGAACGTCACACGCTGGGGACCAATCCTCTAGCCTATGACCTGAGGGGGACACACCAACCACACTCGTGGCAGGTGCGTTTATAATGCAGCTGCTGTTGTGCTGGGTAGTCTTTTACTCAGTTTCCTCACTTTAAATGAGGAAAGAACTAAGGTGTTGATTGTATTATTTTGCTCTGTTTGTCACTGTTTCCAAGGTGAGATGTTTGGCACCTGTTGTAAAATCTAGAAACACCTCTCGCCCAAGTTCTGCCATGTGTGGACCCCAGATGTTTCCAGATGACACGACTGGATGGTTTTCTCTCACCTGGACGTCCGCTTCTGGGTGATGTTCTCTGGGCCGAGCTAACATTTGTGCTGATTAGCACCCGAGGTGCCTGGGGCTTCCACTGACGGAGCCAGATGTCAGCAGGGTGAAACCAACAAATTAATTTTGCCTGATTACCTCAGCCAGATGTAGATAGAGCTCTCTGGAGGAAGGAACTTGGGAAAAAAAGAGATTTTGGCTTCTTTCTGCTATGTCACAACCCATTTTGTTTTTTCCAAGATTCCGTAACAGACACAAACCCCAAACTGACTCTATATTACATGAAATCGCCCTGAAACAATGTCTTCAGGCTTTCCTGCTCTGGACATCTCCTGGTAACTGTGGGAAACACTTTTTGCGAAATGCCTACTTCACAACTTTAAATGTAATACTTCTTGTTATAGAAGCTATATAATTAGCGTTCAAAATAATCCTACATGGTAAGTTTTCTCATTGTCGCAACTTGGATGTGGAAAAGGAAGCTGAGAAAAGTGACAGTGCTTAGCCCGGCTTACAAGGCTGGCCGAGCCAAAGCCGGAGCCGGTCTTTAACATAAAACAAACTATAAAGGCAATCTTTTCAAATGTGTATTTCAACAAAGACATCAACATTGATTAACTTCTCTATTTGAGACTTTACTCTCAGCCCTGGAGGTAATGATTGTGTGCAGAGATCATTTCCCACTATTGAGTAGGAGTTTTGGGAGATGCTTCTTTCATAAGCAAGAATTGTGTGATTCTTAGATCTGCCCACTTGACAAACATCTGATGATATGCAGTAGGTGTTCACCACGCTTCTGGGGAGAAGACACAGGCGATATTTTCTGCCTTGAATTACCTTGGCACTTTTATAAGAAGTGGCCGCCTCAGTGTGAGGACTTCCTACACTGTTCAAATGGGGTGTGTGTGTGTGTGTGTGTGTGTGTGTGTGTGTGTTTCCTCATCCTAAAGCCACAAAGCTCACTGAATCAAAAAGTTGCATAAAATTTCCCAATTTTGCTCACATTTTGAAAAAATTAACTACTCTTTGTTATATATATATATATCTATATATATATATACCCATACATGTTTTTAAATCAGCTTGTCAACCTCTACAAAAATTCTGCTGGGATATTCACTGGGATTTTACCAAATCTATAGATTAGTTGGGGAAAATTGATATCATAGTAATATTGGGTTTCCATGCCATAAACCTGGCATAATTCCTTACTTATTTGGGTTTTCTTTAATTTATCTCCATAATATTTTGCACTTTTATTGTCTCATATTTTACCAAATTTGTCCATAAGTATTTCATGTTTTATTAATGCAAGAGTTTGCTTTGTAATAATTCCAATTTCTAATAATCCATTGGTAGCATATGGAATCATACTTTTTAAATAGATCTTTTATTCCTTGATTTTGGCAAACTCACTTTTTAGTCCGTCTGTAGATTCCTTAGGGTTTTTAAGATAGTCACGAGCTATGTGAATAAAAGCACTTCTGTTATTCATAAATCACTTGTAACTGCATAACCTAATCCGTATGACTTTCATTTCTTTTTGTTACCTTACTGCTCTGCATAACAATCCAAAGATAAGGCAGAATGGAAGTGGCAAGAGCTGGTGTTTACTGTTTGCTTTCCATCTTCATCAGCATTCAGTCATGTGATATAAAAATGTTTCATATGGGCCTGAGTTTGTCATTTATAGCTGCTGTAACAAAGTACCGGAGACTGGACGGCTTATTAACAGCATGAGTTGACTTCTTACAATTCTAGAGGTTGAAAATAAGAGATCACGGGTGCCAGCATGGCAAGGTTCTCCCAAGGGCCCTCTTGCAGTTTCAACTGCTGGCGTCTCAGTGTGTCCTCTTCCTGTGGAAATGGATTGAGCTGCAGCTCTCCAGCCTTTTCTTTCCATAACATGTTCCTTTCCACACCAAATGCCACCGTCTTTGCTCTGGAGTCTCCTTTATTTTATATAAACACTCAAGCTGGCTTATGGTTGGTGTTCACACGGTTTAGCTAAAAATATATTGAAAGATATACCTAAAAATCAACGTATCTTTTAAATATTGTTGTCTTTATATTTCAAATAGATTTCTGTGAAGAGCCTTAATCTGTCTGGAAATCTCTGCTTTGAATCATACTATTTGTACCATTTACAGTTAGTGAAATTATTGTTATAACTAGGCTTATGCCTACTATCTTGCCACTTCCTTCTTTAAACTCTGACCTTGCTCACCTTTCCTTATTTTCCAGCCTTCTTAGAACGGTGTCAGTGTTTTTAACTATTCTATTTTATTTCCACCGTGGGCTTTTTAACCAAATCTCTTCATTCTTCAGTAGTTTAGTTAGTTTCCGATATGCATCTTTAGCATATTGTCTATATACAAGTTGTGTTTCGCTTTGTGTATAATTTAAGATCATTAACCTCTTGGTTTCATCTATCACCCCTCCTCCTTCATGGAATTATTTCATACATTTTGTTTCCTCATGAGTTTATAATGCACTATTGTTATTTTATTTCAAACAATCAATGTCTTATTTAAAGAAACCCTAAACGAGAAATTTTCTTAAGTATAGGCCCATGTATGCAGTGTTCGGTCATCCTTCAATGACTTATTTAAGCCATACATTGCTAAAACATTTTCATTTTGATGCTTAATCTTTTACCCAAAGAACTTCCCAAAAACTTTGCTTTTTCTCTTTTTTCTTTCTTCCTTTACCTGAACTGTAGTCTACTAACAATTCTCTCACATTTTCTTGAAACATTTTTATATTTTACCTTTAATTTTGAAAGATACCTTCACTTTCAACATTGAATTCTTGGTTTATATTTTCAGCACTTAAGATGTTATTTTAGTATTTCAAAGAAATATAGCACTCCATTTCATATTGTTAAAAAGAAGTATGTTGCTACCCTTTTTATTCTTATATTCATGAAACCTTTTTCTCTTAGCATTTTTTTAAAAAAAATTTCTTTATCAGCGTGTGTGTCTGTGTGTGCGCATGCTGAGGTTCTTTGACTTTGTTGGAGTTAGACATATAGGGTTTTTTTTTTTAAATCAAATTTGGGAAATTTTGGTTGCCATTTTCCAAACAGTTGTTTATGTCCCTCCCTCTAGCATTCATTTTCCTGAGAATTGACGATTCCATATTCACTAACCTGGTTATTACTCAAAGTTCACAACCCTTTCCAAATGCTTTCCAGACATTTTTCTCTCTTTACTTCAGTTTAGACTCTCTTGCTATGTCTCCAAAGACACATGTTTCTTCTTTTATTTTTTTTTTCCAGTACCAGGGATCAATCCCAGGGCCTATGCTCTGAGCTATGTCCCCAGACCCTTTTTATTTTTTATTTGAGACCGTTTCACTAAGTTGCTAAGTTGCTGAGGCTGGGCTCAATCCTGCTCTCCTCCTGCCTCAGCTTCCCACGGTGCTTGGATTATAGGCCTACCCACCAGGCCTGCCTTCTTCTATCAGATTTAATCTGTCATTAATCTTGTCTAGTAAACCTTATACTTCAGATACTTTTTAACCTTCATAACTTATATTTGGGTCTTGCCTTATTTATTCTATTTCCTTATTCTATGACTTACTTTCAGTACCTGAACAGAGTTATTCCACTATTTTAATGTCCTTGTCTGTTAGATCACTACTGTCATGTCATTTCTGGGTCTGCTTCAATTGATAGATGTGTGTGTGTGTATGTGTGTGTGTGTGTGTGCGCGCACACACGCGTGCATGTGTGTGTACATGTAGCCTGGCTCAACGTCACATTTTCTTTCTTCTTATTTTGTGTTACAATACTTTGCTGGATTCTGGACCTTGTAACTACTGTGTCACTGGGGTTCTGCAGTTTGTTGTTTTTCTTGAAAGGAGCATTGGGCTTCATTTTGGCAGGTAGTTAACATAAAGTTTGGATCTTAAATATCTCTTCAAAGCCCATGTACTGAAAGTCTGATCGCAGCCTACAGTGCCATTGGAAAGTGGTGGGAGAGAAGTAGGACCTTACAGGAGGAAGTATGTCACTAATTGGAAGGGCACATCTTGTCCCTCCTCTCCCTCAGCCCCCCATGAAGTGGGGGAGCAGCTTTCCCCAGCCACCCCTTTCCACCATGATGTCAGCCTCACCACAGGCCCAGAAACAACAGTACCAGCTGGTCACAGGCAGAAATCTTTGACACCATCAGCCAAAATAACCCTGTCCTCCTTTACATTGTTTATCTCAGATATTTGTCACGGTGATGGAAAGTTAGCACATGCAGATCTGTTCCTGAGCTTTGCCGGGACCACTGTACAACCGGGGTTTTCTTTGAGGTGGTTTATCCCATAACAAAGATTTGACCTCTCTGGAGTTTTCACTGAATTCCCCAGCTGGTCCCCAAGGCTTTTCTAGTTTGACCAGTTGGAATATGAAAGTTTCTCAGCTTCTGTGAACTCAGAGAGTTGTCCCAGTGACAGCCTGGTCACTCTTTGCCTGGCCCTCTGCAGCCTCACTGTACACGCGTATGTGACATTTTCACTCAGGACTGATGGGGCTCTCTGCGCAGATTTCTGGGCTTCTCTTTCTGCACCACTGCCTTCCTTCTGTACCCCTGCCCTGACCACCCATGGTCCTTCAGCGTCCTCGCTGCTGGCTTTTTCCCTACATCCCCTGGCAGGACCTCCCATCCTGCGCCCACAGTCCAGAAGTTGTCTTCAAACAGGACGCTAGAGCAATGGCAGGGCTCACAGCCCCGAGCTGCCTGTTGTGGGGTGTCAGGAAGCGGTTCTTCGTATAATCTGCCTTGTAGATAGATGTCTGTTTAATGAGGAGGTTAAGCCCGCTCCTTGTCGTGGCTGAAAGAGCGGCTACTGCTGGTGTGCCCCTTCTCCTCTTCACACGGCTCATCAGTCTCCTCCTTCCCCAGATCCCTGGTTATCACCATTGTAAGATGGTCTTTGCTTTGGCTTATTTTTCTCCTTTATGAAATATGCTCTATTTTTTCCTTCTCGCTTTCAATTCATACTTCCAATACAACTTGAACTTCACTAGTGTCACTGTTCCTGCTGCCCCCACAGACAGAATCCACGGGTTTCCTCATTCTCAGAAACAGAAGCACATCTGCTGCATCTTATTTCTCTGCAGCATTTCAGTTACCAGCGCTTTTCTCCTCCTCCAAGTCCTCAGCCCTTGGAGGAGTCAGAACCTAACCTGTGGCTACAGAGTACAGATTTTGGCCAACAGCACTCCGTTCTATTCTAAGCTCTGCCACTTACATAAATCTCACATGAACATAAGCACCTGGGCTAATTACTTGCCTTCTTTGGGTCTCCCTTTTCTTATAAGTTAAAAGAACATTGTAATATCTTCCTCATGATACTGATGAAAAAACTAAATGAAATACATTCATAATAAAGTCAGTCACATGCCTGGCACATAGAAGGCACTCGGTACACAACAGTCATAATTATTACCTTTATTTCTAGTTGCCATGGCATCATTCTCTTCTGGTTGCTTCCAGCTAGTAACTGCATCTCCTGTAAAGGTTTCTTGTGCTCTGGCTATAAAATTCTTCTAAATGTATGTAGCCTCTCTTACAGCCACCCATTCTATCACAAAGAGACCAAAGACACACAAAGGAAACAAGACAGCCTCTTTAACAAATGGTGTTTGGGAAACTGGTTATCCACATGCAGAAGAGTGAATCTAGGCCCAAATTGTTCGCCCTGTGCTAAACTTAAATGAAAATGAATCAAAGACATAGATATTAAAACAAACTCTAAGTCTCCTGAAGGTGAAATTGGTAAACCCTTGAACACAGACATAGAATAGGACTTCCTGAACAGAACCCCAGTTACACAAGAACTAACAATAAAAATCAACAACAGAATTATAGCAGATTTTTCTCCATTTTATTGATATGTATAAGTGCAAAATTTAAGGTTTACAATGAAGTTTAGCATTTTGTGCACCTATGTATCTTGTCAAGGTGACAAGGACTTTCCCACTCTCCTTTTGTCCCTCCCCCTCCCCACCCCTCCTTCCCTCCCTGCCCTACCCTCCTGGTTCACTTTGTTTTTCGTTTTAAGTTCCATAAGAATTGTGATCTGGGTCTCTCCTATCAGAGAGACCATTTGATGTTTCACCTTCTGCTTCTGATTCACTTCGCTAAGCGTGATGTTCTCAAGCTTCTTCCATTTGCCTGTAAAGGCCTCCACGCTGTTGGACTTTATAGATGCATAATATTCCATTGTGTATAAATACCACAGTTTGTGTATCCATTGGTCTGTGGATGGGTATTTTGGTGACTTCCATATTTTAGCTATTGTTAGTCGTGCTGCTATGAACGTGGGTGTACATACATCTCTGTATAGCAAATTTGAAAGCTTCTGCACAGCAAAGAAAACAACCAGCAGAGTGAAGAGACAACCTACAGAATGGGGAAGTAACTGTCCATCACCCCTTGGATGGAAGGCTAATAGCTAGAGTGTATTAAAAAAAAAAAACTCAAAAAATTAGACTCCTCAAAAAAAATCAAAAACAGGCAATTGAAATGAATAGACACTTCTCCAAAAAAGGACAAATGGCTAATAAGTATACGAAAAAAATGCTTAGCCTCTTTGGCTGTTAGAGAAGCATAGATCAAAGCAACACTAGTATTCTCTCTTAACTCTAGTAAGAATGATGCCATCAAGAAGTCAGGAAAACAGCAACTCCTGGCAAGGTGGGGGAGAGAAGGAACCGTCTGGTTTTGGTGGGGATGTAAACTAATACGACTACTGTGGTAGTCAGTAAGGAGATTCCTCAAAAAAAGAGACTGAAAATAAAAAATCTCATTTGACTCAGCTATTCGTCTCTGGGGATCTTCCCGAAAGAGCTAGACCTCATATTACAGTAATATGTGCACACCAGTGTTAACAGCGTGTATTGGGGAGGGTTCTAACAGAGGCAGAGTTAATGGAATTTATAGAGATAAAGGGAATTTATCTGGAGGGTTTGCACGTGTGAAGAAGGAATCAGCCACGTGCATGTGAGAAAGCTGGAGGGTCCAGTGGCCGCTCAGCCTCCTGCCAGAAGGATGCCAGCCGGCCACGACTGCAGGACAGCAGGTGCCTGCTGTGGGTGATTGTCCAAGCAAACAAAGCAGAGGGGAGACTAATTTGAACCTACTACAAGATCTGCGAAGACAATGTAAAGACCAGAGCAAGCCAGGAGCACACCCCAGGGTGCCCCTGCTGAAGTCAGGGCCAGAGCTTTCTTCAAGGTATCTTCTTCCCTTCTTTTCTCAGTTCAAGCTGCCAGCTAGGTGCCCCCCCCCCCACCTCCTGGCCCTCAAGTAGCCAACACACACCAGAAAGCTGTTCCCTGGACATTCCCCAGTTGCCACAAGTTGACACAATTTCTCCAAAGGGCCACACAGCAGCACAGCTCTTGTGACAACACTTGTAAGTGTCTCATATGCCATCAGCAGATGAGCTGATACTGAAAATGTTATACACACACACACTGTGGAGTACCACTCAGCCATAAAAAAGGATAAATTCAAGTCATGTGTAGGAAAATGGATGCTCCTTGAGTCCATAATGCTATGTGAAATAAATCCAATTAAGAGATTAAATGTCACATGGTTTATTTTATATGAGAAACTCAAAATATAAATGAAGAGCAAAAGAAAAGGTAGACGACAGGAAGCAAAGCAGCAGACGTCTGTGGGGGCGGGAAGGAGCGCTCGAGCCGGGGGAGACGGGGCACGGAGGGAAGGAGGAGACGTGGCGAGAGCAGGGCCTGCGAGTTCCCGAAAGGAACGTGGCAGCTCCCGTGGGGCGCCCACGCACGCCAACACAGAACAGCACCGACGAGGACACGCGTGGCGCCTCGCGCTCAGGGCTCACGCTTCTGTTTCTACATTTTAGATGAACATTTTTAAAATAAAGTATTGAAAAGTATTGAGTAGAAGCAAAAGAAAATTTAGGAAATAGACGTTATAAAAGGAAGTGACATAACTTACTTTTTTTTTCCTCCCATCATTTGGGGGAAAAAAATCTTTTTTGTGGTTCTAGGGATTGAACACAGGCTTCATTTCTATTTACTATAAACTATTTTTAGTTTATTTGAGACAAGGTCTTGTTAACTCACCATGTGGTCCTTCTGCCTCAGTTTCCCAAAGTGCTGGGATTACAGGCTTGTGTCACCAGGCCTGCCCATTACTACAATGATCCCTGAAACCACCTGTGTGCACTCCTGGGATCCTGGTCCCTGGCCTGAGTGTTACCACACGTGTTCAGTATAGAAATCATTTGAGCCTTATACAAAAAGAGCCGTGCTCGATGTCGTCTTCTGCAATTCTCTTCGCTTAGTGCCTTGAGGTCGCCCACGCTGATTCTGAACCTTCCCTTCATCACGCTTCAGCAGGGCACCATTCCATTTTACGAGAGCCGCACTAGTTGGACCTTTTTGTTGCAAATGGATATTGGGAGTGTTTCTGCCATGAGTTTATATATATATATATAAATCTTCTCCGAATTGTCCTAGGATATATCTCCAGGACTGGTATTTCTGGTAAGAGGGTTTGTACATCAATACTGTTACTGCAATGCGTTTTTAAAATAACTGCATGAGCTTGCTCTTCTCCACAGTTGTATGAGCTCCAGCTGCTCAGTGGCCTTGCTGTCCCTCAGGAATGCTGCCCTTTCCTGACCGCTTTTATTCCATCCAACTGCCTTTAGATTCACTTTTGAGTTTATGACCACCAACCACTCACCTCTAGTTTACGTTTTTGCCTGAGCTCCAGGTATATTTAATTAACCACCTATTAACTTCTCCTCCACTTGTCCTCACTCAGGCTGAGCCTCCAACAAGCCACAAACTCAGCACAGGTTCGTGTGCACTGCACCAGCTTTTCCCTCACCATCACATTGGAAATCTGAAATTAATTGCAACTACAGCCTAATTTAGCATCTTCTGACAAATACCCTCTTCCCAGCCTTGAGACTTGAACACAAGCAAGCAGCGGGGCTAGAGAACTTTCCAGTTCTTTTGGAGTTCACCGCCATGAGGGTTTTTTTTTATAACATTTGCAACTTCCTGAATAAACTCTTGTGTTGGCATAAAAATAATAGCCTTTGAACACCCAAGTGCAGAGCATGCTGAGTCCTTTCCAAGTGGCATGAGCTGAGGCTTTGGCACTTCTCTTCCAGAGCACAGCCACTCTTTATCTGCATAAAAGTCAGCTGTTATCTTCTTTCCAAAGCCATCAAATCCCAAAATAGCATAGGTTGGGAGGAGGCTAATATCTTCCTGGCAAAGCCCAGTGTCAAGTTTCAAGAGCACCATTCCGCATCCAACTCACCGAAGGACATAAGCGGGTCTGTGTCTAGAAACCCCAGAGACTCACGGAATTTTGTTTTTGAGGAACTAACCAAATGGAGGCCATGTTATGACGCTAATTGAGTGAAAGGAAGTTAGCGTTGGCCGGGTACCTTCCAGTGCCGAGCGTTTTGTGTGTACTGTCTTGTTTAATCTTGACCACCACCCTGTGTGCTAGATATTATTAGTGGAGCTGGCAGATCATTCCATGAAAATAGCTTCAAATGGAGTAAGAGGCTGACCAGAGTCCCAGTAAAGATTCTGGTCAAGGTGCCCTTCTTCAGACTGTGCCATAGACTTTCTTGGGTCACTTCACTCAGCTTAGAGTTGAAAAATAAGTGGAACGTGGTCCACTGAGCTTCCTGAATTTTGACTCCTCTGCCTAACAAATACTGTCTCCTAATTAGTAGATAGCAGGGCTAAAGAGAGAAGATGAAAAAATAGACAAGAAGAAAAGTTAAAAACCAACCGCTCCCTTGATAAACAACGGTGTACCACAAGCGCAGGCAACTTAGTTATAATATGGCGTGGTACCTACATCCGTCCTCTCAGGCTCTCAAACACCTCCCAAGAGCTAAGCATGTGGAGGCACAATCCCAGCCCTTGCCCTGAAGGAGCTCCCGGTGTCATGTCCGGGGCACCCAGGAGGACATGGCCAGGTCTTTCTGGGCATCAGCAGCGGTTCTGGAGGCAGGCAGCCAGAGGCAGAGCGCTGCACAGCACCAGGGCAGTGCAGCAGCGGGCCAGAGCGCAGGGCTGTGACTTCCACCCCGGAGGGCAGGGAAAAGCTTCCCAGAGAGCAAGACACACCAGCAGAGCCTGGGACAATGACCAGTGATGGTCCAGAGCAGATGCCCAGGCACGAACCTCCTTGGGGCAGATGGAGGAGTTGGCACACAGAAGGGAGTGGCTAGAAATGAAACCAGAAGACAAAAGTTGGGAAGCTGGGCGTGTAGCTCGGTAGTTAAGGCACTTGCCTAGCAAGCCCAAAGCCCTGGGTTGATGGCCCAGAATAACATAAGATAAGCACGGTGCCACACGTCTGTAATCCCAGTACTTAGGAGGCTGAAACAGAAGGATTGCTGCAAGTTTGAAGCCAGCCCAGAATGAGTTCCGAACCAGTCTGGACTATGGAGGGAGACATATCTCAAAAAAAAAAAAAAAAAAAAAAAACTCTCAAAGTTTGGACTCTAGAGGGTCCCAGAGGGTCTTAAATAATTTGCCAATAAAATAAAACCTTCTAGAAGAGATAGATAATTATTGAGGCAAGGTTTTACATATATAATAACAATAACAACAACAATGTTTTAAAGCAAAGCTTGGCCCCATGGTTACTGCTACATCGATCTTTTAAACAATTATCACAATTTTGGATGCTTTAAGAAACACCATACTGACAACAGAAGTAATAAGCAATAGGATTTATTTCTCATTGCGCTGGAGCCTGGTGCCAGCATAAATTGGCTCAAAATTGGACAGATGACACTCTTTCTCGTTTATAGACCACTGTCTTCTTTCTGATTGTGTTCTCACGTGGTAGAGAGATAGAATGAAGGAGAGAGAGAAAGTGAGGAGAGAGAGAGCAAATGAATTCTTCTTTTTTTTTTTTTTTTCTTTTTGAGATAGGGTTTTGCTCTGTAGTCCAGACTGGTCCTGATCTCACTATAGAGGCCAAGCTGGCCTAGAACTCCGGTCAGTCCTCCTGCCTCAGCCTCCTGTCTGCTGGGATTTCAGGCAAGTGCCACCACACGCAGCCATTATGTGGTGCTGGAAGATTGAACCCAGGGCCTCGCACTTCCTAGGCAAGCCCTTTAACCACTGAGCTACACTCTTAACCCTCTTCCATCTCTTCTGAAGAGGACATTAATCCCATCACAGGGCTCACAGGAGCTCAAGGGGTTCATCCTCTTCTTTTTTATCAGTGTTAAAGATGGATCACCGGGTCTTCACACTGAGCCACATTCCCAAGTTCATGTTGAACCCTCAGTCCCCAAGATGATGGCATGTGGAGGCTGGGCCTTTGGGAGGTGTGAGGTTGGGCCCACCTTCCACATATCATCACCCTGGAGGACAGGGGCTCCACATGAAGCTGGGGGACAGACAAACATTTAGTCCAAAGGAATCTTTCTAAACAAGGAAGTAGAAGGAAATGACATGGCTACATTTGCAATTGAGAAAGATCCCCCTGGTAGCACAGGAGCTAGCCTGAGGGAAGCGTTTCTACCGCTGGTGGTGGTAACTACCCTCATGGTCAGGCTAGGCAGGCCTGGCTCCTCCTCCTGCTGCTCATACGTGCTTAGGTGTTGTTCTCTCACACTAGATGATGCGTGTCTTGAGGTCGGAGGTCATGTTGACTCCTGGTCCTCGGCATTGCCTGGCGGGGTGCCGGTTAAAGGAACAACTGACTCATGTGAGCACCTGTGCTGCTACCCCGGTCACTAAGCTCCCCTCCAGTTGGGGGAGATTCCTTCTTTCTAAATTCCATGTGCACATGACTTATCACTAAAGCCTGTCCTCATCCCATGCTTCTGATGTCACGTTCCAGAGTTCCTCCCGAAGTCACGAAGGTAAGCATAGTGTCCACATGCCCTTTGCTCCCCAGAACCATCCATCCACATCCCAGCTTCCAGTTTCTTTACCCTTGCCTTGCAATTGACCACAAATAAAATTTGTAAGCCCATCTAGGAAATTACCTCAGCACCCAAGTCATTTCCTGGGGCTGTTTACATTCCCAAAGTATGGAGAGGGTAAGGTGTTTTGTTCAAATTCCCTGGACCACTGGTAAACCATTTTCATCCACATAAAATGGATGGGAGATGATGTCACAGCACAGTAAAAGCTCTTGTTGCTTTAGCCCTCCCTTTGTGTTTAATGATGAACTCAATTTCTCAGACCCTGGCTCCCTCGTGGGTGCTGACACGTCAGCTCATGGGGCTTGGCTCAGACCTTCTGGTCCCGGAGAACAGGAATGGTCAGAAAAGAAGAAATTGATTTCCAACATTGTGGTGTGAGGCTGCACACCCTACTGCCACATCCCAGACAGGTCACGTAGCCATTCGTTCATTCAGACACATCATAGCGCTCCTACAGCGTGCAAGGACAGGAAGATGAGGGAGGCCTGTGCCCTGCCCTGGAGGAGCAGAACCTTACCCTGGCTCCATGATGAAACATCATGACTGCAGTCACATCAGTGAGTGTGCAGGGCAGGTAGGTAAAAAAAAAGACATGCATAGCCACACGGCAATGATACAATCCATACAATCCTGATGGTGGTGAGAGCCTTAAAGAAAAACACATTACCCATATACATATGCATGCATTATATACACCTATGATGCCCTATGCCGTGTCCGCCCTCTATGTTTTATCTATATATCCTACATGTATATTTACAACAGTACCATGACCATGAGATAGGCACTGTTACCATCACCCGATTTCACAGGTGGAGATGCTGAAGATGTTAAGTCCCATGATCTAGTAAGTTGCTGAGTAAGAATTAGAATGAGGTGAGATACTTCCCAAAGCCGTGTGATTGAACTCTGCCCTACCCCCTACAAAGGGGTTAGCAGCAGAACCCTCTTCATAGCGGGAGGCTCCACTTTCATGGGGCCATTGAGCCATGGGTGAAATATTTTCACCAGATCCTTTGAGTTGAGGTTTTGTGGGCTACTCTCAAAGAGTAGCACACAATATCACTTGGTTGGATCATATGAAGACGTCGCTGCCTTCACTGGAGATGGACCACATGGATTTACCCTGGGCAGCAGCCTGAAAGCCAGTGGGCAGAAGCAGGGGTACACAGCTGCAGGCTGGTTGTCCCCCAGCAAGGGCTCGTCTGCCTTCTCTTCACGTGGTGTGGCCTATCTGAATACTGTAGTATACCCATTCATCTTCAGTACAGAATGTGGGCTCTAGGATCTCACTAGGGTCCCTTGGTTGGCCCAGTGCTGCAGGAACCTGACTGGCATCCTGGCCTGCCTAAAAAGACCATCAGTGCCCACGCTGATGGTAAAGGCCCTACACAACTACTCCAGGTGCCTGCTGCTGTGAACCAGATCACCCCAAAGTTGACAGTGTGGAACAACAGCCACAATTTCTGCAGGTCAGGAATAGGGAAGGAACATACAGGGAAGAGTTGGTCTCTGCTGTGTTGTACGTGGGCCTCAGCTGGAAGAGCTCCAAGGCTAGTGGTGGGCACAGGAGTCACAGGGGGCCTCCATTACCCCCAGCCCGCAGGTGAAGCTACCTGTGGCTGAGGACCACCTGCATGTGCTTCCATGGAAGCCAGTTCCCACGCAACTGGTCAGAGGCCGTACTGCCTTTGATGATGTGGTCCCTGAGTCTACAGGAGTGCCTGTAGTGAGTGTAGTCACAGGCCCACTGATTGTTCTCAATTTAAACTGGGCATTTCAAGGTGGCGATTGTGAAGGAAGGGAGTGTGGGAGAGGCAGCATTACTGCAGCCATCTCTGGAAAACACAGCCTTTCAGAGACTCTTATTCAGTTGGTGATGGCTCAGCAAACAGGCCTTGTGTTCAGGAAGGAGCCCTTTCCTAGCAGACTCTAAAGGAACAATCATCCCCCAAGCCCACTTTCCAAAGTAATGATTCAAATGTTATTCAACTACGATGTGACCTCAAAATAAACTCTCTCCTAGTCCCTCCTCATGACTGCGCACCAGCGCTCCCCTCTGCCTAGAATGTTCTTTCCCCGCATCTTACAAGGCTGGGTTCTCTACTTGGAAGCATCATGTCTCTGGAGACAGCTTCCAGGATCACCCAAGTGGAGGAGGACACTCCTTCTCACATGTCACCTGCCACTGCTCTCCCCATAATATTCCCACTGTCTAAAATTATTGGCTTGTTTGTTTGTTTTTCTGTGTCTTGTCCTTGCCTCTCTCCTTCTGCATCACAGGAACCCTTAGAGTGCCAACTTTCTTGTCTCTACTCTCTGGCACCTCGCCCAATGCCAGGCACCTGGTAGACATCCATTAAGACAAGCGTTACACAGTCATTGAGTGAGTAAGTCAAAATCAGCACCACATCCAGACAGCTGCTTGTTTCTTGTTTCTTGTTTGAGGGACTCTGGGAGGGAGAATAAACAGCTTTTACATATATCACAATGAAATATAAAAATTTCTTTCCTGCTCTTTTTTACTTTCCGAGTCCCCCCAAATTTTCTCCTAGAAACATATATATGTATACACAGAAGAGTATTGTGCATGACTTTGCAAGACGTAGAAAAGGGAACTATAACTACCCCTCCTTACAAATTCAAGTAGTTCTATATATTTCACTATAAACTCTCTTCTGAAATTATTTTCTTTGTCATAGTGCAGCTAGAAATATATAATGAGAAATTTATATAATAAAAATATACAATGTTACATTTTTGTAATTGTACACTTGCTGTCATATAAATCTGTAGTACATGCTAAAATATTTATATAAAGTACAAGTATGTTTTAGAACATTTATTTGAATCATAGTTACAATATATTTCTTAGATTTAGATAAATTGACATAGAGCATGAATTTACTATATTTATATGAATATAAGTTTTATGTGAATATTTTTATTTAGAACCTGTATATAAAGGTACAAAATGCCTCGTATAATTAAAGGGTCTTAAAAATTTCCCTGGTCTCTTTTAAGTGTTTAATTTTTCTTAAATTCTTTTTTCTTGTGGAAAAACAACTGTAAGTTCATTCCGCGATGGACAAGTGTGTAACAAGAAATATATAGGTGTTAAAAGCAAGGAGGGCTCAGTTAAATAAAATCTACTATCTGGCAAATTTCAAGCATAAATAAAATTAAAAGTCAAAGGGATACAACAGAATTTTATATTCACAGCCTTCACTGACACAGCCTCATTATTCTCTGAAGACGATGTTTAGTAAATATGGCAGCCTCCAAGAGGTTGATGTAAACATACATGTGACTTCCATCTGTGACTCTCTTAAATGACATCCCAAAGAAACAGGAGTGCCCTGAAAGTCTTGTCTTCCCCCTGCTTCCCCCTCCTTAACACACAAAAGCACACCCATGCACACCCACACACATGTGCCTACACACATTGCACATGGTGTCTCCTAAGGGCGCAGCAGCAAGTATGTACCAGCTACCCGCAGGTGCACTGACTCAGGCATGTCAGGCTTCCTAGTATTTTGCATAGGAGTAAACGTATACTCACCCCACACACCAAAAAGGAGGTCTGCTAGGGCCCTTCGAAAAACCAGGTACTTAATTTATAGGAGACGGTGTCTAGACATTTATTTTCTGGAAATATTTAACTTGGATAAGACACGTGGCCCCCAAGATGAATGCAGGATTGAAATATTTCACTTGAAAACCTGTGCACGGAAACGTCTGGTTGCGTGCAATGAGGTTAAACATCAAAATATTTTCCTAGGATGGAAAGGTCACCCTATCGCTCCGGACGGAAAGGACGGTGCATCTGGAGGGTCCTGGTTTCCTAAGCCTTCACTACTTTTGTTCTGCCTATGTTTCTGTGCTTATACATGTGTTTGCATGACATACATGAGAGCTACAACTCAAGAGGCCTAGGAGGGAACAAATACTAGAGACAGAAATCCTGGAGGTTACATACAACAGGAGCTTTATTTGATTTGGAAATTGAATTTTTCCCCTCTATCCTGGACCATAAGGAAACAACAAGTTTTTCTACAAAGGTCAAATAGTAAACATCTCAGGCTCTGCAGGCCATACGGTACGTTGCAGCTGCTCAAACCTGCCGCTGTAGTTTGGAAGCAATCAAAGAGAATCCATGCACAAGGGAGTGGGGTGTTCCAACAAGCTTTGTTCATAAAAACATACATTTGCCAACACATCTTAGACCAATAGCTTTCGAATTGTTTGAACTGTGACTCATAATAAATGAATTTTACACCATCACCCAGATCAAACACACAGATGTTCACCTCTGAGTGTGTATGTATGTATGCACTCACAAAACAATCCCTACCTTTATACATATGAGCATGCATGTAACATCTTCTGTTTTGTCCAATTTTATTTTAAATCACTTTTTAAGTGCTGACAGTACCGTCTAATTTGGTTTCAAAAGACCCAATCATGGGTCACAACCCCTAGTGCGCAGAACACTACTGGCAAACTCTGTGCTTGTGCACAGAGTGAATAGCATGCATGCAGCTAGGAGTGGACAAAGGATCCCTGTCCCTCGCTAATGAATGAGAATGTTGCCCTCATCTGAGGCCTCCACTGCCCACCCGCCTGCCTGGGTTTTCACATCTCTGGAATCTGATAAAGCTGTGACCCAATAACCACAGAGATCTCACATGGCTGAGAACAAGTATGCAAGTCTGGGGAAAGGCCAGAGGACAGGAAGCTAGATGCTTATCTTTTTCAAAGGATTAAGGGGAATACTTTTTTTGTTTTCAGTGGGCCTAGTAGAATGGGCAGAAATCTTTTTATTAAATGGCGCCACAGTGGACAAGAAGACAATGGGAAGAACCTTTGAGATGCAATGGATTGAGCCCTGGAGGAAGAACAGAAGCCTCCCTCCAACTCCTGCCGTGGTCTCTCTCTCTCACCGATGGCCTCAGCCCAGCACTTCTCTCTCTGGCCTCAGTTTCCTGTCTCATAAGCTGTATGAGCTTGGACAAGTTTATTCTCCTCCATGATCTTCGGATTTCATCACCACAAAGTAGAGTGACAATGTTACCTATCTCAGAGAACGGTGGTGTGGTTAACAAGTTAATGCACCAAAACATCTAAAACACACCTCATGACAAAGTCAACCCTTGCTATGTAATGCTGGTTACTGGATAGATAATGTTCACTGAAGAATATTTGCCACTATTCCCTCCATCTTTTTATTATACAAAAATTTCCAACAGAAAGATTTCAACAGAAAAGTGGGAACAATAATCCAATTACCCAGGCACAAAGGTCCAACCCATGATCCCAGCACAACTTTGAGCCCAGCATGGGCAACTTAGCAACTTAGCAAGATCCTGTCTCAAAATTAAAACATCAAGCACTGCAGTCATAAAAAACTCAACATTTATCTCTTTTTACAAAAAAAAATATTCTTCCATGCTCAAAGCATTTAATTTCATAAAATATTATCTAATCTATAGTCCTTATTCAAAGTGCCCCAATAATGTCCAGAATCCAAATAAGTATCACACACTACATTTGGTTGTCAGGTCTTTTTAGTTGTATTTAATACAGAACATTTACCAGACATTTTACTCTCTTGATGACACCGGCATTTTTTTAGGAGTTCAGAATAGTTTCATTATCATGTGCATATGAGCTGGGCTAAGTGAGTAGATACACTTATTTTTATGAAAGCCACGATTCCTGAAAAATAAGAATGTAAATTAATTGTGTGAACAAGACCTCTATGGTACTGCATTCAAATTGAAAGTATCAGACTCAGCATTAATCAAATTTCTACAGAGAAATAGAAACAAGAGGATACATGTGTACACACATGTATTATATATGTATATACGAGAGACAGAGAACTTTATTTTAGCTCTATACTCAAAGGGCCTAGTGGGAATGAGTAGAAAGTACATAAGGAACCCAAATCTTGGCTTCTAAGTACCATTCTCCACTTAAAAGATGGAGTATTCTCTGAGGAAAGAGCTGTTTCTAGCTCTAGGACAAAGAAAGTGAAAGATAAGTCTGGAATATTGCACTGGACCCAAGAAGAAGGTGGTAGTCATGGATTGGAGACATATTCAAAGGACACAGGTACTGTGTGAAAGAATTCCCGTTGCCAAATCAACTAGGATATCAAAACAATTAATGACAGCGATGATCCTTTACATACCTAATGAAAAGGAGAAAAAGCATCCATAAGACTATGATAATATTTACCAAGTTTAATTGCATGGTTGAGGAGGCTAGGACTGTTCTTTTGAAGACTGGATACCAGGAAGAGATGGAGAATGAAGATTATTGGATTCAACTCTGTGGATTTCAACTTTTTATCACTATATAACTCGTGGAAAGAGGGAAAAAAATTCCAGGCTCTAATACCCACGAATTCCTTCACAGCCCTTGGACATCACTGGTGTGTTGGCTTTCCTTCTTTTCTATTGAAGATCCTTCATTCAAGTTGAAAATCCAATGTAGAGATTGGGCAAAAGGCATCCTTTTTTTTTTTTTTTTTTGCAAGTTATATAAAAAGATTGGTAGTTTTATGTGATGGCTCTAGAGGGGTGTATGAATTGGCTGCTTCCAAAATTGGTGAAATCTCACACCGAACTCACAGAAGTAAAAGCCCCAGAGAATAGGAGGTGATCTTCCCGCTCATCTCTGGTTTGGAGAGACTTCACTGAAAAGCTGACAACAGCTCCTGGACCCAGATAAGCTACAGGTTTACTGTGATCATTATTCCTGAGCATCAACTTGGATGACTTGAGAGATTACTAAAGCACACTTCTGGATGCACCTGGGGGGAGCATGGGGAGTGACCCTGGGTACCGTACCTGGCCCCTCCATCCTTCCTTCGTGTGCTCTGCCCTGTGCTCTGCTTCCTGGCCACCTCAGAGTGAGCCACTTCATTCCGCCAGGCCTTTCTGCCATGTTTCTCTGTTGGAGCCAGCTGGCCATGGAGTAAACAGTTCTAAACCATGAGCCAAAACTGTCTCCCCTCCTTTAAGTTGCCAGTGTCACATATTTTGTCCCAGTAACAGGAAAGCTGTTCGTTGCCTGTAGGGGAGTGCCCTGGTTTAGGCTGGGGAGAGAGGGAAGGAGTGAAGGGAAGACAGCCAAACAAGGTACCGGAGAATGGTGGAAATAGATGGGAGCGGCACTGACACGGATGATGGTGTTACCTACGGAGCAGATACTGAGAGGCACAGTGCTAGGCATCCTTGATCCTTCAAACGTGTTACGTTTCTGTTCCTGCAGAGAGGAAATCTGACCCTCACAGGGTTAGGTGGGCTGCCTAGGAGCACACAGATCCCAAGCAGCAGAGCTGGGCCTTCACGTGGACCCAAGCTGGACCCTCACGTGGACTCCAAGCCATGGTCCGCACTTCCGCCTCTTGTGCAGTCCTGCTCTTGATGTGAAAGTGGAGATCCGTGTGCAGGGACAGACTCCACTCCACCTCCACAGGCAATGCCGGAAGAATTACTTTCCCCTGAAGCTCAGCTTCTTCAGCCTTTTCTCCAAACCTCAGCACCCCTGTCCTCCTGCCTCCCTCTGCCCTTTCCCTGAACCCTTTCCCTGCCCTACCATAGCTGCAGGCCTTTTCCTAATGAAAATTAATGAGCCTCTTCTCCACCTGCTCAGCAGCCCCGACCAGCAGAACCAAGGGCAGGTACCAGGCGGGGGGAGGCCTGGCACCACCTGCAGGTTCCACGCCCTCTCTTCCCACTGCCTCTGGGACCTTCATGAGGACAGAATCAGACGAGGTTCGAGAAGCAGGGAGCTAGTTAGGCATTTGTTCCCTTGTAAATACCCCACCACACTAGCGTTCAGCACTTGCTTCAAGTGTTTTCATTTTGTTTTTAATTAAACATCCAGCTGAAGAGCCAGTAGCATCCTCCTATCAAGCTTCCATGACCTGCATCTCTTTTCGGGAGGATCTCCTACCACTGAGGGGTAGGTATCCATCCTGACCGGACTGACAGCAAGCACAGCTGATTTTAAACATGCGACACTGGTTTGTACATTTTTAAAATGTATCTAACAGATACCCTGGCTGTGCTTTTCTGCAACTTACCATTTATCCAACAACGGGTTCCTGCGACACATCTCCTCTGCTAAGTGGAGTTCTCATTTATTCTTTCAGTTGCTGTTTTATATTCCATGTACAATCAGCCCATTAATTTATCTGTCCTCCTGTTAATGTACTTTCAGGTTGCTTCTAGTATCTCACTGCTCTACGAAACAATGAAACTGAATATTGTTGTACATCTCTTTTTGCATATATTCAAGAGTTTCCCCCTCCACAAGTTTTTGCGTCATATAGAAAGCCCAGGTCCCTAGGCTTGGTCATCCTTACCCCAGTAGGCCAGCTAGTCCCCACCCTGATTTACCAACTGTATTAGTTTGGGTTCTTTCAAAGACAGAATTTACAAATTTTATCCCAAAAGGATCTATTAGGAAGGCTTACAAGTCCAAGGACAGAGATGGTCCAAGATGGCTGCTCAGCCTTGAAGTAGATCTCTGGTCCGGGACTGCAGGACAGCCGGTGAGGTGAGAGTCTGCTGCAGATCTCGGCTGTTCAAAGAACAACAGTGAAGATGAAGCCTGAAGATCAGCAACTGAAGAGCAGCGACGGGCAGACAGGCGCAAGTCAAGACCGAAATGAATCTGTGCTGACGATCTGCGGCCTGTAGCAAGTCGGCGTCTGTCCGTGGACAACTGCGAAGGCGAGAGCTTTCCCAGAGGAAGAAGCTGTGACAATCTTCCCTCTTTTTCCCTTTTATATACCCTTGGAGTTCCAGTTGGCCCGCCCACATCTGGGTGGGTGCTCTTCTCTCATTGGCCAGCCCACACATCACTCACACTCTAATCCAGACCAGTTCTTGATCCCGGATCTAGGCACGGTTCACAAATCCTAACCCTAATGGAGGCGTGGTTCCTAATTCCCTCAAGTTGACATAATCTCTTCCACAGTCACACCAACTGAGAATGCTCCCAGCCTGGTGTGACAGATCCCGTTCCCTGTACTCCCTCTCCTCACCCACCCGTGGGTTTCCCTATTGCTCTGCTGATCTGAGGGCAGGGAAATGGTATGGTGCTGTTTTCCTTTGAACTCTCATGGTGGCTGATAATAACAAACATCTTTTCATATAATCATTGGTTATTTGAATTGCTTGTATATAACCTGTGGATTTTTCCACAGAATTGTTTATCTATTTTGTATTGATTTGTATGAATTATTTATATATCCTGGACAGTAATCTTTTAAAACTTGACTGGGTTGTAAATATTGGGACAGGCTTTGTAAACTTCAAAGCAATGTGAAAAAAAATGGGTTTTTATTAGTGTTCATTTTACTCTTACATGTGTCTTATCACTTAAAGCAGAGCCCCAGAGGACAGGGAATGTGGCTTCCTTATGTGTGTTTATCCAGTGTGAGTGTTAATAGGAAGCAGCCTGGAGTTGTGGGGGAAATTACGGCTTTAAGAACAGAAATAGAATTAATAGAGCTTCTGTCACTGCGTAGCTACATATGCTGGTGTAGGCCACTTAACCTCCCCAAGCCTCTGTTTCCTTTGTTCCAAATTAGAAGAACATCTCAAATGGTTGCGGGAAGAAACACTTAAATTATTGCAAGGAAAAGTGTCCTCAATAGATATTAGCCAACAAATAAATATTGGTAAATATCATTGGCAATTAATGCCTCAATGACCACCTGACAGTCGCTTCCCGCTGACCGTCTTTACGTGCTCAGTGCTACTCTACACAAACAGCTACTCTCTATTGTATTTTCATCTCTTGTTTACTCAGACCAAATAACATGGATAGGTGTGTACACTGTGGCGTTAGGTGCAAACAGAGAATTATCCTACCGCACCACAAAATGTAATCATTTATCCTACACTAATTATCAAATGTTTGCTATGTGCCAGCCAGTAGGCATCGTGCTACATCAGTGATGGAGATGAGCAGAGTGCCTAGCCGCAAGGTGCCTACATTCTACTAAAGGACTAACGTAGAAAGCAAACCAGCAAATTACTCTGACAACACGTGCATGTACAAATCAGATCCAGTATGGTAAAGAGCTTCCAGGTGTCCCTGGGGGATGGGACCATGGAAGCCTTCTGTGAGAGAGAACACCTCAGTTCAAATAAAAAAGCCGAGGGGTAGAGAGTTGACCAACAGAGGAGTAAGAGTATTTCGTGCAGAAAGAACAACACGCAAATCCAGATCAAATATATACCATGAACTAAGCTGAAACCATTGCTATTCCATATCCACCACTTAGGTCTCTGCTCACTCCTTTCAGCCTAGCACACTGCTAAGAAGAGCACACCATGAGCCCCAAGTAGCTGGAAAGGCCATTCTACCTTGATCCCAGCTAGCCAGGGCTGGGCTGCAGCCATCTGGACATTGCCCAGACAGAGCCATTTTCCTCCTACCAACTTCCCTTCCATGTTGCTGTTCCAGCTCCTGTGCCCCAAGCCTGTGAGCTTAGCCAGCTGGGTTTGGACTTGTTCCCCCGGTAAACAGTCTTTACCCCAGCATCCCCCATGCCAATCTATGGGCTGGACATTTGCAGCCTGGCCTGGATGTGCATTTGCTGAGAACCCGAGAGGGTTGATTCAAGCCTGGAGGGGTGCCAGATTTTCATTAAATCCCTTGTAAACCAGCACTGCAGTTCTGCAGGGCCACATCTGCTGAGGAAGCCATCTGTGATTCGTAGCGTCCTGCACCAACAAAACGCCAGCAGTGTGAAAAGCTCTCCCCTCTGCTCTGCAGTGAACTGGAAAAGTAGCTTTAGTAATCACTTTTGCAGGCTCCATAATGACATAATGGGCATTGGCTTGAGTCTTAAACAGCGGCTGACAGCCCCCGCCAACAATCTGGGTGGATCCAAATTGTCCTAAAAATTATAGGTCACCTCTGTACCTAAGCAATAAATTTTGTACTTTAAGATACAGAGAGAAAAAAATAAATAATGTTGAATGGTGTCTGCCACATATCGAGCACCTGACATCCATGACAACCTTGGAAAGCAGACACTATTATATTCCTTTGCAGATGAGGAATCTGAGGTCAGAAACACTGGCAGGGATACATGGGATCACGTACTCAAAGCCACACAGACACGAGGTATGGCCGAAACTCAAACCTGTAGCTCATGAACTCCAGAGCCTATGAAGTTTCTGCTACTGCACAGCAGGATGCAATGTGGCAGCTAAACCAAGTGTCAAGGGGCCTATCTTGATTTTCTGTCCACTATAATTTGAGAGTGCGTAAAGCATTAAACCAGGCCAGAGACAGGGGACATCGTCTACCTATAGAAGCCTGGATCTGAATAAAAACACTAAATAGTAGCAGCTGCACACAGATAAGTCCTTGATACTTGCTTTAAGTTGGATGAACTGAATGGAGGTCCCCTTCCCTGCTAGATCCATACATCCTCTTCCCCCATGCGCAACCTCCCCTCCAAGAACAAAGTGAAGCAAAAACCACAGAGACACAGTTTGTTCCTGATACCCGAGCCCATATCCAAAAGGACAACCATCCGGCCAGTGTCCATTGCACCATGAGCAGCTTCTAGCATTGACTCACCTGCATTTTCTGCTGTGGACCTTTGGGAGTCCCACGCAGTCTTGAAGCTAAAACTCTTTTTTTCCCATTTTATTGATATGTATAAGTGCAAAACATAAAGTTTACATTGACCTTGAGTATTTTTTGCACATACATATCATGGCTAAAGTCATGAACCTATAGGATCTCTCTCTAGCACTATATGAGACCAAGGGACAGGCTCCTTAAGAAGGTGGTCTAGGGGAAGCAGAGGCTTCCCTCAGGAGACACACAGGCCCAGAGGCAGAGAGTAGTCAAAAACAACATAGTAGGGGGAAAAAAGCAAAAATTTTAAGACCAGGTAGACAAATATCTGAATCTTGGCTTTGACGTCTCATCACTAC
The DNA here is from genome assembly GCA_004027205.1 of Ctenodactylus gundi. Lineage (NCBI taxonomy): Eukaryota > Metazoa > Chordata > Mammalia > Rodentia > Ctenodactylidae > Ctenodactylus > Ctenodactylus gundi. The sequence continues at coordinate 78,382 of PVKB01002198.1, read as the reverse complement.
GTGACCTCAAACAAAAGATGACTTTCTAAGCATCTTTATGTGGACAACAGATCTGAAAACCACCTCACGGAGTCCTTGAGAGAGACTGCGGAGACAGCAGCTCCCGCCACAGACGCAGGAAGATGGCCATGAAGACCCTTTCCGTCCATATTCACCTTAACCAAAGCTAAAGCTTCAAAGCAGGGTTTTCTTAAGCCAAAGAAGGCGATAGGTTTTTTCAGCAAGGACACTGTCTGGCATTTCAGAGGATGCCGGGTCATCAGATGCCTGACTCTGCGCCGGTTTTCCTCTTCCCTCATAGAGACACCTATAAATAATTTCCTGATCCACAGTCCACGGAAGTCAAGGAGCACCACCTGAGCAAAGAAAACAGAATCAGGCTTAAGTCTCAGCGGGGCTCACACTTGTTTCTTAAAGACAGCCGGATTAGCGAAGGTTTGGATAAAAATAAAAATAAAAAAAAAAAGAGGTGAGGGAGAAAGGTGCTGACGGCAAAGGAAAACTGCTGCCCTGTGCGGCCCTGGGCTTATCTGAGAGTCGGAAACCAGGGCGCAGCGCGCCCGGGGTCGTCCAGCAGGAGCGCTGGCAACCCGTCCAAGGCTGCTGACCTCAGGCCTCGCCTGGGGCGAATGGGAACTAGGAGGGCTACCTTGCAGGCCGCTAGGCCAGGCACACGGATGCCACGCAGCGCTGAGCCCCCACCCGGGCGGCAGCAGGTGCTCCGCCCAAGGCTGGCGCTTCTCTGCTTGCCGTGCACTCTTGGACACCCACCACAACCGCGAGGAAATGGAGATTCAGAAGAAGAGGGCTTGTCACGCGAGCTGGCGCGGCCGGCTGCACCCAGAGGCTCCGCACGCAGGTGCGTTGGCCTGAGAAGCCGGTGTCCGTGCAGCACTCACAGGGCAGAGGCCCTGCTGTGCTGCCAACCTCCCCAGCCCACCTGCGCTGCCAGGAAGGCGTTTCAAAAACCACGCCCCCGCCCTCCCACCACAGGAGCCCGCGGGTGGCCAGGACCTTGGGGTGCAGGCCCAGCCTCCCCCGCTCGGCGCAGACTGCACGTAGGTCCGCTTTGTGTTTCACAGAGCTGAATCTCAGCCCAACCCGAGTTTACTGAGCACCTGCTCTGTGCCAGACGCGGGGTTGGCTGTGGAAAGAGGGACGTGGGGGCAACACGGGCTCTGCTTCCACACAACCCCCGGAGGCCGCGGCAGCGGGCTCGTTTCAGCTTACGGCCGTGCTGGGCCCTACGAGTGCCAGGCTCCGTGCTGGGCACCAGGCAGGGCTACCATGCGTCTCGTGCCAGCCCCGGGAGAGCTCACGGTGGAACTGGTTAGGGGCTGGTGTCCTACTGCGCAGACCCCTGCCAGACAGCAGGGCCTACGGTGGGCTCCATACTGCCCTTCGCGACGTGCTCGCCAGCCTGCAGACCAACTCTTGAGATAGATGCTTAGAAGGGCGGAGAAGTTTCTCGGTTCAAAACTAATCAAAGATTCTAGATGTCTCTGGTCTGCTTTTCGTCTCAGAAATGGCTGGCCTCTGGGCAGGGCGGCGGCAGACCCGCTTTCCTGGGATTACCTCACGTTGGACGCGAGCCAGCGCCAGGACCTTCTGCAGTGCGGCTGCTCCTCCGGAGCCCCGCGGGGCGCTCTGGGGGACGCAGCGTGGGTCAGGAGTGGCGCCAAACCCCGCGCTGCCATTCAACCCCGAGAGCGCCGGGCCTCGCAGGAGTGCAGTTCCCTGTGTCCCCACCCTAGCGTGGGAGCCACCGAGGCTCTGACCACAAGACAGCTCCCGGCTGTAGACCAGAGTCCTGAAGCCAGAGCTCCCGACCCCCCGGCTCTGTCTGCACCCAGGGCAAGCCAGTCCCTCCCTTCTGGAGAGGAGAGGGTGGCCTCGCGGGAGGCAGTCCACGCGACTCCGGGAGGCTCGCCAAGGGGCAGTGCTGACTTTTGCTGTCTGCTTCGTCAATTCCATGAGGGTTGGGAGAACTGCAAAATGACCAGGAGAGGGGAGAGGGTCTAACAAGGGCAGTTGGTCCTGTGTGTGTGTGTGTGTGTGTGTGTGTGTGTGTGTGTGTGTGTGTGTGTGTGTGTGCATGCGTGTGTGTGGTACTAGGGATCGAGCTCTGAGTCTTCCCATCCCCAGACCATTTTTTTATTTTTAACTTTGAAACAGGGGCTCACTAATTTGTGGAGCTGCCCAGATTGATTTTAAACTTATGATCCTCCTGCCTCTGTCTCCCTAAGTGGTGGCATTACAGGCTTATACTACCAGACCTAGCTATCAAACATTAATAAGGAAATTTTCTTTGTGAAATTTCAGTGCATGAAGTCTTCCTCTCTGAAAAACTCACATGTAAATATTTTCTGTTTGGATATTCCATATTGGAAATTTTCTCCATGGTACCTGATTCAACGGAGACTTTTTTTGTATGTGTCTTCTGGATTCAGACAATTGGTTTAGCTTAAAAAAGAAAAAAACAGAAAAAACCTTTGCTGCTGTTGGAGGTATTACTATTATTATGAATTTTGTGGTATTGAGCATCAAACTCAGGGCCTACATATTGAGCTACATCCAAAGCCTATATTCTATTTTCATTTCAAGACAAAAATCTTGCTAGGTTGCCTATGCTGCACTTGAACTTGGAATTCTCCTGCCTCAGCCTTCCAGGGTGCTGGAATTACCAGGCCCACGGAAAAATTCATTTAACAAAGGGTCTGCTAACCTATTCCTATGAAATAGAGGCCCAAGAGACAAAAACTGACAGTCCAGGATCCCCTGGGAAGCCCTGCTCTGGAGCCAGCGCCTAGCCCCATGGGCTCCCAGCAAGGCCCAGCCCGGAGCCAGACACGCTGCCCTGGTGATGCACCTAAATCCACCTCCTCAGCCAGGCTCCACATGCAGACCCGGGGGAAGAGATCTCACAGAAACAGACAGGTCTGGTCCCAGGGCAGCCGAGTCCTCACGAAGAGCCCACTTTGGCTTAAGGAATGACACCAAAGTCTTAGTCATAAACTCCTGAGATTGCTGTGTCTGGCAGTAATTTCATGCCCCCCAATGGTTTATTGCACCCTTCTTCAAGCACCGCAGGCTGAGACCCATCTGGTGGGGGCAGAGGAAGAGCTGTGGTAGGGCAGGTAACGCCGGCAGTCCCTGGGCAGGAAAGGGCCACAACCCGGAAGTGAATGAGCAGCAGGCAGCTTCTGGCGCCCAGGTCCCCCTGTTGGGAGGGAGTCTGTAGCTCCCACCGGCACCTTCAAGCATGTGCTCACTGATGTGAATACAGTCTGATACCCAAGTTTATCCAAAACCACTCGGCCTCTACTGACTCGGGTTCAGAATTCACGGGTCTCACCTGGAATACCGCGACCTTGTCCTCTCAATCCTACCTGTGTAAAGGCCTGCAGGGGCCAGCAGCACCCCAGCACGAAGCTCAAACTCTCCCCATAAAGGCCCTTCAATTCCTGTCCCACCCCCAGTTCTCCACCCAGGACTTACCAGCCACTACACTTCACCCCAGGGGTTCTCAAAGTGGTGCTTGGACTACCAGCAGTAGCACCTGAAACTTTTGGAAGAGGCAAATTCTCAGCTATGGATTCAGAAATGCAGGCTGTGGTCTCTCTTTATTTTTTTTTTAACAAGGTCCCAGGTGATCTGATGATGCTACGCTTTGAAAAACACCTCTTTCCCGTTTTCTTAAAGCTTCCCGTGCACCAGAACCACCGCGGACCCTGCTAACGCAGACTCTGTGGCCCTGGCCCGGGGGAGGCTGAGGTCCTGCTCTTCCTCACCTTCCCAGGCAGCCCTGTGCTGCTGGTTCACACAGGAGCCCTGAGCAGTGACGCCCCGCTAACAGGGAGTCATGAGCTCCTTAGATTGCCCACGCACACGTACTGTTCCACTCCTGGCTTCATGCTCTTGTGACATTGTTCCCTCCACTTCCTAGAACTTTCACCCCTCCTTTCCCTCCTCTTTTATCCACAGGACGACTCTACGGATCCATAGAAAGTCAGCTCCAAGAACCACTCTCCTCCAAAGACTTCCTTGAGCTCCCCAGGGTGTGAAAGGCCTTCTTTTCCTTCACTTCCACAGAACTTTGCGCACACACCCCTCACCCATGAGAGCGTTTAGCTCACGACACCAGCTCTGCCTGCCTGTCTGCCTCCTCACTAAAGAGGAGTAGACCGTCATCCCAGCATGGTACCTGTACCATGGCAGAAAAACAACGGATGATGGCTCAGTGATGGGCCTCGTGAATCCTTACGACCAGGTCCACAGGCAGGCAGAGCGGTAGACAAAGTACTGGAAAATGGAGATGTGCCCTCACCGGCACCCCAACGTCTCCCATGTTGCCCTTCTCCCAAACCACAAGGTGGCTTGTAAACCAGGCAACAGCAAAATGTTTATCTAAGCCAATACAACTGCCTGAATCCAGAGGACACAAAAAGATGGCCCCCCAAACCAAGGACCACAGAGAAAATTTCTAGTATGGAAGATCCAAATACAAGGTATTTATTTATATATGAACTTCTCCAAGGAGACAACTCCATACACTGAAAATTCATAAATAAAATTCCTTTGTATATTAATGTATGATAGGCCTGATAGTATGGGCCTGTAATCTCAGTGTGCTCAGAGGCAGTAATTTTTTTTTTTTTTTTTTCATTGCTGGGACAGAATACACATGCATTCACAGCTTAGGAAAGATTTTCCTGAGCTCACAGTTACGGCAGGTCTCAGTCCATGCAGGGACAGCATCAGAGGAAGCACCTGGCAGAGGCCTAGCAGGGGAGCTGTTCACAGCACTGCGGAAGGAGCCAAGTAAGGGATGGAGGACAGAGCTAGCGTACGTCCTTCCTGATCCTGCCTCAGGGATCCTCCCCTTCCGGGTTAAGCCCCAGTGATCTGCCCTCTCCAGGTTTCACGTCTAATAGTACGCCACAGGCCCAAACTCCACAATGTGTCCCAATCTGCCACACACCTGTAATCCACCCCTCCTGATCAGGTCCAACCTCTTAATAGCCCACGGTTCCGTGACACTAAAATACATGAGTCTTTTGGAGGACATTCCATATCCAAACCACCACAGAGACTCAAGAAAGAGGATACCTAGTTTGAGCCCAACCTCAGCAACTTAGTAACTGAGACCCTGTCTCAGGAATAAAAATTAAAAACTGGGCTGTGGATGTGGGTCAGTGTGAGAGCCCTGAGCTTGATCCCCAGTAGCACACACATGCGCACACACAGTGTGTGTTCTTTCCACAATCATTTGACAATCACTGACTATGTGACAAACATTGCTCAAAACATCTATCAGGTCTTTCCTTTAATCCCAAGATCCCAGTTAATGGAGGAAATAGGTAAGAAAATAACGACAATGCAAGAGGCAAAGTTGGGATTTTTAAAACGTTCCCAGGAAGATTAGAACGTGAACTGAGGCCTGAAGGGAGAGGTCATCTTTCTCTCAGAAAATGGGAAGAATTGTGATGCTTCAGGAGAAAGAGCAACACAGGCCCAGGAGCGCACTGCCTCCAAAAGGCCTGGTCCTGATCAATTAAACCCAGAAATTGCAGACACGTCATTTAGGGTCTTAGGAGCTTCAATTGAGATACACAGTTTCTGATAGGTTTGAGTGAGAGCTGCCAAGGAATATAAAAAATGGGAGCTTACGTAAGCAAAAAAAAAAAAAGATCCCCTTAAATTGTGGTGGGTTATGGACATCGTTTGAGGAGAAAGTCCTGCCCGCGGTAGAGAAGGGTGCAAGGGCAGGCGGCCCCTGCGGCAATAAAGGACAGAAGGCACAGCCCGAGTGGCAACATCCATAGAAGAGGAGGCCATGACCTCTGGGGCCCACCGGGGCCTCCGGGCACAGCGTAATCATCCGGCACCTTGGTCATCCCAGGTGCCACAGTGGAAGCAGGAGGGAGCCAAAGTCCGAGCAGGGAGAGGCTCACGCTGAACTCACACCTGCGCCCTCAGTGGCCTCCCAGCCCCAGGTAAGAGATCCCTCCAGGGCGGCTCCTGTTACCATGTCCCTTGTCTCGTCACACTGGGCATATGGATGTCTGGTGGGGGGTGATGCTAGGCGATGGGGCACTTAGCAAACATGAATTGAGCGTCTATCCTGTGCTCGGCCCGAGGTAAGCACTGGAGACGCGCGCAAAGCTAAGTCCCACGGAAGCGGGGGAGCTCTGCTTCCTGGCAGCTACCACCAGTGGGTCAGCAGGGGTGGTGGGAGGAGCGGTCTGATACACCACATAAATCAGTACGTGCGCATTGTAATGTGGAAGGAACTGGGCCAAAAGGTGAGAAGAGAAAGAAGTGGGAACTTGAACGTTCACGTGGCCAGAGAAAGAGCCTAAGGAGCGAGCTTAGTCAAAAGAGGAACAGAGCACGGGAAGGGAGAAGTGTAGCAGAGGAGGGAGGGCAGAGGAGGCCGAGTATGTGCTGTGGGCCGACGGGCAGCCAGCCAGACCCCCAGGGAAAGTGAGACTAGAGAGGGAGGGGACTGTGACAGGATCTGGCGGGAGGGGATGGGCAGAGCCACCGCCAAGCTGTCCGGGGCACCGGCGTGGACAGGGAAACAGCGGGACTTAATTTACTTGGGGTGTTCCTTCATTTCTTTCCAGAAAGGTGACTGATTCCTTTGTGGAAAATGGTCAGGACGGAGGCTGAGGGCCTCACCTTGCCTCGGCGGAAGGCTGTGCAACTGTCCTGTTGAGAAGGAAGCCAGGGCCGCACTGCTGTGGCGGCAGCGGGGACAGCGGGGCGCCCCGGGATTGCCTCTCCCTTAGGAAAATGTGGCCCTGGACGCTCGCACCAGAAACTTTCCACATGTAGAGAAAACGCAAAGTTCTCCTTCAAGAGGTGTCCAAGGAGAAGGGGGCACGCCGCCCGCCTGGCTTCTGGACTGCGGCCGCAGAGCTGTCCCCTGGTTGGTCCACTGCATGAGCAAGGTCCACAGCGGCCACAGTCCCCCTGGGGCGGGCACGGATGCCCGTGGGCCTGAAACCAGCCAAGGAAGCGAGATTCTACCTTTTCTCCACACGTAGGACATGGCCTGGGCGAGGCCTCCCTCCCGCTGACGCCTGGGAACCTGGGGCCTGGGGAGGACCAGGCAAGAGGGTGCCCCAGCCAGGAAGGCGGCAGCCTGCACACAGCACGTGCGCATGGCCCTCCTCTTCTCATGCCTTCTGCGCATACGGTAGCATTGAGTAGCATTTGGGGAAGGGAAGCGGATTTCTTTTAACCAGGGCCACACACCCCAATCTTGAATCAAAAATGCCTCTAAGGGTAATTTAATCTGACCCCATTTTTGACAGATGGGTAAGCTAAGATCCAGAAACAAAACAACAACAAAAAAAAAGAGTGATCCGACTGGAGTAATAGCACAGCAGTTAGAGGCTTGCCTAGCAAGTGTAAGGCTCTGGGTTCGATTCCCCAGCACCACAAAAGCCAGGCGTGGTGGCGCACGCCTGTAATCCCAGCACTTGGGAGGCTGAGGCAGGAGGACCGCTGTGAGCGTGAGTTCAGGGCCCTGTCCTGAGAGAGGGGTCAGAGGGTCCCAGCAGCTCGGCTTTCCCATCTCAGACTGGAGACAGTGGTGGGTGGTAATGATTATTTTTCCCTTGCTGGTCAATTGCCTTCTCAGGTGGTCTTTATGAAGCCATCAATCTTTTCATCCTGACAGTCACTGTGACCCACTGCAGCTCAGGAAAGGAATCCTTCTTAATTACAGCCTTTCTTGCTCCCCTGAGACCCTCTGAGTACTGCACCAGGTGGAGCTGATGGATGGGCAGCCTGGTCCCACCAGCAAGGGGTGGGTCCCCTCAGCTCAGGCCAGGGGGCCTCGCTGGCTGCCCCAGCGCGGCCAGAGGCGAGGCTCTAGCAAGCCGCCCATACTTTGTGTCTCCAAGAGAAGGCATGTGGAGCATGCTGCGGAGGGACTGATGACACAGAGCCGACCCCCGAGGCTTGGACCTCCATCTTGGCTGCTCGCTGCACAACACGTCGCTTGGTTTTCTTCGGTTTGAGTTCTTCATCTGCAAGACGTTTTTCTCACAGGGGAGCCACTTGACATCCTGGGGCTTCTTTTCTATTTTGGCCATCCTCATCATTGGTGATCTTACCAAGGGCTTTAAATATTATTTACATGCAGTATTAACCACCTTCGTTTGCATCCCTACAGTAGAACAACTGAGGCAGCCAACATAGAAAAGGAAAAGTTTGGCTCCGCTCACAGTTTAGAGCCTGAAGATCAAAATAGCGCAGTGCAGGCTCAGTGGCTGCCCCTGGGCCCAGAGGCGGCAGTGGGAGGATTATGACTAACCAGGAGTGCACACATGAGCATTATCCTGTCTTCCTACTTCCAGCTCGAGCTAAGTTGCCCTCTCTCTGTTAAATGATGGTGAATAGGTTGAGGGGGCAGGCACAGAAATGAAGCCACATAGGAGCACTTGCTTATACCTCAATTCAGGAGCAGAAGCCCTGTAGCCCCTTCAGGGGTGTGCTTCCACACCGTGGTCCCTCTGAGGCTCCACCTCTTAAAGGTCCACTGTTCCTCCCATTCCTGACCCTGGGCACTAAGCCTTTACATACAGACCTTTGAGAGATGCTCAAAGTCCAAACCACAACCAATGGCAGACTCCCAGATGTTTTTGTAGCACAGACTTCTCTCCAGAATCCTGGGCTTAAGTGCCCATAACCCAAACATCTCCCCCAGATAATCTAATGGGCGTCTCAAATCTAATCATCTCTGACTATCTCTGTGCCCTGTCTTCCCCACCTTATTAAATGGTAATTTTGTTTGCCTGCTACTCAGGTTCAAAAGCATCCTATGGTCCTTTTACCTCCAACTTTCTGTCCTTCAAGACTTCCACAATCCAACCTCTTCTTACCACCTATCCTATTACTACTGGTAGGCAGACTCCCATGATCCCCTGCTTGGGTTATCACAACAGCCACCTCACTACCGCCCCCCCCCCACCCACCCACTTTCACCACTGACTCCTTATTGACCTCTCAGCAGCCACAGGGAAACGTCATAAAACCAGATCATGTGTCATTTCTCTACTCCAAGTCCTCCAGTGGTATCCCGTTTTACTGAGCAAAAGTTAAAGTCTTTATTGTCTTACAGGGCTCTTTGAAATGTGTCCTCCCACAGCCAGAGCTGCTTTCCTTGCCTCTTCCCCACCACACTCTCACCATCCTGGCTACCCCTGCTCACCATGCCTCCACCAAGCACCTTCCCACCGCTGAGCCGATCGGGTGCTGGTCCCTCTGTCAGGAATGCACCTCCCTGGTTATCCACGGGGCTTGCTCTTGCTTTCTTCAGGTCTCAGTCCAGACATCACACAATCAAACAGGCCTTCCTTTTTACTTCCATATTGTGCTTCTGTCTCCCTTGTAATTCTACTACTGCCTGAGGTACTTACTCAGTTCCTGGTTGCCTGCCTCCCTCAGCATGAATACAAGCTTCTTGGGAGCAGGGACCTTGCTCTGTCCACCGCCGTGTTTCAGCATTCAGAATAGTGTCTGGCACATAAGAGGAGATTTATAAATATTTGTTGAATGAACAAGTGAATGAATTCATTAAAGTATCACTTGCCTGAGAGAATGGTGAAGACATTGAATAGGGTGGCTGTGGTGGTCTGGATGTGGAGTGCCCCCCCCCTCAAATCTCACGTATTTGGATGTTGTAAAATATCCATGTGCTGTTGAGAGGTGGGCCTGGTCAGAGAGGGTAGAACACCAGGGCTTGGCCCAGAAGGAGCAGATCACTGGGGTAGTCCTTGGGAGGTAGCTCTGCCCCTTCTCTGTGACTTGAATTCCATGAAGAGCTCCCCAGCTGAGATCCCACCATGTGTTTTCACCATTGCTGGCTGCCCGCGTGTGAACTCTGACCTTCTGAAACTGTGAGCTAAAAACAATTCTTTCCTCTCTTCAGCTGTGGATGTGAGGAATTCTGTCCCAGCGATGAATAAGTAACTGAGACATGTGCTAAACTTTTACCTTCCTTATGCCATTTAATTCATGGCAAACCTGTTGTTGTGACTTGGACCTTGTGGAATGTCCCCCAAAAGTCTCATGTATTTGAATGTTAAGAATTGTGTGTGGAACCATGTGCTGTTGGAAGACTGGGGCCTGGGATGGAGAGGTAGATGGCAGGCATGTGGATTGGATTACAGGCATGTGGTAAATTAGAACCAGACCTAGAAGGGGCAGAGCACTGAGGCTGGAACCAGAAAAGGGGGATCATTGGGACAGGATCTGGAAGTAAACATAGACTACAAACTCTGGGACTTGACTTGATGAGATGTGGCTTCCTGTTTGCACTGTCGTGAGGAGCTGTCTCCACTTCTGCCATGTACTTATGCTGTTGCCAGCCGCCCCTGAGCAGACTGTAATTCTCTGAAACTGTGAGCTGAAATGAAACTTTTCCTTCCCTACTTGGTGGATGTTGGATATTGAGTCACAGCAACAAAAAGTAGCTAAGACACCTATAAAGTAGGTACGAGTATTACTAGCTAGAAGCAGTAACTTGGGTTCAGAGACGTTAGAGAATCCAGGTAGACCTTAGAGAGATGAAAGAACACACCACATACCAGGGACATAAGTGTTGTATGCAAAACTATGTCTTTGACAAGCAATTAGGGATTGGTGGCTTCGTGAGCATCCAACTACCTCTAGACATCAACCTTTAAAAAGCTAAGAAAACATGAAGAAATGATAAGAACAGAATGGTAGCTTTCTCTCATAAATTGGATTTATGAAGAGATCAGTCCTTGACACTTTAATTCTTCAATCACAGAAGTAATGTCAGGATGGGCTTTTTCATTACTTCTTTAGAGAAAATCTACTAGACTGCTTAGTTTTTCTCAGAGCAGAGATTATGATTAACCATGAACACAAACATGAGTGTTATCTTGTGTTCCCACTCCCAGATCTAAGTCGCCTTCTATCAGTCAAAGGAAAATGATGGTGAATAGAACGAGGTGGGAGATGAATGGAAATGAAGCCAAAGGCATTAGGCAAGCTTCCATCGCGTGACCAGTGTCCCTCTGGAGAACACCAACTTAGAGGAGGTAGGATTTATTTTGGCTCATGGTTTCAGTGGTTTCAGCCCATGGTCACAGCTCCATTGCTTATAGGCCTGTGATAGGGCAGAAACATCACAGCAGAAAGGTCATAGTGGAGGAAAGCACTCACCTCACAGCAGCCAAGAAGCAAATAAGAAGGAAAAGGCCTAAACAGAAATATATGGACTTCAAAGGCACACCCTCCCATGCACTTCCCCCAGTGGGATCCCACCTTCCAGTGGCCCGTTCAGCTATGACTTTACAGTGGGTTGATTCTTGATGAGGTTAGCATCTTCATGGTCTAATCACCCCTAGACCTCCTCTAAATAGTGATGCACTGAGGATCCACCCCTCAATATGTGAGTCTTTGGGAAACACTTCATATATAAACCATAACACCAACCACGTCATGTGACTCAGACTCACATTTCCCTTGGATCTTGAAAAGGTGACCCAAGCCTCAGGCCTCTTAAGCAACTCTTACAAAGAAATACAAGCAACTCTAAGATTAAAGGCATTTATTTAACCATGAGAATGGTTAATAATACGTTGGTGGAACAAAAATATTTAAAAATAGATTCTATTATACAGAAGTATACATACGCACATACATGTGTGTGTATGAATGTGTTTATGTATAAAACTCTGGTATACAAGAAGAAAAAGAAGGTATAAAAATGTTAAAAGATGTATCTTTGAGTGGATGGTATGTAAATAATTTTGATCTCTTTTGTCCTTATTTTTTTCCATAACAAACATATTTCACTTGTGTAATGAAAAGAAACAAGAAGATATTAACCAAAAGACAGCAAGGCTCAGCACTTTCCAGACAGCACTGAAAGCATTCCAAGTGCTCAGCCAGCAATCCCAGCCTGCCTTGCATTTGCTGATGCTAAGAGATGGCCTTTCTCCCAGACTCAGAACCTCCGGTTCCTCAACTTTACCCCCCTCCCCACCCACACGAATACAATGTTGACAAGAACACAGTTAAACCAGTAGTCTTCCACACTGCCCAAGACTTTGCAAGTATGTCTGACCCTATGAGAAAAGCAAATTGAGAATACAAGTAAAGAGCCCTAAAACTGGCTACTCTATTTCATTTGGTAATTCACCTTCCAGAAATGGATCTTTGTAACATAAGTTGCTACCAAGGATGTGTCCCCTAAGATATTCCTATTAGTAGAAGATATAGTTTCTGGTATGTCCACTCAAGAAAATAGTAAGCCTCCACTTAACACGACAATCATAAGGCCATATGCTCATTATACACACATGTGTGCACGCACACACACATATGCATGTACGGATACAAACGCATGTTCACAGTGGGTAAAACAGCTTACCACATTCTGATGCAAAATATACCTCCAGACTCACACTGGATGTGAAAGGGCGGGAGAGATGAATATCTTCGTTCAATTTTCATTGTAGACATGTGTCTTAGTTCCATTTTCATTGCTGCAACAAAATATCCAACATGTACAATTTAAGGGAGGAAAGATTTATTAAGCTCACAGTTTCAGCAGGTCTCAGAGTCCATTCATGGGCAGCTGGCAATGGTAGAAGTCCATGTGAAGGTGATCTGGAGGACACTTGTGCACAGCATGGCATGCAGGAAGCCAAGAGACAAAAGACACAACAAGGGTATACTCTTCCAGGTCCTGCCCAGTGATCTGCCCCTCTGAACCCAGCTTCTATATTCCACCCATTCCAGGTTAAGTCCCAGTAATGTGCCACACAACTAATCTACAGCATGGCCCTTATCCACCACACCCCTGTAATCTATAAGCTACCACATGCCTGTCTTCCACTACACATCCATAATCCTGACCAGGCCCCACTTTAACAACACATAGAATCCTTATACAACAACCATATACATGAGACTTTTTAGAGACATCCCAGATCCAAAGCGTAACATTCCACCCTGGACCCCAAAAGACTCATATCCACCCCCTGATGCGAAATGTATTGAGTCCTTCTCTAAGAGTTACCAAAGCTTAGCAGTTCCAGCATTGCTAAAAAGTCCATCCAAGTTCAAAATCTCCTCTGAGACTCAGGCAAACTCTTAGCTATGAACTCCTCTGAAAATCAAAGAAAAATTGAATGTTCCCAATATACAAGGGCACAAAGTAAACATTCTCATTCCAAAAAGGAGAAATAGGAGAACAGAAAGCAATACGACCAAAATAAGTTCTAAACCTAGTGAGGCAACCGAGAGAGGCAAGAGTTAAATCCTATAGCTCTGTGTCCAGCACTCTGCAGGTGAGCTCCAAAGGGTTTGAGTGGCCCTGCCTCTGCAGAATTGCCTCTGGCTGCAAACTCCCATCTTCATTCCTTTGGGCTGGATCCACTCATGGCCTATGGCTTTCCTCAGACAACAATCCACATTTCTGGCATCACCAAACTTGTGGGATCCCCACCAGACCTTACAACTTCATGCTCTGCTCTCACAAGAACACACTACCTCATCTCCAAGGCCTTCCTCCAAAATCTTGGTGGAAGCCTAAGAGGCCCAATTCTTGCACCCTGTGTGCCTGTAAAACATGCACCACAAGGATGTCACCAAGGTCTGCCACTAACTTGAGCAACAGTCTGGAGTAATAACTGCCCAGACCTCTGAGTTTTTACTTGGCTGAACTCCTTGGGGATTTACTATCCTAGGTTGCCCTACAGAATACTCTAGGGGTCTCTTTCCAAAGCAAAGTCATTTACCTTTCCACTCTTCAATTGGTAAAGGATGGGGTCTTGCTGATTCCTGAGACACCCTCAAGGCCTCCTTTTTATAGTCCTGATTCCAAGGATCTGACTTCTTTCTAATGCTAGCCTCTTTAACAACCACCTGCTTTTTCACTCCAGACTACAAACTTAGCTTTTTATACTCTTGCTTCACAGTGTGGAACTGGCAAAAAGCCACAAACAGTACCCATGTGACAGTCTGAGCATCAGGATTCCATGAAATTTCCTCCTCCACCAGATGAAACAGCAGACCACTCTTAATCTCAGATTCAGGCAAAGTCTCTGGATAGGGGCAAAGTGCTGGCATGCTTTTTGCCAGGTCCTAGATCACATGATTTTTAGACCAATTGCCAATAAAGTCCTTCTTCCCGTCTGAAACTGCTTGAGTCAAGCCTTCCCAACCCACAATTCTCTAAGCATTCTGGTCTTGTGAGCTCTGACACAAATCTCCTGCCCATCTTAGCTCTTGGCACTCTAAGTCTTCTCCAGCTGGCGTCTTCAAACCTTTCCAAATTCCTATACAAACCAGTTCCAAAGGCTTCTAAACCGCAGGGTCAGGTAAAGTCACAGCAACAACCCTACTTGTCTGATACCAGTTATGTTTTAGTTATATTTTTGATGCTGTGAAAAAATATGCAACATCCACAATTTAAGGGATGAAAGATTTATTGTAGCTCAGTTTCAGAAGGTCTCAGAATCCACTCATAGGCAGCTGGCGATGGTAAAAGCACAAGTAGAGGCAAGCAGGAGGACAGTTGTCCACAGCATGACACACAGGAAGCCAGGGAGGGAGGGAGAGAGGAACTAACGTATACTCTTTTAGGTCCCGTCCCAGTGATCCACCCCTGCTGGGTCCAGCCTCCATGTTCTGCCCCTTCTGGGTTAGGCCCTGTAATGTGCAACCGTAATCTGCAACATGGCCCTAATCTACCTGTGGTGGTTTGGATCTGGAGTGTCCCCCAAAAGCCTCACGTTCCTATGGATACTGTGTAAAGTTGGGTGGTGGGGCCTGGCTGGAAGAGGGTGAGTTCTTGGGGTTTGACAGGAAGGCGCGTGTGCTGGTTCTGGCCTTCCTCCCAGTCTCTCCGTACCACCATGTTGTGAGGATCTCTGCCGTTTTAGCTCTAGCTCTGGCCCTGGCCCCGCTCCAGCCCTGCCATGTACTTCCACCATTTTCCAGCCATTCATCTGTGAGTGGATTATGACCTTCTGAAACTGTAAGCTACAATAAATCTTTCCTCCCTAAGTAGTGGATGTCAGATATTGAGTCACAGCAACGAAAAAGTAACTAAGACACCACCACATACCTGTACTCTATAACCTGCCACACACCTGTCTTCCACTACACACCTATACTCCATCCCTGCCAACCAGGCCCACCTTTTAACAAAACATAGAATCCATGGGTCATTCAGAACATCCAAATATGGGAGGCTTTGGCGGGACATTCCAGATCCAAATCATAAGAGTGTGAGTCCCAGAAAATAAAACAAGCCTATTCAAAAATTAACTGGAGTAAAGACATGCCTTCTTCCACCTTCCCCTGTCCATGCCTCAGTTTCCTTACCTTCAACTGGGAATGAGGAATTTTTCACCTCTAGTGTGTTGCAAGTGCTATTGGACAAATTCACACACCTGAAATACTAAACAAGCTACTGCGGTGGGCTGCTTAAAACAGTGTCTGGTATACAGCAAGTGCTCAATAAATGTCAGCCTTTATCTCATGCGCTGTCTCTTCCTTCCCTGCCATTCTTCTTTGTTATTCTAGGAATTTTCTTCTCGCTCAGGTCCTGAAGGCAACCCTCTCACCTGGTCTCTTTCTGTCCATCCTGGTCACACTTTCTAAGAGCAAACAAAAGCAGACAAAGAATTATTGTTCCCCTCTCACCACCAACCTGCCCCTCACCCTCTCCAGTCTACTGTCTTATGATTCATAACTGACATAAAGCTTTATTTTTCAATTTTGAGACAGGGTCTCACTCTGAAGCCCAGGCTGGTCTTGAACTCCTGGCAATCCTCCTGCTTCAGCGTTGCTGTGCCATCATCCCCAGCTTATGTGTTGATGGGGGAATCAAACCCAAGGCCTTGTGCTTATTAGGCAAGCCCTCTAGCCACTGAGCTACACCCCCAGCCCTGGCACTAAGCTTCTTACAGACCATAAGTCACAAACCCAAAAGACAGCTTTTTCTGTGGTTAAACAGCAAATGCTACTGGGTCCCAAGCACCTACAATTGTCCGGGGTTGACCACCAGCTGTTGGTACCCGTAGTTACTCTTTGTCCTTTCAACCCCAATGTAGACGTTAGGTGAGATAAGAAATGGAGACTGAATTCAACCTTCCGGCAACCATCCCAGGGCTCAGTCATTCTGCTTTCCTCCCAGCCACCTCATGGATATGCCCTCCGGTGTAAGTGCTCAAGGTCACTGCTCCATACCATGCTTCTCTTGAGACATGCTTGGGTTATCGCCTCCTTCTGAAATAGCTTGTACACACACACACACACACACACACACACATACACACGCACACACACACACCTAATTCTTAGCCGTTCTCCTGAACAGCATTCCTCCTGCTATCGCAACTTCAGTGCCACCTACCTCTTGTACCAAGTCACCCCTTGCCTGGCCTTGCTCAGCATACTTTTTTTTTTTTTGAGACAGGGTCGCACTCCATAGCCCACGCTGGTCCTAAACTTACTATGGAGCCTAGGGTAGCCTTGAACTCAAGACAATCCTCCTGCTTCAGCCTCCTGAGTGCTGGGATTTCAGGCATGCGCCACCAGGACCAGCTTACATGGTTCTGGGGAATCGAACTCAGGGCCGTGCGCTTGCCAGGAAAGTGCTTTAACTGCTGAGCCATTCCTCCAGCCCTCCATCTATTTGAATAGCTGTTTTCCCTGAAGTTTGTTATCACCGGTCTCATTTGCACAACCAGCAATATATGAAATGGAGGACGGCCATAGTGCGGACCCTGGTACCCAAGTCCCCACGCTCCTACTCGCTGGATGAGGCAATCCTCCCTGAGCTTCAAGCGCCCACCTATAAAGAAAAGAAAGGAGAATCCTAGACACCAGGGCAAGTGAAGGCGCGGGTGTGTGTGCAAACAGGTCTCACATCCGACCCCTGAGGCAACTGAGTCGTTGTTGTATCCATCACTATGAGTTAGTCAAACAGCAGATGATGACTGATTGCAGGGTACTGAGCCTTTGAATTGAAATTCAGATTCAAGCATACATTCAGGTGCTCTAGAATAAAGCGATGCAGAGGTGGAGGGGGACAGGCAAGGTGCTTGGCCTTGGGCACTGGCCTGGCTGCCCTGTGGGGCCCACTCCAGGAAGGCGTCGGGAAGGCAGGAGAGAGAGGACGGAGCCCCCCAACTTCCTGACCGGCCTGGGCAATGTGGTCAGGTCCCCACCTATGCACCTACTTACCCAGGCTCCACCCCCAGCAAAGTACGTGACGCACGCTGTGTTCTCCACATAGTTGCGGGAAGATTACAGATGCTGCCAGCTTCCGGGAAGGGATTCTGCGGAATCCCGGCTTGTCGTCCTTCCCGTCCCCCGCGATCCAGGCCAGGTTTGCCTGGACTCTGGCCGTCTCGGGCAGGGGCCCAGTCCCTGGAGTGGGCACCCAGCTGGATGGAGTTCATAAAGGCCAGCTCTTTAGTCAGGGAGGAGGCTGAGCATCCATTCTCCTCACTAAGGGCCAGAATCTCCCTGGCAGCGGGAGCTCTGCCGGCCTGGGCGCAAAATCGGTTCCCTAGTGGGTCCCTCCAGGGGCGCAGCCTTGAGGGCAGGCGGTTTCTGTTCGCCGAAAAAAAGTGAAGAAGGAAAGGAAGGCAGGCGAAAGGAGGGGAGGGGGGAAAAGAGGAGAGGAAGGGGGAGGGGGGAAGAGCAAGCCCCTTGGAACCAGGACGTGAACACATACAGGAAGCAGCTTGCTGAGACAGGTGTGCGCGGAGCTGGGACAGGCGGGGCCAGGACAGCCCGGATGCCCGAGTCACACAGGGAGCCCGAGTCACACAGGGAGCCGGTTCTCCTAGGCAGGGCGTCCCTGGCCCCGGCGCAGGGGAGCTGCTGTA
Organism: Ctenodactylus gundi; assembly: GCA_004027205.1. Classification (NCBI taxonomy): domain Eukaryota; kingdom Metazoa; phylum Chordata; class Mammalia; order Rodentia; family Ctenodactylidae; genus Ctenodactylus; species Ctenodactylus gundi. The sequence goes on along the minus strand of PVKB01002198.1, from coordinate 60,482 downwards.
GACCCGCCCCTGAGCCCCCCCAGTTCGCAGTCCCAAGGTGACCTGCACACCCTCCCCCAGGAGCTTCCAAAAGGTGGGGGGCACCGGTGACATTTCTGTGTTCATGCCACCACCCTGCAGGACACAGGCAGGCACTCCTTTCCTGCTTAAGATGATGGCACGCGGTTACATATTACAGATAAATGGTATTTCTGCAGATTCACACGTGTATATAAATTCACACCGACCTATTTTTCCTCACAACTTGTCCATAAATACTTCTGTATCTAAGTGCCTGAGGACTCCCATCTGGAGCCAGGAGAACCGAGTTTGAATCTGCCTGTTCCATCTCCTATCCTTGTAGCAGCGCAGAAATCCCTCGGACCACGTAAGGAATCCACTTGGTCAGCTGGAAAAACCAGGTGTGACCCACAACCTACAGGTGGCCGTAAAGGTGAGACGGGGCTGTGCACAATGTGGGCCTGCAAATGCTGTGAGCATACACATGTTTAGTTTTACAACACGCCCACACCCACAGGAGCAAATGCTATGCACCACGACACCTTTACAGTAAATTAACAAAGCCATTTGGCTGGCTAATTTGGTGAGAAAAATAGTTACATGCCTATAAGTAAGGGAAAGAGAACACAGAATTTTTTTTTTTTCAGTACTAGGAATCAAACCTGAGGCCTTCATGTCTGAGCTACATGCCCGGTTCCATTTTTTAATTTTTTTATGGCTTATTTTAAGACAGAATCTCCTGAATTGCTAAATTGACCCAATGGGGCTTCAACTTGTGACCCTCCTGCCTCGGCCTCCCAGAGTGCTAAGATGACAGGTGTATGCCGCCACACCTGGCAACACAGGACTTAAAAAAAAAAAAAAAAAAACAAGGAACACACATTAATGTCTCAGGGCCTGATGGGAGTGCTTTGTTTTTCAGTTTTCCAACTATATCAGCATGCCAGGGACTGTGAGCATGCTTGGGCCGGCTGCCACTCACTCAGCGCCCTGATCACAAGTCTGTGAGGCACTCTGTGCTGCCAGGGCTCTGGAGCACACCCCGCCCCCAACCCCCGCCCAGGCAGCTGCGACCTTCTCCATTGCACAGGACAGACGACTGAGGTTTGGAGTCAAGCCGCTGCCCAGGCCACACAACTAGTTGATGCAGCTTCCTGTTAAACTCAGATTTCCCCACAGCCGGGACCATTTATTTCTGTTTCCTCTCTGCTGTGACAAGCCCACCCTTCCCTTGCGCACCCAGCCTGGCCGGTCCCAGTGTCTGTAAGTGCTGGCTGTGTGTGCAGAAGGCCAGTGAGCACATTTCCTTAGAGCTGGAGGAAGAGGCCACACCCATGGGTAACTGTAAAGGACAGACTCAAAAGACCCCACTGGGAGCACTGCATTCTTTTTTATCCCTTTTTTAAATTTACTTACTTATGGCTTTTCCCCAGGGCCTTTGCACTGAGTTATATCCCCAGCCCACCCGGCTTCCCTTTCTTCCTTCCCTTCTTCCTTTCTTTCTATTTTGAGACAGGATTATGCTAAATTGCCCAAGATGGGCTTGAATGTAGGATTCTCCTGCCTCAGCCTTTCACGGTGCTGGGATTACAGGCACACACCCACGTGCCTGGCCCATTTTTTTTAAATTGACAAATAGTAGTTGCCTCTCTGGAGAGGATGATGTCATGACACATGCACACACTGCCAAATGACTGGCCCCAGCTAATCATCATGTGGAAGCGGCGCATCCTAATCCCTCCCTGCCAGGCAGCGGGAGCATTTGAACATCTACCCCTCGACATGTGGAGTGGCCCCGTTGCCAGGTCACAGGAGCAGCTTAGTGCTCATCAGTGGGCGAAAGGGTAAAGTTTCGGGCGCCTTCCGGGCCTAAACCAGAAGAGAGCTCTGCCGCCTGCAACGGCATGGCACATCTAGAGGACACCATGTTAGCAGCATCGTTCCTCCACTAGCTCCAGCCTCTGGGCCCCAGGAGCCCAGGGACAGCGTGGGGAGCAGCGCCGAGGTCCACAGAGGTCCACAGCCCAGGTGGAGAGGGGGTCGGTCCCAGCAGGAAGAAGGAAGACAAACCTGGTTATCAGTGTCACCGCAGGTCGAGACATTGAAGCAATGGGAGGGAAGCACAGACTGAGCCAGAGTCTATGACGAGAGGCCAGTGGCGAGTGTCTCTTAACAAACTGTTTGGGACGAGGCTGAACTGAGGCCGCAGCGAGACACCTAGCACGTTCCTAAAACGCACCTGTAATTATTAGGTAAGGTACATGCACCAGCCCATGCGGCAGGACTGGAAAGCAGTTGTCTAATTATAAGCTCCTGGGAGAAAGACAAAGCCACCCTGTGGTGTATTTTATCCAAGACAATGCAGTCCCCATTCAGCCTTAAGGACAAGAGAAATTAGGTTTCTGTCTTGCCTTCTGTCTCCCTGAAGGTCAGTTTGCCAGGAAAGGAATCTAAATGGGGGTCTTAAAAACTTGCAGAGCTGAGCGAGCTGTGCACCTGCGGGAGGGCACCCTGGGCTCCGAAGCCCACCGCCTGAGGACTGTTCTCCAGGGGCAGGGAGAACGGGGCCTGTGTCAGGCGGCGCCCACTCCCTGGCTCATCTGAGGTGCTGCTTCCATTGGCCCCTTGCCTGTGCTCTGCTGGATACTCGATCACCTCAGGGGCCTAGAAAGGCACGCAGGCCAAACTGGGAGCTTTCAGTCTTGTTCTTTGTTCTGTCGCCTACTTGACTACAGGGAGACTGGGGAAGCAACGCAGCTCCATGGTCCTTCTTCTATCTGGGTATTCCGCCGGCCCTGGGGAAAGGTACTGTGAGCAGCATCGTGCCTCTACTGCGCAAAGTCTTTCACGTGTCCCGTCTAAGGGGCACAGAGTGATGTGCGCTTGGCAAACAGAAGCCTTTACTCTGACATCGGCCTGCTGCTTCTCCACCCACTCACTCAGCCCTGCCACACCCACCTGCCTACTCTTTGAATGTCCCAAGCTCATCACCACCTTAGGGCCTTGGTGCCCACCGTCCCCTCCGTCCACGCCTTCTGGAATGTGCTGCATACTCCTGGCTCCTCTCCTCGCTGCGTTCCCGGCTCCAAGGCCATCTTCTCAGGCAGCCTTCTGGTGCACTCTTCGGCAGCACCCCTGGACCCAAAACAAAACCACTAGGGCTCCAAGCTGGGCTAACCTTGTGAAGACCAGCGGGAATATTGCTCTTTACTGGGTCCTAGTTTTGTGAATTAAGTAAATTTTCCCATCACCTTGCCACAAAAATTTGAAATCCGGCATCTCTGAGGATCTAGATCAGGTGCTCCTTGGATGGGAGGGCCAGCCCCAGTCCCAGAGGACTATGACAGGAGCACTCGGGGCTGGCCACAGGTGAGAAGGACGGCAGAGCAGGGAAGGCTGTGAGGAGGTATGTGGGAAATGCCAAGGCTGAGCCTTGCTAGAACCCTTTGGCTGAGACCAAGAACCCAGTGTTGAGTTGGGTGGGAGGACACTTAGGCTGTTCTCCGAAGAATGTGTTATTAATATTCTAATGGTGGTGGTTGTGACCCAGAATTCCTTCCCACACAACCAGGGTGGAGAGCCAGGGAAGGGAGTGTCCTCGTCTAAGTATGTATCCTACATACTTCCACACTCGATGACAAACACCCACTCACAGAACATGTCTGCTCCTTTCCTTCCTGGCCGTGACGCCCCAGCATGTATCCCCCGTGTCTCAGTTTCCCCCCACACAAGGACTTGAGTTTAACCCTAATCTACAAGTCTAAATTGCTCAGTGAACAAATATGACAATGTAGTCAAAAGTCTGAGATAATCCACAAGACACAACACAGACATGGGATCCAACAAAGAGTTCATTTTAATAAAGAGTAGCAAAGAGGTCCTGAAGACACGCAGCCGAAGGTGCTCTTTCCTCCAGGAGCTCCTGGTGAGACTGCCGAACTATAGCATAAAAGGTAACAGCATTAAGTTTACAAACAGTCTTCCCTGGGGGATATCTTTAGGAAAGATGGTCCCGAGAGATTGTGAGAATGACTTGATTTGCATGCATTTTTTTGGTTTAGAAATATTTAGGGCCAGATGCATCCTAGATCCTTGGATGCAGAAAGTGGCCACACCCTTATTGTTGCAAAGCTATTTTTACTGGTCCTTTACTTTGATGGCTGGCCTCCTGCCCCCTCTCTTCCTCCCCAAACTCTTGGGAGTAGCAGTTGTTAGAGTCAAGACTTTGAGCCAAAAGCTACCACCACCTTTCCACACGGTGCTGGGCAAAGGACTAGCAGTTTTTACTCATCGTGGCTTATGCTTGTAACATCCCTAGCAGGCGAGTGCCATAGGACCATGGTACATGTACCATGTACCGAAGAGTTCAAGTCGCTTGCCTGAGGTCACACAGAGCTGAAGTGGCAGGGAGTGCTGTGTTAGTTGCTCTTTTTCTGTTGACTGCCGGGGAAAGTCAGCCGACTTTCCTGCCGACACAGTAGACATGAGATGGCCTTGAGGCGGGCTTTTCCTTGCCATAGGATGAGCCCCAGCACGCTGAGCCTTCCCCCACAGCTGCTGTGACTTTCGGTCAGCCAGCAGCCCAAGGAAGTTCACTCAGAGCAGGAACAGCGGACTTTGCCCTCAGCATAGGACGCCAGTCCGGCCGCATTCCCCACCAGTCAGGCTCCGGGAGGCAGTCGCATGCATTCCCGTGAGCGTGAGCGCTATTCCAGCCAGTTCTTGGAATCTGAAATCACTCACCTGGAAGGAGGGTTATTTGGTTAGCTCTGCCTTCCGTGTACTTCCCAGGTTTTGTCAGGCCCATTGCTTCAGTGGTATTGCTTGGTTTTCCCTACTTTTCAGTAAACCAGCGTAGATTTTTCCTCCCTATGACCACTCAAGGCCTCCTCAGCCTGGTCCTGGGTCGGGCCTCCTGTCTCTGGCTGGAATGGCATCACAACCTTCTTGCCAGTCTCCCAGGGCTTCTGCCTTCAGCAGAGCCCAGCCCTTGGCCAGCTTCCACACTACGGCCAAATGCCAGTCCTAGTACACGGCGCTTGAGTGCCCAGGTGTTTCCAAATGCCAAGCCTCCTACAGGAGGGGCCAGCGTAGAGGCCTCTGACGGCTTTCCAGCATCTGAAACGCAAGTCCTTCCCTACTGTTTGCATGGTTTGCAATGAAAATATATTGCTATTATAATTTGAAAGTAAAAGTTTAAAAATATTTATTTAGACAGGTGCCCTCACAAGATGGTGATTTTTTTTCTTTTTGTTTTCATTTATGAAAGCAAGTCTTGCTACGTAATCCAGGCTGACTTTAAACTTGCAGTCCTACAGCTTCAGTCTCTCCCGCTCTGAGCTGCAGGCGTGTGCCACCACCCTGGCTTGATGGCTAACTTCTGGAAGAAGGAAAAAGGTATTTTTTGACTCTGTACTTCTAGAACTCAATTCAGTGCCCTACACATAGTAGGGAGAACTCGAGTCGTGTTTGTTGGAGTTTAATGAACTGCTCTGAGGTTACAGTTCAGTGGTAGCGTCCTTACCTAGCACACTTTCCACCTAACAGGAGCCCATGAAGAGTAGTAGTGAAGAAAGTAGTGACGTGGCCAGATATAACTAGACTAGATTCATACAAATTTTCAGCTAAAACCATTCAGTCAGTATCTATAGCACTAGATAAGACAGAAGCACAGCTTCCATTATAGTTTGTAATATTGAAAATGGTTCTCAGACCCTCATTGTCAAATCCCTTTAGACCAGGACTCCCAGTTGGACCCACTAATTAATCCAACTCCAGGGAAGGAGCCCGAGCCCTTCGGACTGCCTGAGGGCTCCCATTTCCGTGAGAGCCGAGTAACGAGCAGGCATCACCGAGAGGACAACCTCAGCCCCATACCCGGTGCTCCCACCCACTTGGAACTTCGATGGCAAGCTTTCCGGTAGCTTGTCCCAGAGGTTTAAGCCTACCTTCTTCCATTAACTAGCTCTACAATGTGTAATGCATTGCTTATCGAGACTTCCAAGTCTTGGCCACTCATGGGTTGATTGTGAGACGTAAAGGAAACGGTGCTTTGAATGTTTCATAGACGAGCTGATTACATACTGTGATCATGTTTGAAGAGCACAGCAAGTAGCTGGTGTGACAGAGGTGACTTGTAAGAAGTAGTTTTTCTTTAAGACGGCCTGGCCTAGTGGCACAGGCCTCTCATCCCAGCAGTGTGGGAGGCTGAGGCAGGAAGATTGCAAGTTCAAGCCCAACCTGAGACATTTAGCTACTTCATCTGTTCTTAAAATCGTAAATAAAACATGGTCTCGGTGATATACCTTAATGTGGGAGTGTAGTGAAAGCCCTGGGCTTGATGAACAAATAAACAAATAATGACAGCCTAGTTCAAAGGAATGAGCACACAATCTACCATGTGGGACCCAGGAAGAACAAGGTCAGACACTTGGATAGAAAGTCTCTTGCCTCTCATCAAATTGTGCTTTCTGCTAAACAAACTGTTAACCCTCACTCCTTCAGCTAGCGACAAGGGTCAGGCAAGGATAAGGGTGTTATCTACCCCTTCCGCATGTTAGTCATCGTGTTGTTGTTCTTACGTAAGGTCTGAGCATGAGAAAGACACAACTCGGCTTTCATTAGGGCATTTTTGCAATTGACGCAAACAGAAAACCCATCCTTCAGATATGAGGCGGGATTTCACACCCCTACTGACTAGCCGTCTTCTCCTCCAGACATCCATGTCTTTTCCGCCTCTGAAATAGAGTTCCGGACTCTCCCCTGAAGGAGATGTCTAGCATCCAATTGGATGAATTTCCCAGAGGGCCATCTGGGGAAGAGCCGTGTGTGTTTGCCCCATGTTCCGCGGCATTGGAAGCTTCCACGCTGGAGCCAAAAGGAAAAGGGTGGAGATTCATCCAGATTCATCCAGAAGATAGCCAGGCCTTCTGGACACCAGGAAGAGTTTGCACAGAGTGGGACGGATTCCACTGTTGAGTAGTAGCAGACTGGAATCTTCTTAATGAGAGCCAACTGCCTTGCAGGGTATGAACAGCACAAACAGTATTTGGCAAGTGGCTCTACCTGCCCAGGGGTCATCCTTTGGGGTCAGCTCAAAAGGACCCAACCTACTGGGCGGCCCTTGCAAAACATCCGCTGCTGTTAATTACAGAATGGTATGTTGTTGAAACCGAAGCAGATGTTGTCTTTTAGGCTTTTCCCCCCTTCCAGCTCTGACTCTCCAGCCTCATCCTTCCTAACTCCCACCTTTTCCTTAAGCAGGGTGAATCTGACGACTGGACCCTCATGCCCCATTCAGGCCTGCATCCCCAGCTGGCTTATACTCTGTCCTACGTCAACGATTTTCAGGATAAAAGAGAATGTAAGGGCCTTGTGGACAACCCACAGCCTGTGTCTCGGGTGCAGAATAAGGAGCATCTCAGTGAGATTTAGCTGCATCAGTGAATGAATAAATGAAAATACAAAAGCTGGTGCTTTCTTCCCTCCAAGATGAACAAGCAAAGCTCCATCTTTGATCCTAGGTTTGAAACGTGAGTTTTTCTTTTTCTTTTCTTTCTTTTTTTTAACCATACAGTGGGAAAACAGGCGAGCAAAATACAAGGGTCTAGAAGAGCTTCGGATTCATTGGCCTCAATTCGCAGCCACCCGGGAACAGCTGGCCCTGCTGAGGTCTAGAGGCCCGAACTGTGAACAGGAACATGCACTGGTGTGTATTTATACTCCAGGTTGTGTCTCCATAACGAATGACCTGGGTCAACATGGCTTTTCTTCCTGTGTCCAAAAAGGGGCCATGGAGACAAAAACAAACCGATGTTTTTCAAGTCCCCAGAGACACGTGCTTTCCTTAGAATTACCTTATAACATAGACATCATTAGTCTCTACCAGGTCATGTGACTTGCCCCGACTTACATAACTAACTCACGCATCCTAGTTCAAATCCAGGCCTGTCCTCTCTTTCTAACCCACTACTAGAGAGTGATAGGTCAAGCATTCACCAATGTGAGATACCTAGAGAGATAGTTCCAACAGATTTCTGGACCTCATCTCCAGGTGTTCTGTTTCCATAGCTCTGGGATGGGGATGAGAAGTCGTACTTCCAACAAGTTCCCCACAGAAGACAATAGTGCCAGTCAGGCATCACTCCCTGAGAGCCATTCGGCTCAAGTATCAGAGATATTAATTGTATGTAATGGACACCAACCAGAAGCAATTTGAGAAAGAAAAATAAAAACAGAGCAGTTTATCACAAGAATATAGGGACACGTTCTACAGCTCAAAAGAAGGAACGTAATTTGGTCTCTAATAAGTTCCTGAACAAGAGGCAGGCCACGACCTCCAACTGTTACCTCTGTTTCTCTCTGAAATGTTTCATCTTCTCCTTCTATTTAATCTTGCTCCTGAGTATGACCTCCTACCCAGGGACAGACCACACGTCTAGCAGTGTCTTCCGAGGTTGCAGCACTCAGAAAGATGGTCCTTCTCAAATGCCCAGAGACAGACTTCAGCTGGGTGCATAGTCCTGGTCTTGTTGTCTATGATCAGGACAGTAGGGTGGGGCAATTATACAACATGGTGACAGACCCTCATCACTGTAACCATATAGGTTGAAAACAAGGGTAGTGGATAGAGAAAGAAATGGAGTAGTGAGCCTCAATACTGATACCCTTATGACCGAAATGCACAAAATGTGCCTATCGATAAGAAAGCAGGGCAAATGCCCTAAATTTTGTCAGTGTAATGATCAGAACCCAAGTTAACAAAGGCTGGGAAACCGTTCTGAAGGGATGCCAGTGGCCTTCAGAAATATTTTCCCTCTGGATTGCTTACAGTAAACAGATGAATTGTTTACAGTAAACAGTGAATCCATCTGGCTTGTAAAATCTCTGAAACAATCCTACACACACAATTCCTTGGGCTAAACAGGGTCAATCCTGTTGTCTTAGAAGAACAGTGGAATGTAGAATTTCAGCTCAGTACAACTGGGTCAGACTGGGTCAAGGAGAAGGCAGATTCCACTTGCTAATATTTTGAAAATCCACCCCAGCCCCACCCCCAACCCTTTGCCAATCTTTTCCATGCATGGAAAAAAGTAAACCAAAGATGCTAAAGAACTACTAGACAGACTGGGTCAGAGGTTGAGTGAAGGCATAATGGGGTTTCCGAGAAAGAAGCCTATTCCTAGATGCTTCTCTGTGCGCTGCTGAGCTAGTATTCCTCTCAGCAGCTACCCTAGAATAACAGCTGGCAGTCCCTCTGAGTCACAGGCTTGCTGCCGGGAATTCCTATAATGGGATCCTGGAGATGGACCAGCGCTGCTGGAAGGTAAGTGGAGAGAGCCTTAGACTATGAGCGAGGCTCTGCAGATCAGCTTCTGACCACGGCAAACCAATAAGTCAGTGGAAACTCTACGGCCTTCCTGTTCTTTCAACAAAATTGGGGGAGTGCAATTACTAGTGTTCCATCCGTTAGGTTGCTATGAACAGTGCGTGTGATTGGTGGATGATCTCGTTCCTGAGGTTTAGCTACTCTCAAGATAAAGCCAGTACTGACAGGAATGAGTATTTTAATATGGATTAGTGAAAGGTGGCCCTTCCTGTGTGTGAGGGCACTAGGCTTAGCAAGTTGAGTGTGCTCTGAATTTCACTCCCTTAGCCTGCACCCTTGCACAGTAATGAAAGGTAAACTGAGGCATATGCAAATACAAAAGAGTTTATATGAGCAAATAGCAACTCATGAATCAGGCAGCTCCAGATCCCAAGCAGTTTCAAGACCTCCTTAGAAAGCCTCAGGACAAGTGCAGAAGCAGGACAAATTCAGTTTGAGCAAGCGCCTTGTTTGGGTCATCCCAGTGGAAATGATTATATAACTAGGCTGAGCTTAAGTTTCATTTTTTTCTCTGAATTTCATTTCAGTTTGCTTACATAGGAGTTCAGAACATAGTGCCACCTAAGTCTAATGTCCTTCCATTTAAATATATGAACCACAGGGAAGATCCCCATCTCCCTGGTGACCCTGCATCATGGCATCCCTTTATGAATAAGATGAATCTTCCCAAATACAGAGATTTCTATGAGAGGCAAAGAGAGCAGTCAGGGCAGCCATGCCACTGCCTTCCCCACCCAGATGACAGCCAGCCAACAGGGCTCCCGTGTCTAGACCCCACTCTTGCTTCAGTGAGAGAGGTAGAGGAGAGAGTCACAAGTATGCTTACACTGACTCACCTGACTGGAAACTTCTGTGCCACGAAGGAAAAGAAGAAACAAACTATAGTCTTTGGGAAGTTTCAAGATGGCGCATTTGAATTCACACTTTTTTTTTTTTTAAATTTCCCCCAGCATTTTCTTCCTGGTCTTGCGACACTGGGCCTACCGGGCATGTACATCCTGTTCTTCTGTCACCACCTCTGCGCCCTATGGGGATATAGGCTGGAGACATTAGATGCTCAACAGTGGCCGTGAGCGGCGTATTCCAAGCCATTAGGATCTGCTAGCTCCAGTGGCTCCAGGCTACTTGTCCCCTTTTCTTTTGGCTTTCTACTAGACCTCTGGTTTTTTTTTCATGACTTTCTTTTGCTTCAGTCTTCATCTAAAACACTTACATTCCTGGTTTAACGTATGTTTTACTCCAGTGTTCTTCATGGATCCACGAAGCTGTGGTGCCTGCACCCAAGACCTGGGACCATGGAGAAAGAGCTCCCAGTACAACTCTGCTGTCTGTAGCCTGGTCCTAAGACATTCATTCTTACGTCTATCATGGCCTCTCTCTTCCTTGCTCCAGTGTCTCCTGGATTCTGACTTCATTTCCTGTTTACGCCTTGGCTTTGCCCAATGGACCTGACCGTCACACCTTCCATCCAGCTGTAGATATCGAAATCACCTCCCACCTAACCACCTTCACGTTCTCTCCTGCCAGCCTGAACCTTCAGGAAGAATACCTCTCCTGGTGTGCTGTGCCCTGAAATCTTGCTGTTATTTGAACCCACCCCATCCCAGAATATACCTGTGATACCACCCAACTGCAGGAATGTAAGAGACTGAGCAAAGCTACTGGGAAAACCCCAGAGCAATCTGGAAGGGGGAGGAAGGCGCTTCCTTTTCACAAGGAGACCCTTCCCATAGCACCCACGTGGTGAAAAGGCAGTGTGAACCTCCTAAGAGGACAGGCAAAAGAGAGGTAGGGGGATCCCCAATGAGGAGAACTTCAAGCTGGACCCAGAGGCCCAGGCCTCTCATCCCAGCACTCGCGGAGGCTGAGGCCGCAGGATGCAGGTCCAAGCCTGCCTGGCAGCTTAGCAACTTAGACCCTGTCTCAAAAACAAACAAAATTGGGCTGAGTGTACAGCTCAGGATGAAGTCCCACAAACAATAAGTATAAAGATAGAAGCCTCAGAGGCTCAAAAGAGCCTACAGAGCCCAGCAAAAACTCACTTGAGGCTCTCATGAAACTTGATTATCAGTTTTACCGACTAGATGATGTGACCTTCATCAGTTTAATTTTGTGTGTCCTAAGTCCCCTGGATTCTCCCTGCTTTCCAGCGTGTTCTTCCTAATTGCACCCTCCAACGTGTCCTGAGACCATGTTGGCCTGCTGCTACCCTGATCCTGGGTGCTCTTCTGTCTCTTCCATAGTGAAACACCAGCCCCCTAGTCTGGCACAGGCCCTCATCCTACAAGGTGCCCGTTTCCATCAAAGGATCGCCAGCCCCTAGAAAGCGGGATGTCTTCCTCATTCCTGTGTCTCTGGCCCTGAACGCCGTGCTCCACACGTAGAGGTCACCCTGAAGGGTGACTGCTTGCACCGACAGGTTAATTAATACCAGCGTCCCGAGCGGTCTAATCCTGTTTACTTGATATCTCATCCTTTTGTGAGAAAAAATAATAATGATAATTTCAAGCTTGGACCCTTTTCAGTCCCTTCAGTAGCCTGGGACTTTCCCAGTGCAGCCACAGGCCTGCGTGTGGGACTCTGCAGGGTACAGATCCTTGACAGCTCAGCCCACACCGCCTGTGAAACGGAATAAGCTACCAGCCACTGAGCACCTACGGCCAAGGAGATGTTGATCTAGTCTGAACCGCACACCCGGACGGTCCCGTGAGATCTCCAGGCCGAGTGAACATCCGCTCGCAGAGGAATTTTGTCTCCACGGAGGCCGTTGGTTGCCCCAAGCCCATCGGCCTCGCTGCTGCAGGCCCAGCAGACCGTCACCTCCTCCTCCTCCGGGTTCCCCCACCTGTGTCCCGTGTCCTGTCTTGCGTCTGTTCCCCTTGGCCATCGCCGCAGCAGGCCTGATGGAAAGCTCTCCACTGGGGTTTGTTCCCAAGAATGAGCGGGCCAAGCCGGCGGCCTCGTCCTGCACCACGAGCCCTACGCAGGCTATCTCATAGGCTCACTGTCACGCAGGACCAGCAGTCTCTCCCCACCGCAGACCCTCCGCACCTTTCCAGGGCTCATAAACAGCCCAGAAAAGCACACTCAAAGCAAAGGTCAGGACCACCCAAAGACGAAAGGCGTCTGTCTTGTCAGCCGGATGACACTCCTGCTGACCCCTGACCCCTGACCAAGGGAACTTCTCTGTGGCGGGCATCTTGAACAGGAGCGCCAGGAAAAATGGTACGCAGAGTGAAAAGAGTACGAACGATGAGGCCAGAGGCCCAGGCTCGGCGACTGACTCCGGGGCCTCGGACAGAGCCTCGACCTTCCCGGCTCCCTTGGTCAGGCATCTGTGACATTGTGAGAATGTGAGTCCCCCACATGTTAGCCAGTAAAACCACTTTGCCCCTGACTGCCAGGCTCTTCTCCCGTAAGATTCGGCACAGTGTCTTCTCAGCGACTTCCTGAGGCTTGGATAGGTTTAACCCTTCTCCAAGGTCAAGCAAGCCAGGACAGGATGTGAATGGGATCCAGTTCTATTCGATTTCCAAGTTGTTTCTCGTGTTATTAAAGTCCAGTGGAACACAATTTGGAGAAAAGAAATACAATGATGTGTGAAAGTGCCCCTAGATAATATGGAAAGTCTCCATTTGGGGGTTGGGCAGAGAGAGAGTCAGGTACCGGCTTTAAAAACTGGCCTGCTGCTGCCCTGATCCCGAGTGCTTTCCTGTTTCATTCACCTCACTTTTTTTTCTTGAATACTTAAAAAAAAAAGAAAGAAAGAAAGAAACCGCTAGATTCAAATGTGCGGCTCACCAGTACAAGTGTGAAGCGTCGGTCACGCCTGCAGCGCACGCTCACGTCACACTTCCAGACTCCCCACCTCTTCTCCCTTTGCCGCCTCCTTGTTACATAGCTTCCCGGGACGGGGACATTATCTTCTTTTGAACACACCTTTGAAAGTAAGTTGCCCTCAATTTTTTTTTTAAACCGGGTAAAGGATAAGGAAATAAATAATTCACAGGGCGAGCACAAGTGGCAACTCTACCCATACCTAAGTGTAAACACTGCTCTGGCTGATTTTGATCCTTACTCTTGCCTCAAAGGCTTCTTGTTCCTGCAAGAGGGCCCGCTTCCCTCCTCCTACTCCACCCGGAGCTCACCAGCGAGGGCGCTACGAAGCACTGCTGTAGTCTGCTGCGACTTCGGGGAGCAATAAGTCAGTCTGCTCAGCCCACTTGCAGGCTGCTTCCAAGGATGTTGCAGATACTCCTGGCACTTCTACCAGACCACAGCTCAGTCAGAGGCTCAGGGTCCCTGTCTGTCCCTTGCCTGGCCCCTCTGGAAACCTCCTGCCCAATCCCCAACTTCCTCCCAGATTCAGTTTTTGCCCTATTAAACCCAGTCCTGGAGCTTGAAGTCTCGGAGTAAAGGTCCGCGATGAGGACAGAATGTGAACGCAAACTGGGAAACAGGAGGACTCGGGTTCAAATGAGAAAGTAAGGCTTCAGCTAGAGCTAACTTTACATCAGTGAATCGGGGACAGAGCCATGCAGAGACAGCTGGGGCAGAAAAGGGCTTCCAGGCAGAAACCCTGAATTTCCCTCTTCGACAATGCCAGCACTTCCAAAGAAAGCTGACTCACCCAGTGGGAGAGCCTGCCACACATTTATTTATCCTTCTATCTATCGATCTAGATATCTATCTATTATTGTCTGTGGTTCTGGGATTGTACGGCCTTTGCCCTGAGCTACATCCCAGCCTCTTCCTATTGTTTATTTGAGTCAGAGTCTCACTGCGTTGCTGAGCCTCCCAGACAGGGCTCGAACTCTTGCCTCAGTCTCCCAAAGTGCTGGGTCTACAGGCCTGCACCACTGGGCCTGACAATCATATTAATTTTAAAAAGAGTATCATAGCTGCTCACGATGGCACATGCCTACGTTCTCAGCACTCAGTCAGAGTCACAAGTTCAAGCCTCGCCTGGGCAACTTAACGGAGTGAGACCCTTTCTCAAAATAAAGGTACAAAAAGGGCTGGGGGTACAGATCAGTGCAAAGGTGCTGGGGTCAGTCACCAGAACCATGAAAGTGGAGAGATAGAGTCAGTCAGACCAGGGGCACAGCCCACGGAGAAGACATAGCCAAGTACTGTGCAGCATTTATAGCCCTGACAGAGGACTGTCCCTTAGGCAGTCACGCAGGTGTTTATTCGGTTGTCCTGGAGAGCTCATATGTCCATTTTTTCTTGTCCCTGTTTCGTGCTTATCACACATGCACACACCTTGTGTAGGATTCAGTTTTCCCAGTAGGTCAGGGGAAACGAGCGGAAGGATTCCATGCCAGCAGATCTGACTTAGCAAGTGAGCAATTCGGCTCCTGACACCTCCTTCAGCCACAGGCACCCGCCACAAAGAAAATGCCTAAGTCTAGAAGTGCGCAGGATCACAGAGAACTCGCCCGAGCAGTAAACACCAGCGTGTGTGACAGTTGAGAACCTTTTGGGGACCTTAAGGAGGGCATGCAGCTCCCCATAAGAACCGTTTTCTGACATCTGAAATGGTATTTCTCCCAGGCCCCGGCCAGTGCCACCACCCACAGGAGTAGGCGTCTGCTCCCCTGATAACTGACCCCTGCAGAGCCTCTTCTCCCTCCAGCCATAGACGTCACCAGCCCTGGGGGCTGCCGGGCACCGGCTTTCCATGGGGGACAGCCCGTGCCATCCCTGGGAAGAGAGAACACTGGAGCAGCTGTGCTAGGTATCTGGACCACTTTTGCCAGCACCCATGGGGGAGGACAGTCACCCTGTGGGGGAGGACAGACACCGGCACCCGAGCCCTTTCCACCTATCTGCCACAGTCTTGCCCCCCCCCCCCACAACCCTCCACCTTCCCACTCTACCCTCCATCTCTGACCGATCTCTGGCACACACCTTCCCTCCTTGGCCTCTTTTGTGATCTCCCTCAGACCAAAAGTGGGGATCAACACCCGGGATAGCCAGCATATTACACCTTCACATATCCTACTACAAAGCACTACTCAGTAGATCAAGAAGCAAGAAGGCAGAACTGAAAGAACATGGGTTTCCTAAAACACAAATGTGACATTCGACGGTCCAACTTGCAAAGATCTTTTTTATGCTCAGTTTTGGAGGGGCAGGGAATTAGGAATGAATATTCACACACGGCTGGCAAAAGTTAAGATTGTTACAGCTTCCTGGGGGAAGAATTTGGCAATACAGAATATTGAAATGCCTTTAAAGCCAAAATCCACTTTAAATTGTCAATGCCACCTCTAGAAATTTATTCTAAGGAAATAAAAATATCCACAAAGATTAAGTCGCAAGAATGTTTATTACAGCATTTTTCTACATTAATGAAAAGTTAGGTGCAAACTAAATAACAACAGAGGATTGGTCAAATAAACAGTATATTTACATATTGAAATAATACAGTCCTTTAAAATTATATTGAAATATGTTTCTAAAATCAAACAGATGATTATAAGATTAAGCTGAAAAAGCTGGTTACAAGCATAGATAGTGGGCAAAAGTCTGAAAAGGCAAACCAATGGGATTGTAGTTTTTTATTTGAATGGTAAAATTTGCTGGTAATTTTTATTACTTATTGTGAGTCAGTATTTTCTCGTTTTTAGACAATATATATGTACTGCTTATGGAATAAAATAAAATAAAATTTGCTTTTTTAAAGATTATGGATCAGGCATCTACATGGGTTTGGGTTCAAATCCCAGCACGGCCACTGGGATCATGAAGAGGCAGCTTATGCCCCCGAGTCCCCGTTTCTTCTTGGGCACAGTGGAATAATAGCTCTTTCCTTATGAAGCACTTGAATATTAAGTAGAAAGCATAAACAGAGTGCTCGGCCCCAAGAGGACATTTCTCCTTTCCTTCCTGGATGTCCAAAAATACGTTAGAATAGCAAGAATAACAGTTTACAAACATAAGCAAACACCCACCTACCTAAGTATGTAAAATGTAGATCTGAAAAATTAGTGAAGACTGGTACTCTCATTCTTCATCCTTAGTTTTTTCATCTCTGATCTCCTTAAACCCGTTAGCCAGGACAGAATCAGGTGAACTGTATTACCCTGCCCCACCAGCAGGTGAGGCCAGTCACTGCCCTCTCACCAGGGAACAGACAGCATCTTGCGGTAGGTTACTTTATCAAAAATTACTGCACCCATCTGGGACCCTCCTCTCTCATCGCTGCTGGTGCCCATGACAACCCAGCTCCTCCCATCCCCCCTTACAGCCTTCCTCAACCACTTGAGAATTGCACCTCCTCATTCATCAATTTGATTGACCATCCATCAGGAATCCACTTGGGCTTTGCCCTGCTTTCTCCCAGCTTCTCGTTTCTGCACTCCCCAAACTTTATCAGTGCCTGGCCGGTGGGGGAAAGAGACAGGATCACAAATGGCCACACGCCACTGATGTGCCAGGAAGTATAACTACTGTCATCACCACCCTGTGATACAGCACTTGCAGAACTGGGGTCTTCTCCAAGCGCTTTGTGTGTGTCAGTCTGCATAAATCCTCAAAACCTACTTTATGAGGTAGCTAAAAATCGCATCTCTTTTATAACCAAAGAAAGTAAGACAAAGAGAAACGAAGTACCTCACCCAAGTTAAGCACAGTTGGCAAATGGCAGAAGCAAAATTTGAAAGAGGCTTCATTACACTCTTAAACATGACGGAGAACTCCAAAGAGCTTTTATGTGGGTCATATACTGTGATATATACCACATTAGAAATTAAAATTTAGACATGTTAAACATATCTGTCAATTTTTAAATAACAATAATAAGCCCATCACATGTTGACCTTCATAATGTTTTTAAATGAAAATGCTGTATAAAATTAAGGAGAGGCACGACACTGCTCCACTTGTTTATAAATCTACCCAACATCTGACTTAATGGTAAGGGAAGTACACTTCCTCATCTTTTGCAGTCAGCCAGTTGTGATCTATTTGTTTGAAGTACAAGCAGAAATCTGTTCTCATTCAAACATGGAGTCAATTAGAGTCAGAAAAGGGAGGAGTATTTTCACAGCCTCTTTAAATAACTGGTTAATCTTTGATAGTGCACCAAAACTTGTCAATTTGTAGTTCCTTAAAGGCTCACTGAAAAGCAGAATCTGAGAGCTACTGCAGTGGTTGGAAGGCTTCTGTCTCTTGTTCATGTGAAAAGCTAATCCTCAAAGCAACAGTGTTAAGAGGTGGTCCCCTTAGGTGGGATTGGTGCCCTTTAAAAAGAGCTGGAGTGAACTTTTAGCTAGGCCATTTTTTTACCCTTGGTATTCATCAGTTTTCCATCACCATAACAAAATATCTGAGATAAACAATATATTAAGAAAAGAGATTTATTTTGGCTCAGGGTTTTGGAGGATTTAGTCCATGGCTGGTTGGCCCTATTGTTCTTGGGCCTGTGGCGAGTTGCACATCACGGTAGGGAGCCTGTGACAGAGCCACAGCACTCACCACTTGGTCAGAAAATGAAGGAGAAGAAGGAGCTGGGTTCCACTGTCCCATTCAAGAGTGTGCCCCAAATGGTCTGAAGACCTTCCACTAGGCCCCACTACTTTAAAATTCTGCCACCTTCCAAGCCTTTAACGTGAGCCTTGGGGGACATTCAGGATCCACCTTCCACCACGGGTGGATACAGCACCGACGGTGCCTTCTTGAAAGGAGATGGTAGCCCTCGCCAGACACAGAACCTGACGGTGGCCCGATCCCGGACTGCTCAGCTTCAGGAGCTGTGAGAAATTAACTTCTACCACTTGAATGTACCCAGTCTGAGGTACTTTATCAAAGCAGTATGAACACATTAAGGGATCAGCTCAAAGTGGAGGATATAAGTTTCCCAAAGTTCCAAAATTTTAGCAGGAGCACCAAATGCTGCACTGGTTTTTTTCTTCATGTGATAGCTCCAATTTCCAATTTCCAGTCTCTCATTTTCTCTCCTTCGGTCCTTCCCTTCTCCTCCTAATCTTTTAACTACCTGAAGCTTTAAATCACTCATTCAAGAGAAAAAGAGTGTTCCATGAAAAGAAATGGCCCATTCGGCTCCCAATTTAAACAATGGCAACTGCTGTGGCACTTCTGTTATTGTACTCAGGGAGACAGCACAAATGCTTTCGGTTTGTTTTTACATTTCATCACACGAATCATTACAAAGACATGTACTGAAGGACTGAAATGTAATAATTTTGATAGTCTCACTGTATGACTAAGGATATTCTTTTTAACTAGTACATGTTCGTGCTAGCTAACAGTGACGTTGACCTGGAGGAGTCGGTACAGGTACATACCCTCTGTCCATCACTGTCAATCTCTTTGCTCTCTCTCCCCACACCTCTTCTTCCCCTGTCCCCCATTCCCCTTTTCCAACCTCAAAGAGTCTGTCTCCTTCTTTCCCATGAGTATTAAGCTTATTCTTAGGTGAGCCTGACTTGTTTTTAATTATGCATACATGGTGGCAGGTAATACATTAATAACAACTACAATTTGTTTCTGATACTTTGATTCGAACTAAAACGCCACTGGCTTCCCCATGTGAGGTCAAACATAACCTTGATGAAAAGGGCAAATGTTATCCCAGCAGGACTGTAGGCCAACTCTGCTGTCTTGGACCCTTGGAAGTATTTCAGGTCCTTCCGGGGTGCTTAGCCGGTGCTCTGAGAACCACGGCTCTCTGTGATGCTTTCTGAAATAAGCCCCAGGCTGTGAGAGGTGCCTGTATGAACAAAGTCCAGCCTCGAGTCCTGAATGCACAGGACACAGATGGGCCAGCCCCTCCCTCGTGTCCCTGAGAGGCCCTTGAATGTCACATCTGGCTTCGGTGGGTCACTGGCAATCACCTGTCTCCCACGAGACCCAGCTAAGGCGGGACAGAACCTTAGCTCACCTCACCCCCATAGATGGTGCTTGGAGTTCTGGCGAGTCCAGAGAAGGGAATGTGGGTGGAAGTCGCGCCTGGAGCCCACGCTTGGCTCCGTGTAGCTCATTCCTCGCCATCTCCATCCTGGCCATGGCGAGGACCTGGAGGCCGGAGGAGGCAGGCTTCCAACGCAGCGTCACTGACACGACGACGGCTGCCTCCCGGCCCTCCTCTGGCCGGGCCCCCGTTCTCCCCCTGCTCTCTGTCTGACTTCCTCCCCTTCGTGGCTGCGGCCACCGCCGGCTGGTGAGGCTCCAGCATGCCTCCCAGTCAGATTTCCTGAAGTGAGAAAATTCCCAGCACTGGCGCTCTTCATCACCCAGTGTCTGAATTCCTAATAGCCACAAATCACCGAGATGTTGGAAACTCTGAGACACATCAGTCCCCAGAATAGATCATTGATAACAGCGGAATTGGGCTTGGGGAACACTGGCTCACCACTTCTGTCCTGCACACAGCAGTCGACATCCTCCGGGCCCTGCCTCTTCCCTGCAGGAGACGGATCCCATTCACACGGCTCCCCAGGATGTGACCAGGATAAAAAATCACATCCCTAAGATGCAGCTTCAGGAAGGCTCTTCCCAAAATAAACCCGAAGCTGAAGTAAATAAAGCCTTAGGAATATTTCGGGAGAGCGATTTCACAGAACGACAAACAAAGGGGGGAGGTACTATTGTCAGAGAGTCTGTGTTTCTGGTACCTCTCGTTAAGTGGTGGCTTGGTATCTGACATTTATGCAAGGGGCAATCACCTGTGTTTATGAAAATTATACCACTTCTTCCTAGGGCGAGGGTGCCCTTTAAGCAGTGGTTTAGGACAGGGCAGCTTGAGGAGGACTACAGGTCGTAAAGATGAAAGCCAGACTAAGGACAGCACGTAATTTCTGCTATCGACCCCAGAGAATAACAGCTAAGAGAGAAGACTATTGAACACACACACAGGGACCCTGCCTGCCTGCTTTGGCTCCATGAGGCAGGAAAGGGGACACACACCAAAAGGCTTTATGATGTCACCGGATGAGACAGGAAAAACGCTGGGCACGAAGAAGGGCTCGGAACAAAGGAGGTCCCATCTAGCAGATGGCAGAGACCAAGATTAAAGCCCAGGTCAGCCTAAGCACCAGTCTCATTGGTTCCCATCATTCCAGCTAAATTCTCACTAAACGCTGAAGCAGGCAATCGCTACCCCCAGGACAATGCACATGTAGCCCACTCTATGGTCCCTCTATGCGATGTAGACTCACTTTCTACCAGAAAGTCTACCTCCCTCGTAAGCTGAGTTGCTCCTTGTACTCTACAATTGATTATTCCCAGGAAAGCGACAAGCAGGGGCTTTCCTGGGCTCCGGACTCTGGCAAGGAAGAAGGGAAAAAAACCATGCTGCAACTCAGTCCAAGAGGGAATTCCTGGAAAGGTGAGCAGGTAAGTTTGCCTCTTACTCATCAAAGTGCATCGAGCTGACCTTTGTCCCTTTGTCAATATTTGTGGGTAGAAAATATAACAAATAGTCCCCTCGGCTGCTCAAAGTGCAGACTGTGGTGCATGAGACCAAGGACAAAATTTCCAAGGTACAAAAAGGATTTTCCGTAACCAACTATAGAGTAAACATCTTGGAAAAGGAGAAAACAGAAGGACGGAGAGGGGAAGGAGAAGTAAAAATGACTTAGATGTGGTAGGCATGTGCACCGACTCCCCAGGCTGATGGGATTTATTTTGTACCACAAACACAGACTGGAGGGGCAGGGCATTGGCTTGAAACAAACGTGGAGACCATTCTAAACGAGGAGCTCAAAGGCTCACTGCAGGCTCCGCATTGCTTCCATGACCTATTGTAAGACGAATACGTAAGCCCTGTGGGATTATGTTCAATTGCACATCAGCCAGATAAAGAAAGAAGGCCAAGCCTGGCAGAAGGAGGAGCTGCAAGGGAGTGCACGCATGTGCACAGCAGCCTTCAGGAAACATGGCTGACCAGGGCTTTGTCTGTACTCAAATTATAAGCAATGCCTTGAAAGTTTGGGGTTTAGAACTAATCTTGTTCAATAGTCCAGGGTATCAGAGGCTCAGGATTGACCCAATAAATGAAAAATCTTTAATGTGCAATTATAAAGAATACAGGTTTACAGTTGGAAAATTAGGAAGTCAATGGCTTAACTTGAATTCTCTGTCCTAGTGGGTCCAGAATTAGTACCAGATGCATACCTTGTGCTTTTCACGCTCAGTCACAGAAGGAAGGGTATTCTGTACTTGTTGTTAAGGGTGACCTGCTAGGTTTGGAAGCTGATCGACTTTTGCTGATGATCAAGGTTCAAGAAATGCATGGATCAAAACTTACTAGAAAAGGCAGTCCTTAAAGCCAACCTAAGACGGGTCGTTAAAAACAAGTGATGGGTTGGGTCGGGACTGTGAGGTGAAGAGTAGGCCTCTAAGGAAACTGACGTGGAAGATGAAGAAGCAGATCTCTGCGGCACTGCTCTGCTCCACGTGCAAGGCAGGTGCAGAAATATCTCAAGGTGCTGCACGGGCATTTGACACACCTCCGGCATCAGAAGAACTGCAGCAGAGAGGAGAAGCCTCCTTTGAGAAGGAGGCAGGAATGGCAGGAGGCAGGTCCCCCAGGACAAGTTTCACATCCAGACAAAAGATCAGCTCCAAGGATACTATAGCATAGATCCAGGTGGCCGTGGGAGGGAAGAAGACGACGTACTCGAGGCTAAGGCCACCTGTCTTTTACAAGTCACTTGAAAACTGGAAAAAACAATACCTTGTTGAAATTATTTTATACTTTCATGCTTTGCAGCCCTGTCCTATTTGAGTACAGCTCAGGGTCCCTTTTGGTAATGTGTCAAAGAGAACAATGTCATGAGATGGTTGGGTGGTTTGCAAGCAAAATTAGGACCGAGGGGAAAATGTGTCAGCTGAGGACAAGATAATAATCTTTCACAGGCTAGCCGAAGAGACATCAGCAGTTAAGGAAATTTTTTTTAAAGTACTAATGCTAATAAAGGGAAAAGCTAAAGTAAGTTTGAAATTAAAAAATAATAGTAATTCTTTCCTATTCTGGAAGGCCCAGGGTAAGATAGGAAGGAGTTCTGTTGGCTGAACACAGACCCACACACCTCACAGCCATGCACACTTGGAACATTAAGGGGTTGGCTGGCAGGCTGTGCAATGTGTTTTGGTTTTGTTTGTTTTTTGAGGTGGTCCTGAACTCACTCCATAGCGCAGCCTGGCCTCAAACTCACTGCAATCCTCCTGCCTCAGCCTCCTGAGTGAAGGGATTACAAATATGCACCACCACATCCAGCTTACTTATGTGGTACTGGGGAATCGAACCCATGCCCTTGCACTTGCTAGACAAGTGCTCTGACTTCTGAGCTACGCTCCAGGCCTGAGCAGTGTAGATCGTAATAATATTACTACTCTTTACTGAGGACCTACATTGTGATGATCACACTGAATAAGATGTCTCTGATCCTGAACACTAGGAGTTTGTGCAACACTGTTATAGATTTAGCAGTTGCTACACAGAGAAGTTCAGGAACTTGCCATGGCCAAGGTCGGAGCCAGGATTCACGTCTATCCCCGTGTCACGTTGCCCTACTTTGCCCCTAGGCCCAGCTACCGCAGCATCTCCCAGGACAGTTCCCCCTCCTCCTTCTCTGCCCTCCCCCAATTTATCCTCCATCCAAAGTGTTCCCAAAATGTGCAAATATTTCTCTTGGAATGTGCATTCCCTCCAGTCCTCCCACCCAAGGAAGGACTCCACGGCCAGGGAGTGAGAAGTCACCCAACCCCAGTAGCACCCTGACCCTGCAGCAGGAGTTGGTCACAAGGGCTTCGCAGGCGCTTGGCTACGGGGTTGGTTGCGCGTGAGCAGAGGCTCTGCCGAGGCTCAGCATCACCTCTGAGGGTGTGATGTCCTTGCTCTCTCTCTCTCTCTCTCACCCCAGAGTACAAGTAAGTAAACCCCATGCGACCCCCTTGAGACCCTGAAGGAAACTGCAAATGAGCAAGGCGCCTACCTCCAGGCAGAGGATGAGCCAGGGAGCCACGAGACGCCTGACCCCACCACATCTGAAGCCGCTCCTCCTTTTAACCTCTCGGCTGCCATAGACCAATAAACCCTGTTCACTGCT
Organism: Ctenodactylus gundi; assembly: GCA_004027205.1. NCBI lineage: Eukaryota > Metazoa > Chordata > Mammalia > Rodentia > Ctenodactylidae > Ctenodactylus > Ctenodactylus gundi. Next base: position 37,013 of record PVKB01002198.1, on the reverse strand, counting down.
TGTGCCTGCGTAGGTTAGGTGTGCTATAACTTGCCTCACAAAGCCTCCCGGATGACTCAAAAGCTTTCCAGGACACTTGGACTTGTATCTGGAGGCCCCACCTTCATATCAAAGACCTAAGAAGCTCTCAGATCAGTGACCTAACCACCGGCCCCTAATAGACATCAGTCTCACACCCAGCAGGCAGGGCAACTTTTTCTGAAAAGTGCCTCTTGATCCCTCTGCAGCGTGTCCTGTATCTCCCGAGAGCAGGAAGTCCCCTGGGATCCTGCTGCATCGTCTCTTCTGAAGCCACTTCTGCGCTTGGGTTGCATTTTGCTAGACTGACCTGGTGTCCAGCTCACAAGACCACCATTAGGGAGGGGTGTACAGGTGTGCCCCATGAAGGGGCAGCAGCTGGGAGTGCCCAAGGTGCAGGACTGTGCAAGCTCTCCCTGGAAAGGAAGCCTCTGCAACAGGCAAGAATTCTCTCAGGAACACGGGGAGCACCTCAGAGGCATTATGCCTTGTGTCGTGGTGACTGGGATTAGCGAGGTGACAGGTAGGCCACCAGGAAGACACAAGTGTGGGTCAGAAGAACGTTTCCTTCCTTCTGGTCACTGAACCCACCCAGTGACTTTACCTTGTGACTAAACTCTACCCTAATTCTCTGCAGAGTGCTCATTCCCCAGTTTGTCTCTTTTTCTTTGGACACACACCCCAGCATAAACTCCTTCTCAGGAGAACTTCTAAGCACGTCGCTCATCACTGCATTTCTCTTGTCAAAAATTCCCAGGTAAACAAGCCTTCAATAAGTGAGCAGCATCCTGGTTCCTCAGCATGCACGCCGGTGTGGGGCCAACCCAGGGGCATCTGCTAGGGATCTCCAGATGTGACCCCCTCAGCAGAAGCCACCTGAAAATGTCCTTCCCCAAATCCAGCCACTTTCTGCCACAGAGTAGAATTATTCCTCCACGGCCCTTCTCGTGATATAAAATCAGACCATGTGTGCGCTTACTCATTTGTTACTTGAATGTGAACTTCTTCATTCCTCAGTGAATCCCTAGGGTGATCACTTGCTGAATAGTTTGTAGATGGAATTAAGAAACGAGTCTCCCAGGCTCTGGGCCCAGGGGACAGAAAACAAAGGAGAAGCAGGACAGAAAGCTGACTCGGAGTAACCGAGCGGTAAACAGCCCATCGAGATGTGAACACAGCGAAGTTCACAGTGTTGCAACCTCTGCAGAGCAGCCGCCTGGTGAGGTCTGTACTTGACCTCCGGTTTCTTTGATTCGTTTTCTAGCTCCCTTTCTACTGAAATACTTACTGGACTTCCCTGGTAAAAACGTACGCACACGTCTGTAAAGTATCAACCTTCTTCCCTCTCTGAACCTGTCTGAAGTCTTGGAAGGGGGTTACTGGCCGTTTGAGAAGCCACCATTGAATCCTTGGTTTGCTTGTCTTCACAATGGTTCCATTACACCACCAGCAGCCAATACCAGCCTGGCATCTCAGGGCCCTCGGGTGACGGAGGCCGCTTTCTCAGTCGCTACCATAATTATCCATGCCCTGGGGACTCATGGAAGAAGCCCATTTACTTTGGTGGGGAGATTGTTGAGCCGCTGCAAGCCAGCCAGAGCCGCAGCCAGCGGCCGGCTGTGATTCCCACTGCTCCCCAGGGCCGCAGCCGTGGGTGCTGAGAATAGCCAAGGCCGGAGGAGGAAATGGCAGTTTCCTCAGCTCCCGGAAATGTCACTTCCCCTCTGGTGCCAAGCCCCATGTTCGCCCTCTAGGCAGCCTCTTCCCACTCCGGTCTCCCAGGGACCTGGCTCGGGCTTGTAGAAGACATCCTGTTTCCCCTGAGGAAGTGGCCCGGACTGAAGGAGCGGGCGGCAGGTTGTGCCAGTGGGCAGTGCGGCAGGAAGAGGCTGACAAGCAGGAATAATAGGGCTATCCAGTGTCCACTAAGAGGTCGCCCCACCCACCTTTGTCCTAACTCTGCGCGACCCAAGTAAGCTTGACAAACTCTCACCAGCCTTTGGATGCCTTTACACTCCAAAGTCCTCCCATGATCTCTTTGTTTTTTTAACTGGCGTCCATTAATTGCACGTTTTTATGGGATATGGTGTAATAATTTTATACATTTATACAATGAGTAATGATCATGTCAGGGTAATTAGCATTTCCATGTCCTCATTAAGCATTTTTCATTTCCTTGTGTTTGGACCTTACACATCTTTTTCTTCTAGTCCTTTATAAATATACAATAAGTTGTTAGTTGTATAGTATTCCACTGTGCTGTAAGGGCTAGAACCTCTTTCTCCTGTGTAACTGTATTTTGGTACATGATCTCTTCCGGTTCATAAAGATTCATGCTGGTTCCTCTATCTGCCATCTTTCTTCTGTTCCGTACCATCCCGGATCAGCAATAATAACAACAGCACTCCTCAGTCTCTGTCTGGGTTTCTATAGGAGAATATGCTCACACCCTACCTCTGGGAGTTTAGAAACACTGCTGAGCATGGACTGGCCACAGGGAACCCTTGCACTGCCTGGCCAGTAGCCATGTGGAGAAGGCTCTGGAGGCGAGCTCCTGGGGTTCAAATCCCACTGGATCAATGTCTCTTGATGGGTGGATCACTTAACTCCTAACTCCTCTGCCCTTGGGTTTTGTCTCTGGCTGTGGCAAGAGCAGTAATTCCCCCTTGTGGGTTGTTGGCAAACTCAAGGAGATAAATCACTTAGAACAGGCAGAGGATTTTTCACATAGTCTAGCAAATACTGTTTATTGCTTTCCTCTGTCTCCCTCCCCCTGTCAGAAGCAGAGCCAGGGGGAGGGGGACTGTCCTTGTCTCTAGATGAATACTGGTCCCCCTTCTCCAAAGCTCTGGGCCCAGCCAGTACCCAGGCCCATGAGCTTTCGTCTTCTGTAGGAATGGGCCTTAAGAGGATGGTTCTCTGAGCGTCCCCTTTGTGAGCTATTTGCCTGAATTAAAACACCTCTCAATCTACTCACCAAACTATTTTTATGATATTATCTCTTTTTAAAAATTAAAAATAGTTTCAGATGCAGAAAAAAACTGCAAACTTCCCACCCAATTTTCCAAATACAATATGTTTTTGTGTGCACATGTGCATGGGTATGTGCACATGTGTGTATGTTGCAATGAATGAGCAAACACTGGCATGTTACCGTCAACTAACTAAGTATCATCCATTAACTGAGCATTTCTTCAAGCATCCTTCGCCCTTGCCCAGTGTCCTCTGTCTGCTCCGGAGTCTTATCTGGGATGCCACGTTACATTTGGTTGTCATGTGTCACAATTCTTGTAGCCTCTTCCCTTGTTTTTACAACCTTGACAATTTCACAGAGTGCTCCTCAGCATTCTGTAAAACGTCTAGTCTTGGTCTGATGTTTTTTATTGTGACTGGGCGCACTCAGGTTGCCCCTTGGGTCACATTATATCAAGAGTACATGCTGTCAACATGATTTTATCACTGTCCACGACCTTGATCCCTTGGCTGAGGACATGTTTGTCAAATTTCCCCAGTGAAACATTAACCCTTCCTTTATTTTCATACTGCAGACTAGAAGTGAGGAACTTTCTTCCTGCCATGGGCTATGCAGGTATTTATGACATCATTCGCAGCCATGCAGAATTACCAACTTACAGATTGGCCAGCTGTATTTGATAAAACGTTGATGGATGCCTCCGCAATGTGATGGCAGCAACTGGCGTGATGTCCGCTGGTACTGATGATGCTGCCCTTTACAACAGCTTTTCCAGGTTTCCATCCATCTCCTGGAGCACAGTCTACTCTTTGCCATAGTAAGGTTTGAAAAGAACTGATCACAGCAGCAAATTGTTCCAAGCACAGATGCACATTCTGTTGAATTTCTCTCCAAAGTAGGAAATTTGGCATTGCTTAGGCCATGGCTGGGCTCTTGCCCACAGGCCAGGTGCCCATCTCTACTCTGTAGGAAGGTCCCTAGGCACAGATTCCACCTAAGGAGGAGCTGAAAAAGCTACAAAAATTATTTGGAATCCTGCTGCATAGAAGTTAATATATTCTCCCATATTGGCTTGTTTCCTCAATCATGTATTTACACCCATGGGAAGCTGTGGATATCTATTGTATATGTTGTAGAATGATCCAATACTACCTTCTTTCTGTTGTTAACCAAATTGTCCCAGCTTTGGCTACTGAGAGCTCTTTCTGCATTATTTTGACACCCTTCGTCATTATTTTTCTTTTGTTCTGTACTATGGGATGCCCTAGGGTGTGCCTAGCCACTTTCTGACATAGTTATGGATCCAGCCATTTCTCCAGTGGTTGTTGGTGCCTTTCCTGCAGGATACATTAAAGACCAAGCTCTGGACACCAGTGTGCATATTGCTCATGGGGACATGGCTGTGAGACCTCTCAGCTGACAGAGAAGAAAAATGTACAAGGCCTCAACAAAATATGCAGAAAGTGTTCAAATGTAGCAAAATAAATTATTACAATGAAGGACACACTGCCTGCCCTTAAGCCCCCTCAAAACACTCCCTTCACTTCCAACACGCTTACTCCAACATTCTTCTTACTGCTTTCCAAAGTGGTTCTGAAAGTCCTCTTTCATGAATGTCTTTATAAGGCATGATCAAAAATCCAGTGAACGCTGCTGACACATGCCATCCAATAGAAACACAGCATCATCAAAACATTGAAGTATGTCCACTTTATTCTTTGTATCTGGTACCCTGTGACTTCTCGCACCTCCCCAAAGTCCAAAAGACAGTGAACGGTAAATATTTTGAATCAGCTTAGGACAATGAGGTAGTCAGGGCAGCAGAACTAAAGCCACTCAGGAAGGAGGACTTCCAGAACTGCTTCAGAAAGAGGCAAGAACAGAGGGACAAGTGTGTTCAAGGCAGGGGGTAAGATCTGGAGGGGATTAATGCTGATACGTCTTTTGCTGTACTCATGTTTTTATTTAAACATTCACCATAGTTTCTAATCAAATCTCATATGTGTGTATACAGGTCCGTGTATACACGTACACTTGTGAAATTTCTGTTTGTAGCCATCTAGATCTGCACTAATCTACAAGCTGGCTCAGAGCAATGTCTCCAACTCACAGAGCACGTGTGGCTCTTCCGTCTCCTCCTCTGACTTCCCTGCCCACTTCTGCGCCACTAGTAAGAAACCTACCTGTCTCCATCCTTTTACATGACTGTTCAATTTCAGAATAGTAGTACCAGAATTGCCAACTCACATCTCCCCAGGAAGCAGCCTTTTTACTGGAGTACAGTACTTTTTATACAGTCTCTTTTTCCATTAAGGTCTCCATTCATTTCCAAAGTTACTTAAGTCTGCAACATTTTATTCTATCCCCTTCATGATAGTACTTTTGTACATTTTGATACAATTAGATTGTTTTGTCATACAAGGCAAACTTGCTGGAATTCCTTGATCTCCTACATGACTTTAAAAAATTGAATATAACAAGGTTCACTCTGCGGTGCAGAGTTCCACGCAAACTACCAAAGTATCGTGTATCCACAATTACAGTCTCAGAAAGCAGCACTCCATTATCATAAAGATCTTCCTTCCGCTCCACCACCTCCATCCTGCCCTGTATCCCAGGCAACAACCGATCTGTCTACTGTGCTACAGTTTTACCTTTGGAGCTCAGCATGAAAGCCCTGGGCTCAATCCCCAATAACACACACACACACACACACACACACACACACACACACACACACACAATCACCACCACCATCACAGTTTTGATAAAATTAGTGCCTTAGTAGCAAATGCTATGTTTATTGCTTGAGTGATTTCCATCCTCAGCACAGTGTAGGCCTTTGTAGGCCAACAGGGATGATGGGAAAGGACAATTGAAGTGCCCTGTCTGAGGTCACATAGCTAGCAAGTAGCAGACCCAGAATTTTAGTCCTGAGCTATGGACTCAGAAGTCAGGGCCTAAAGGAAGCCCAGAGGCACGGTGTGACACAGCCTGGCTCAGAAGACTGACGTCAGACCCACGGAAGGAGGCGGTCTCCTGCCCCCCACCTATTGACCCGATTCCTTGGGCTTCACAGCCTACAGGTCCAAACCATGTAATTTAGGCTTCCTCTTCCTCCAAAGATAAACTAGCAGAAGTGGGACCACCAGCCTATGCCTGGGAGAAGTGGGAAGGAACAGATTTACCTTGCCAGAGGGGAAGAAACTGGGAAAATCACCATTTTTTATATAGTAATGAAAAACCTCTCTATATCCAAATAGTATTTGCTAAAACAACAACGCACACAACAGAATGCATTGAGGGAGCGTACAATTAGGCCAAGAAAATCTGCGTAGAAGTATTTCTCTGGCTGTGAGAGCTGTTCAGTTCTTGGTGCAGTCCTGTTGGAGGTCAGGCAGGAGTAGGCACTCTCAGAAAGCCATGACTTCAGGAGAGAAAGGGTGATTCTTTCCAACGAGTGGCCTTAGCCCTCCATGTTAGGAGCTGATGGCTCCTCTGGGGAGACTAGGAGCTGCAGACATCTCAGTGAGAGCTTCTTTGAGAGCCCGAGTCAGAGCCAAGCCAAGGGGCCACCGCAGCAGTCACCCCTCCCCTCGAACATGCATTCCCAGACACCACCATGCCTGAGGTGGGTCCCCCAGTTCTGGCCTTCGCAAAGAGTCCAGTGGCCTTTGAGGTGTCCCCGTCTCCCCACATGGTGACCTGGAGTCCAAGACAGAGGACTAACTATAAGATCTTGCATGACATTTCAAGGCCTCGTTTTTTATGTGCAAAACAGAGTTAAAGTCCTAAGTAGGGCTGGGCCTGCTACTGTCCCTCATGCCATCCAAAGGACGCTGCTACTCTGATGGGAGAAATGACAAGGCTGTGTGTGTGCCATTCGCACTGGTTGCCCCAGTCTTGCTGCCAGGCTTTTGGGTCCCCCGAGTGGTAGCGGTGTGGCCCCAGGTGTATGTAAAACACTTCGCACCCTCCTGCACACTGCACACTCCCTTGGGCCTTCCCTTTTCTTGCAGCTGTTTCAGAGTCCCCACCCACTTCAACATGCCTCGCTGCCTGGGACAGGCAGCTTTCTTCCCTCAGTGAGTCTGCAAGGCAGGCCCCAGGGGACAGCCACCATGGATGTGTCCAAGGCCTCAGTCTGAGCAGCGTGACTGAGGATCGGGACAGGAGGCTTTGCAAATTAGCCAGCTTTCCTGCTGAGAGACCAGGCAACTCATTTCAGTCCATTCTCCTGCTATTAGGACGGTGTCAGCAGGTCACCCATGGCTTGAGCTGATGGGACACAATGGGACACTTTCTGGGGCTTGGTCCAATGAAAGAGCTAAGAGTAGATACTGCGTAGGCACATGGCACTTGTCACTCCTTCTCATGTCATGTGTAGAGGCCTTGGGCTCTTGAAAAGGAACCTGAGCCAAAAAAGTCAATTTTGTCCCCAACTCTGCCAGCTATATGACATCAAGTGACTGACTTCACTTCTCTGGGCCTCAGTTCCTTGAGGGGAAAAATGGACTCACCACATGGGTTGCAGTTAGTCAAGAAGCAGTCTGAGATAACAGATCAAAAATGGATTTCTTCAAAGAGCCTATACATAGGGTATGACTGTGACTCTCTCTGGCTGGGAGAAAAGCTGGCTCAGAGTTTGAATTGAGTCAGGGGCTCCTCGACTCTTTCTGCTCTGTACCCCAAGGTGCTTTGTATGTGTGCCTATCTTAACACTGTCTCGTGACCTCTTCTCAGAAACAGAGCTCCTATGGTATAGATCTTTGCTTTCACACACCTGGCCTCCCGTGGGTTCCCAGAGCCATGAATCAAACACAAATCCCACCTTGCACCTGGCATATCTCACGTGATCATTAGTGTGGGTATAAATCCACATGTCCCATGTCCCTCACTAGGCTGCAGGGACGTGGAAAGCAGAGACCAGGACTGCCACACGGTGCATCTTCACGGCACCAAGTTGGACACTTCGTGGGTGTGCTCAAGAGTGTGTGTGTGGAGAGAGAATGAGGGTGGGACAGGGAGAGAGTACAGGAGAAACCTCTTCCCAACAGCCGTCCCTAGCCCAGGGGTACAGCCTCATTCGGCCATACTCCCATCTCTCTCCCGGGAAGCCTCTCAGTCTGTTTGCTGCTACCTCAAAATCCTCCAGACTGGGTAATCTACAAAGAACAGAAGCTCATGTGGTCCGCTGTTCTACGGGATAGATTACAAGACGATGAACTCGGGTCCAAGCGATCTGCCTTCCCAGATGGAAAAGAGGACTCCCTTTCTGGTCCTCTGCCTCTAGAGAAGAGCTGTTATTTCTAATCTCTGCGTCACTGCCCATGCTGTTCCCTTTGTCCAGGTCCTACACTCCCTGGATACAACACCCTCACACGTGACTCCTAGCAGCTGCCAGCTCATCTAATGGCTTCATCTTTTGAAGTACAAGTCAAATGGAGTCTCCCCAGCGAAAGAGTTGTTAGGAGCCCAGCGTCACAGCCATGCCTGGCCCCTAGCACAAAGGAGCTCTGGGTCCTTGGCAAAGTCATGCCTCTCTCATCCTCAGCTTGCTCACCTATAATGGAAATGATGATGCCTTCTCACGGTCACTATGAGAAGTAAATTAGCTGACAAATGCAAATTGCTTGGTATGACACTTGACACAAGGACAACTCTGAATGAATGACCCGTGTCTCCTCATAGGACACCCTCACTGGCTCCCACACTGGACTAGGTCCCTCTCCTCCCTGCTCCGTCAACATCCCGTGCCTCCTCGTAGAGTGGCCATTTATCATACTGCTTTAATATCTGCTCACTACCTGTGGCCATTTAGACCAACCAATTTGTGACCAAAGTGAGGAAGTTCACAAATGCACAAACATGCAGAGTGAGTGACTAGGCGTGTGTGGCCACATGGATAGCAGTGACTAAGCGTGTGTGGCCACATGGATAGCAGTGTCTAGGCTCACCAGGGCTGGAGACCGGGCTGCCCCGTGGCTCAGGTCTGAATTCTGCCTGGGATGTCACACCGGACCCAGGAGGACAGGGTGCAGTGGGGACAGGGAGACTGAAAGTGGATTTTTGTTATAGCTGAGCTTGCCTGTCTCGATACCTTCTAAATCCTAATCCATTGTATATAGAATTCATTTATTCATCCATTCATCCAATATGTTTATGAAAATAAAAACCTTCCAGGCATTGAAAAATGTAGGACTATTTCTCGGACACCCCAAAAGAAATGTGGTTCCATTTGATTTTGCACTTTGAGGTGAGCCAGTCTTCCCCAAGGCTGTGGAAGCAGAGAAGGGAAGGAGGGCACTGGACAAGGAGTTGAGAAGCCCCGTTTCTTGTTTTCACTACCCATCAGTCTTCTCAAGCAAGCCACTTACTTGGCTCCTCTCTGCACCTGCTGCAACACCGTACACAGGCATGGCCACATCTGGCCCATCCATTGTGAGGCAGGCCAGTTATTCATACTGGAGATAATGTGGTAATAACTTGGAACCATACACAGGTAACAGCTCATTGGCCATGCGACCTTAGTCCCGTCATCCACCTTTCTGTAAAGTGAGGACAGTGACACTCACTTGGCATGCCTTGGGAGTCCTAGAGGCCTTCACATGGGCCAGAGAAGGATCCAGGGCTCTGTGAAGAGTGAGGAGCGCCAACTCTGCTGTGGGCTGTGATTACCTAACCCCACCTCATCTTCAAGGCCTGCCTTTTCCTCATGGCTTCCCTGGCCCACGCTTCTCAGTGTTCCCACCTGAGAATCAGGGATAATAACCCCTGCCCAGCCCACAGCCTCAGTGTTGTGAGAACTGGATGGACCGGTGGCTGCAGAAAACCACTGCAAATGCTGCCACGCTATATAAAGTGCACCCTAGAATTGAAGATGGTTATCACCCACAGGAGTAGAATTGGACATGAACCCATGTATCTGGCTTCCTATCTAGAAAGAAAGGTGCTCTGCTATAAGTATTTCTGTTTCCCAAAAATTCATGCGTTGGATCTGAATCCCCTGTATAGTGGCATTCATGGTGCAGCTTCTAGAAGCTGACTGGGTCGTGAGAGCAGACCGCTCCAGAGTGAGGGCTAGACCCCTTACGAAACAGCCCACGAGAGCCTGCTCCTCCCTCTTGCTGCACAAGTTCTCAGCAACAAAGCACCAACCGAGAGGAACAGACCCTCACCGACACAGGGCGTGTTGGTACCTCCACCTTGGTCTTCCCAGGCTCGGAACTGTGAGAAATAAACTTCTGTTGTGTACAAATCACTTGATCTCAGGCATTCTGTATTAGTAGCACAAGCAGACTGAGCCAATGGAAAAACACAGTCCAGGTGGTCTCCGTCTACCCGAACACATGAGGATTGTCACTTTATTCTTGAGATGCACACATGTAGTATACAGAGAGAAAGGGTTTTCCTCCTCCTCCTCCTCCTCCTCCTTCTTCTTCTTCTTTCTCTTCTTCGAGACAGGGTCTCGCTCTGCAGCCCAGGCTGGTCCTGAACTCACTGGAGTAATCCAGGCTGACCTTAGACTCACAGCAATCCTCCTGCCTCAGCCTCCTGAGTGCTAGGATTACAGGCATGCACCACCATGCCCAGCTTGTGTGGTGCTGCGGAATCTAACTTGGGTACTTAGCCACTGAGCCATTCCTCCAGCCCTGGAAAGGATTTTGTTTGCTTATGTATTATTTTTTTTTATTGTTATTAGAGGGGAAAGTAGGAGAAAAGGAGCCTTGATTGTTACTGTCAACAGTGTGGCCCTGGGCAAGGTGACTTCTTGGCTTAAAAGCAAATTGGATTCTATTTAAGTTAGGATGTTTGTGGATACAAAGAAAAAGAGAGAGACAGAGGTAAGCAACACTACCTGTTGTATCACACAGCAAGCAGCCCAGGCACAGGGAGCCCACACTGGGTACCGCAGAGTCTCTAAGATGTCAGGGCCACAGCCAGTCCCTATGAATTTTAGGTGGTGTAAAGATGGCTTCCACAGCAGCAAATGGCTGACCACAGGCCTCTTAACCAAACAAGCCAGGGGAAAAGAAAGGGAATTACAAGTGAAGCAATCAGGGTTCTGACAGCAAAGAGTGTAGGAACGGCTTGGCCTCCACGCCTGACACAGACTCAGGGCTCCCGGAGGCCTGTTCAAGCCAAGCACAATGAGCTGAGATCAGCTTCAGGTCCCAGACTCTTCCCCAAGGAGCTGAGAGAGCCCCGGCCCTACTCCTGCTGAAAGTAACCGGGTGCTGAGGTGCTGATGGATGGACTGGGACTTCACCTCTGGGAATCCGTCTCTGACCTGCAGGCTGCCCCCACCACCTCTGGCAGTGCTTTAGGTCATAATTCTGAAAGTAGCATGGCCCACCCGGCCCCAGACCAATGAACCCGGCCTTCCTGAACCTTCCCATAAATAAACAGACACCAGAAGAGTGACTCCAGATAGAAGTCTTTCTTGTTTCTCCTATTAAAAACAAACAAACAAACAAAAAACAAACAACAACAACAAAAAAAGTCAAGCAGGAAACTACTGAGGGCTCCACGATCTTTGGGAAGCCAACCCCTTGGATCTCTGTTCCTCCCTCCCTGGCGTGTGCCCGTCTCCAGATTATGCCACAGCCCAGGATTGTGTCTGCTACTTTCTTGTCCACATTTTAAAAGAAAGAGGAAGAACAAAAATGAAAGAAAGAGAGAAACAACTTAACCTACATTTGCTATCTCCCTTACTACCCTACCTCCCCCTCTTTGAGGGGATTCCCCCAAAACTCTGATATCTGTCTCATCAGTAAGCTTGGTCACAATACTACATCTTGTAGCTAAGGAGGCTGGGAAACATATATACATGTAGGAGTATGTATATATATATATATATATATATATATATATATATATATATATATTATATTCCTTCAAATCGACATGTCACAGCTTCCAGTTCAATGAAATACTCAGCAAGAAGAGAACAGATCCTGGGGGGCAGCTGTCAGTCTCTGCTACAATTACACAGCTGATCTGTAGAGAGCAAGGAGACTTCTAAAGGTCTGGGCAGTTCACAGTTGCAAAGCACTGTGGGGCAGGGACATCAGTTTGCTGTCACGGCCTGTTTTGTTCGCCTTGGCTTTCGGCTGGCTGTCCTTTCACCTGTCTCGGTCTTTTCAGGGCTGATATGAAGGGTAGCATGACCAGACCTACTGTGGTGACACGAGCCTGAGGATAAGTTTCATTTTTTCATTCGTTCATTCATTCAGGGAAAATCCACCAAGGCACCTTCTAACTGCCTCACGTGCTAGGCATTGAGGAGTTAAGATAGATTAAAAGGCCCTCTTCTGGGAGTTCAGAGTCACGTGCACACTGCCCAGGTCCGGTGGGGGGTGGGGACTCCCACTGAGAGAGTTCGCACCAGATTCTCCTTTAGGAGTAGGTACACTGCAACAGAAGACTGAACAAAGAACACGTGACACACAGGACCCACAGCAGCATCCCCAGGCGGTTGGAGCAAGCAAGGGCCCGATGGCAGAGAAGGTGGGAGGCCCAGGAAGCAGATGAATGGAGCATGTAACTAGGTCCCAGGCCATCGCTGAGTGGGTCACGTTCCCCCGGTTCCCATGAACGCCGGCCCATAGGTAGCGGTCAGGTTTCTAAGCTCTTTCTGCTGACTAGTATTGTTTAGCTGGCTTCTTTGAAACCGGAGAGATTTGGGATAAGATACCAGCTCCCTGGCCTACCAATGAGAACTCAAGCCAGGCGCTCCAGCGTCCTCCCCCACCAGTCAGTGCCCTCGCCACTGGCGGCAGGGACATGAGACCCCACACACCCATGGCGGTCATCCTCACCCCCAGGAACCATCAGACCTCCTCCTTCCACCTGGCTGCCCGGACAGCCTAATCCGCTTTGGGGAGACAAGGGCCGGAAACAGCCCCGCTGACAGGCTAAGAAGGGCAAGATGGTTCCTGTGTTGTGGTACGTTAAGTGCCGGCTGGAAGAGAATCAGGTGAGAAAGCACTGAGCCTGCCAAGGAGCACCCAGCATTGTTCATCCCGGCAAAGTTGCTGGCAGTTGTAAAGCAGGGCAAAGGTCACTATGCGCAGAACAAACCTCCACCCCATGTGGCCCAGTGACCTCTCTCCTATAATCGCATGACTGCCCGGGGCGGCTCCCTCCCCTGGAAGGTGGGGAGGTGAGCTGGCCTGCAGAGTTGCTGGGCAGTGAGTGAGGGCTTGCCGAGGCTTGAGGGGGACACAAGTGCAGGCTGCGGGTGAGAACAGGTACCCTGTCCGTGCAGCCCTGCCAGGGCGGCCCTCGCCCTCTGGGCCTTCCCTGGGTCCCCTCCACCCCATCTCGCCCAGCTTCCTTTTACCTGACTAATCCTCCCTGTCCTTGACAGCTGTGTTTCCAGAAGCCCCCCGCCCCGCCCCAGGACGTTGGTCTACACTGACCTCATGTCCTCAGACCTGACCACACTGTCTCTCCCACTTGGTCTTCCTCAGTTGCTTGCTCACGTCCCTCGGCAAGGGCCACCGGCCTGCCACTTCCCATGGTTGCCATTCTCAGAGGGCTCTCTCTCTGCCCCGTTGCCACCTGCTCCTGAACTTGCCTCGCTCGGATGCCCCAGTCAAGGCCACCTGGACTGTGCGCTCCACCCTGACGATTTCAGTTCCCCAAATGTGCCGCACTCCACTCACCCTGCCTTTATCCTTCAGGCCTCAGATCAGAGGCTACCTCCTGGACCCATGCCTCCCGCCCCACCCACAACAGGCCGGCACCAGGGTTCCCCCTAACACATCTCACCACTGCTGACACCAATCAGCTTTGGGCTTCCTCCCCACCCACCCCCCAGTCAAGTGCGAGAAAGCCAGGGCCCTCCCTCGCCGCCCCCACTGCAGGGCTGCGCTCCCAGCGTCCAGCAGAGTCGGCCTAGAGCAGGTGCAGATCTCCTCCAGGCAGCCCCTGGGCCCTTCACTGCCTCACTGTGCTCTGGCCCCTGGGAGGCCCGCAAAGGTCATCATTGCCCCATGCAGCCCACAAGCCACGCCCTGGGAGGGAATGCAAAAAACGACCAAAATCCCTGTCGCAGGAGGAAGCCAGGAACTGAGAAGCAGCTCCGCCGCTGTTAAGGAGCAAGAGTGCCAGGGAACGCTTCTCTGAGAAGGTGGCAGCTGATGGGACCTTTCAGATAAGGGAGGAGCTTTGGGGGTGAAAGAAGTAGGGCTGGGCTGGCCTAAGTGGAAGGGGCAGCACAGGCAGGCAGGCGGGAAGGGCGGGAAGCCCACGTGGTGAGGGCAGGGAGCCGGGGGGAGGGGGAGGCAACAGAGCTCAAGACGAAGACTGGAAGGCAGAGGTGTCAGGAGGAGCCTGGCATCCCGGGGAGCCAGTGGGGTCCTCGCGACATCCGAGTGGGGAGCTCAGGCCTCCACCTTTGGTTTCTAGAAAGATGACTAGAACCAGCGTGGCCTGGTCTCACATGCCCTTCCAATTGACCAGTAGTGCCCAAAGCGGGCCTTATCTCACACAGGAACTTGGGAACGGTGTGAAACTCATGACCCACTCGAGTCAGAAACCCAGCAGTCCTTACTCAGGCAAGCCCGCCAAGATGACACGGGCACACTCACACTCAACAATCCAGTCTCCTAAGGACAGACACAGCACTGTGCTTTACCACCAGGGTTCAGGGTTCTCCAAAAACCCACCCACTGGGAAGGGCTCTGCCAGGAATACTTAGCCTTTCCCTCAAGAACATTAGCAGCAGGCTGGGTCTGTCTTCCCTGCTGTACTCAACGCACCGCGGATGGCGCACAAGCTATGCTGACCTCAGACGCACCTGAGTTTGACGGCAGACTCCACACTCATTGCCGACCGTGGCGACAGGAACTTAGATGGTGACAGAAGCAGGAAGCAGAGGGAGCTCAGTGCCCCTCCTGCAGGAGGTAGGCGGCCACAGGAGGCTACTCCATGTGAACGTGGCTCCAGCCCCCCTACTCAGGGCTCCTAGCTGCACAGGGAAGGGGCGGGGTGAGGGGTCCACAATAACCACACATGTTTCCTATTACACGCAACATTTTCTGTGGGGGCCCCAGTTAAAACACAATAGGCCGACCGCTCTCTCTCTTTCTTGGGAGGTAGAGCCTCTGGAAAGAAAGGGGAAGCCTGGGCTGCTGGCTTTATCAAAAGTTAGCAACAAACTGGAGGCTCTGTGCTTGTTAGAAAAACAAATTGTTTCTGCTTAGGCTTTTAATTTTAAAGATCAAGAGATGGACCAGAGATCAGCAGACAGCAGCCCGCTGTCTCAAGGCAACGCTGGAAACTGAACCATCGCCTCACCTTCTTGAGCTCTGTGCTGGGTCGCTACAGGGAACTCACCTGCACCATTAGGCTCCATTTCCTCATCTCTAACCTGAGAATAATAGTTCCTCACCTCACGGGCAGGTGCGGGGAAGACCCCTGAAATGACATTTGCAAGAGTGCTTTGTAAGATATACTACTGACAGCAGAGTCTTACTGATAAGCTAGGTAGAAAAGTTAGAGGGAAATACTGTCCAAGGAAGTATCCGTCTGTGGAATAGAATGGGAAGAATATAGATTTAAAGGCATGGGGGGTTGGATATCAATCCCATTTTCACCATTTCCTGGCTATGTGACCTCAGGTAAGTTACCTCACTTCTATGAGCCTTCCCTTTCTCATCAGAAAAATGAAAGTAAAAGTACCTCTCCCACATGTACACACAGGCTAGAAGTATAGCTCAGTGGTAGCACACCCGCCTGAGACCCTGAGACACACACACACACACACACACACACACACACACACACACACACACTCACTACCACCACCACCAGCAGCAGCAGCAGCAGCAGCAGCAGCAGACAGCCTTGCTGAAGAAGCAATTACTCTGACGCCCTTGGTAAATGTCCCTGGCCTGTAGAAGATGTGCCGTGCAGGTAAATAGTGTACCCAGGATGCCCACATCAGCATGGCCTGTCTGTCCAGGCTTGGGGG
This sequence comes from Ctenodactylus gundi, assembly GCA_004027205.1. Taxonomy (NCBI): domain Eukaryota; kingdom Metazoa; phylum Chordata; class Mammalia; order Rodentia; family Ctenodactylidae; genus Ctenodactylus; species Ctenodactylus gundi. Next base: position 21,039 of record PVKB01002198.1, on the reverse strand, counting down.
ACACTCAGAGTCAGCTCAGCTCAGCGCTGCACACCCGTCCCTTGGGGGGAACAGGCTGTGTCCTCCACCTGACGTCTTATTCTTCGTCCTCATGGCTTTAACAGCCCTTTTCCCTCATCTTCTACAGAGCTAGAGACCCACGTGTTTCTCTCTTTGCAAAGTGCTGATGTCTGCGAGCGAGCCAGGCTAGGAGTCCAGCCCTGGGTAGCACGCCCAGCCCTTCTCCTTAAGGCACACAGAACGTGTCACAGCCGGCCTGTGTTCGTCCCCTTCTATGTGTCTTCATCCATTTCCATGCCCCCAGAAGTGGTTCCCGGCATCCGCTTCCTTTCAGCTACCATCTAAGATCTCTGGATGAGGGATGGGAGCTGTCTTAAGCCTGCTACAACCCAGCAAGTGTTGGCAAGGGGCTTGTCCGTGGCCAAGGGAGGAGGAGCTAAGTGACACAGGTGGACCAGCTCCTGTTAGGCACCCCTTCCAAATCTAAGCTGAGTATCATTTATCTGGGGCCCTTCCTTGACCTGTCAAAACACAGAAGTCCTGTGGCATTCAATATTTATGAGAGTAATGATGACCTTTTTACTTTTTGAGCGCTGGTGATCAAATCCATAGCCGTGTGTATACTGGGCAAGCTCTCTACCAGTGAGTTGTGCATGCATTCGTATCCATCTCCCCTTTTGACTTTCTGGGGAGTCCAGTCAAGCCCTTGTCAGGGCCCAGAGATCCCTAAGCACTCCTCCGGGTGCCTGACACAGAACAGGTGCTTAACAGATAATGAGCTGAACAAATGCATGCTTGAATCAATGCCATGGCAACGCCGTGGGGTAAATATTATCAACCTCTGAGCTTTGTGAAGAAGGCAGGTCTTAGAGACTGTCATCGCAGGCAAGACTCTGGAAGGTGAAATGTCCCCCAGGAAGACACAGACAGCAGTTCAGCTAAGATTCTCACCCAGGTTGGCGCAGGGCTCACCGAACAGGATTCTGCTATGGGTTGGATCTGGAGTGTCCCCAAGAGCCTCATGTATTTGGACCTAGTGAGAAAATTCTGGAACTGTGTATTATTGGGAGGAAGGGCATGACTAGAAGGGATCGATGTGGGGGTTTGACAGTGAAACACAGTGTCTACTTGTCCAGACTGGGGTTGTTGGGAGCAGAGCTCTCAGGTGTTGGTTACTGATTTGTGGGCCAGGAGGTCAGGGAGGGGCACCCACCCTGGGTGTAGGGGCCCAACTCCCAGCTTGAATTAAATAAAGCAGGGAAGAAGAAACACTGTTACAGCTCCCTGGGCAAGCATCGGGTGAGCAGCTGCCCAGCCTCTTCCACGTGGGTGCTTCCACTGTGGCCAGCTACTAGGAATGGACTGCGTGAGACCTGAAACTGTGAGCAAAACTAAATCTTTCCTTTCTTAAACCATGGACTTTGGGCGTTCTGTCACAGTGAGGAAAAAGTAACTAAGACAGATTTATATATTGATCCTGCTGGAAATGTTGACAAGAGCAGTATTTCCAACACTGGAAAGTTGAAACTGCCCATCCATGATTCCCGGTCCATCCCCCACACAGCCTGGTTTGTACCGAGCAGGAGGCTTCGGAGAGCTCCGAGCGACCCACGCGAGGCAGGGAAGAGGGGCCGGGGCTGGCCTTGCCCCTCAGCGGCCAGCACTGGATCCTCACGGAGCCCCTCCCGGCTGTCCCTGCCAGGCAAGACTTGGATAAAAGTCTGAGGAGAACAAAGAGCACATTTTGCCCCGTGAAGCACAGAGGCCGGTGCTGGGGAAACAATGGGGAGCTGGGGATCAAAGGAGCCATGCCCAGGCTGGGGACAAAAGCCAAGTCCCAGCTTGATAAGAATGACAACCTGCCCTCTCCTCCTTTCACAAAGGCCGGTCCCACCTTCCCAGCTTGGCCGCTCCTCCCCTACACAGCAGTGAGGGACCTGGCTAGCAGCGCGGGCCAGTGGCTTGGTAGTGGTTTGTCCTAGTCTGCCATATCCTTCAGGCCCTACACCTTTGCCCGAGGTCTCCTCTGACTAACTTGCCTTTCCTCACTTCCCCCATAAAGATATCTACTTGGGCTGTAGCAATTTAGCAACCCTCCACACACGCCCTTTCTGTCCTCTGAGGCCTGAGCAGATGGTACCCGGCTGGACCCCTGCAGTGGAACCGGGTCTTGCCTCTAATCCCAGCACTGACCACTGAGCTGCCATCACCACGTTCAAGCCTGCCATCGTGACCAAATGGTGACCACATGGAGGCCAGGGCAGTTTCCCAGCAGCTCTGAGAGGCACCGCATAGCACAGAAGAGACCTCTGGGAAAACATCTGCTGGGTGAGCTGAGCATGATGGGGAGGCGCGAGCTCCCCTGAGGCCCGGAAATGGACCTGTGCACCACGCCTGTGGGCGAATCAAGCCCCCTCCGACCTGTCCATGACTTCACTCAATCAGTGTTTTTGAAGTGCCTGCTAACTCAGAGCACTGTTAGGTGCTAGAATGGAAGACGAGGCCCGGAAGCAGAGCAAAGCACCCCGGAACTGCTCTCTGCTCCAGCCTTCCCCTTGGAATTTCCTTTTAAGTGACTGCTAGTTAGCGAAGTGACAACAGTGTGTGACGCCGTGTTGGAGTGTGTCCACGGAACAACCATTTGTGGCTTGCACCATAACTTCACACAGGAGCCCCACTTCTTCTAAAAGCGTGGATCAGGTCCCATGGTGAGAGACAGTGAGAACTGGGTTCTAATCCCATTTTCTAACTCCAGGTGACCTTGGGCAGGTGACGGTACCACCCGAAGCCCGAGTTTCCTTCTGACCACTTGAGGCCAGTGCTGCCTCCTGCCTGGCGGTGACCGACAGTACATTGACTATGGCTGCCCAATCCAGCACGGCACACAAGGCAGCTTACCCAACAGAGATGGATGGAAGGTGGAAGTCCAGGGCCAAGTGCCGGCTGGCTGGTCTCTACAGCTTTGCGCCCCATCCTGGCTTGCACAGGGCCATCTTCTGTGTCTACACACACTCTCCTCTTTGAGTCCTGGCCTCCTCACAGGGACATCAGGCACCCAGGCTAGGGCCACCTGTAGCCCTCATTTTAACCTAGTTGTCTCCTCCAGGACCCTCCCTCCAAACGCACTCACATTCTGAGATACCAGAAGTCAGGATTCTGACATATGAATTTGGGGAAACATCATGCACCTCATAGCAGATGCGAGACTGCTTCTGAATTTCCACACAGTGCCTGGCCCACAGCAGACACCAGCAGGTAGGGTGGCAGGTCGTGACAGGTATCATGGGGAGGGCGATAATTGAAATCACGCCCACTGCCCCTTTCTTGTGTTCCAATGGGCTGAGGAGGCAGGGGGAAGTACCCTAATTTCCAACCCTCCAGCCTTGAAGACCACAACAAAACCCAATGCCTTCTTAGGAGCAGCACAGGGGACATGCCCTGTCGTGTCCATGTCCTTGCCTTCTCACGTACTCCTAACGTAAGGCCCCGGCACCGTGCCATGCCGGGGACAGGCTGGGAGGGAAGCAAAGGTCTTCGGAATAATGTGCTTACAGAGACTCAGCTTCCTGCCTGGCTTCAGAGCCTTGAGGGCCAACAACCCCAGAACGGATCCTCCGCCCCCACCTTTCCGCCACTGCCTTCCCCCACTGTCCTCTCCTCAAAGCGGGAGCCAGCGCTTCCCGAGAGGCAATCAGAAAGCCTAACTTCAGGAGCCCTGCTGACAGGGCTCTCTTGTCCCCAGGTCACCTGCTAACATTTTAAGCCAGATTCCTTCCTCTGGCTGCCTACCCTGCCCCGCCCTGCCCTGGCATGCCTGGGACAGCCAACCCTCCAGGAGCAGGTGACAGGCCAGAAGGTTGCTCTGGAGGTAACTTTCTCATTGTGCTGCCCGCTGAGCCATGCTGAAGGCATTGCTGGCCGTATTATTTTGTTTAGAGATTGTATTATCACATCCTATTTGCAATGGCGGCCAGGCGGCTCCTTAAGTCTGGTTAGAGTCTATTGCATCTGCTTCCTCTTTGAGCCCAGTCAGATCAAGATAGTGACACCAAAAGAGATGAGTGAGCAGAGGACAGATGCTGAAATGGCACTTTGACGTGGCAAAGCAGAAAGCGGAAAGAAACCCCTGGAGCATGGGTTCCGGAAAGGGCTCATCAATCTTTGGGTCAGGGAGGGGACTGACTAGGGACGGACCCTCTGTGCCCAAGTGTGAGCCTCATATTATGTGTTTTCAAAATGATGTGCTCAGCTCATTGGTGGAAATGCAGAAAACAGAAAAATGCAGAGACATTATGTGTGTGCGTGTGTGTGTGTGTGTGTGTGTGTGTGTGTGTGTGTGTACATGTATGCACACACCAGACTCATAAGCCCACCACTTTCGGATTGTTGTTCTTCATGTGGCTTGTTTCATTCCTTGTGAAGTTGTGATCACACTAGAAGTAAAGTTTTATACCTTCATTATCTAAATTAGCATTATTTCACAGAAAGCTTCTCAAGAAAGAACTTAAACACCTGCATAATATTCCATGAAATTGAACACTCCCACTAACTTAACCACTCTCCTGCTCTGGGTGGTTACCTCTGTTCTCGCTCCCTTATTGTGGTATCATTGTGGTTAGATTGGTTCTGGCTCTCTTACTGTGGATAGCTTCCCTGTCCCCTCCCCCTAGTTCTGCAAATGAAGCCCAGGGCCTTCACACTGAGCTACATCCTCAGACTTTTTGTTTGTTTGTTTTCTGAGACAGGTCTCGCTAAGTGGCTAATTTGCCCCAGTAGGTTCTAAGCTGCAGTCCTCTTGCCTCAGTCTCACAGAGTGCTGGGATCCGGGCCTGTGCCATGCGCCTAGCTAGATAGCTTTTCTTTAATTTGTTGGACTGTTATACATAATGAGACTTTGGACATCCATCTACTTATCTTTTTCTAAGAAAATATCACATCTTCCATTTCTTACGTATTTCTTCAGAGAGCTGTGAGAATGAGATAGTAGTCACACACATTAGACTGAGAATCACAGGAGCCCAGGGAACCCAGTAATAAATCTAGAAATAAAATGGAGACCGCTTCCCTAGGCCACCAGCCCCTTGCTCTTCCTGCCTGGCCATGTGTCCTGTCAGGAGGTGAGCAGTGGGAGCAGATCCCTTTGACCACTGGGCCCTTCAATTTGTTGGAGGGACTGGAAATAATGCACCTTCAGGGGGAGAGACTTCCAGAGCAGAGATGTCTCTCAGCATTTGAAAGGCCAACAAGTAGGTACATTTGTGCCCTGATGCTTCACAGGGCAAAATTCGGACATTTATATGAAGATTGGAGATGCCCTTGCAACATAAAAAGAAAGCAGGGTCCTACTCCTTTCTCACTGGTTGTAGTGCCTTGTGCAACTCCTTTGTGTTTTATGCAACTAGCTCCCCATCAAATCAGTACCGTGATTTGGATCTGGAATGTCTCCCAAAAGTCTCACGTATTTAAACATTATAGATTATCTAGGGAACCATGTGCTGTTGGGAGATTGGGGCTTAGTCTGGAGGGGTAGCATGTTAATTGGATTACAAGCATGTAAGTTGGATTTCAGGCATGTAGTGGTGGCCACACCTGGATCCAGGAGGGGCTGGTCACAGGGCTGAGACCTGGAAGGATATATAAGCTGCTTCCTGCCTTCCTTGGAGGATGAGTCCCCACTCGCCTTGATTCGGCTTCCTGTGTGTGATGTCGTAAGAAGCTGCCTCCACCTGTGCCTCTGCCATGTACTTCCGTTGTTGCCGTCCACCCCTGAATGGACTGTGACATTCTGAAACTGTGAGCTGAAATACACCTTTCCTCCCCTAAATTTGTGGATGTCGGGTATTGAGTCACAGCAACAAAATAATAACTAAGACGGTAAGTTTGATCTGAGGCTCAGAGGAATGTGAATTTAGTATATGGCTTGGCGTGTTAAGAGTGGTTCCAGAAATGGTCACAATTACTTTTAACCCTAGATTACACCCACCCAATCGTGGCCAAATTGAATGGTCAAACAAAGGTAAAGGCGGGGTATTCAGCCGTCCAGTGTGTGGTGGAGGCAGGTGTAGTGTGGACCTGGGATCCCATTAGAGGTAAAGGTGAGTCACAGTTAGAGATCCTAGGCAAAAGACCTCTCCCACTCCCTAGCCACTGAGACAGAGGGAGGAACGCTCCCCTACTGTGCATCAGTCACGTGGCTTAAGGAATGGAGATAATGACCACGCACCCTTCACTGGGCAGGTGGGTGGTAGGGAAGGAAAAGATTGTGCGTAGGTAAGCACTCAGATGACCTAGAAAGTTCCCACCAATATTCGTGAATCCTACAATTAGCCCTCCAACGACTAGGAGACGACCGTGGGGGCACGTGTAGAACTGCCCCTGACTAACCAGCTGCCACCCACTGCCACAAGGCCCTTGCACAGCAGTCCCTTTAGTTCACAGTGCTGTTCTGAGAACAAGGATGACTGGGGCACTCCTGCACTTGGGGTGGGGGTGGGGGGTGAAGAGGAGCCAGCTTCCAGCCCCACAGAGCTCTGCCGCATCTACAGAGCAGGCAGCGCCTTGTGGCCTGCGCAGGCTCGGGGCAGTGCGATCCCATCCTCAGCCCCCCTCACCTCTGGGGCAGCACACTCACCAGCTGTGGGCAGCTGACCCTCTGGGCTGGAGTGCCCAGAGCAGGGCCTGACACATCTTCCATCCATGTCCTTGGGAAAGAAAGCGCTCCGAGGGGCAGCCTTCCTGCTCTCGCCCATCTGACCGCGGCCAGGGCCCTGTGTCTCTGGGGTCTTAGCCCTTCACTGATTCCAGTGGAGCTCCTCACTCCAACACCCATTGTGCGAGGCCAGACACGCCTGGTTCCTGCTGCACCAACAGCCATCCGTCACTAAAGAAAGAATAGAAGTTGGATGGGGAGATGGTAGCAGCGTTCATCTCATCGATTCTGGTTAGCTGACATCTTGGCCGCTACCTTTCCTTACCTCCATTGAAAATTTCAGATTTGGTCTCCTGAAATGAGATTCAGCAGTCGAAAGCAGGAGGCAAGATGGATCCACTCTGGCATTTATTACACAATGTAAGCTCAGTGCCTGCTCAACCCTTAGCCCCGTGCCCAGGACATAGGGAGCAGCGCTACGACGGTTCCCCATGATTTAGCTGGCCTGTGTGATCTTGGGTCGGTTCGTTTTGCTTTTCCCAGCCTCAGCGTCTTCATCTGAAAAAGAGGAGAATCTCTAAAGGGATAGGGCGGGTGGGGAGCAGGAGCCTCCCACTGGGCCGGGCTGCTGGGTTCCTGTTCTCGGCGCTTCCTTGCAGTGTCATTTAACGACGTCAGCTCAGAGCTCCGGGTTTCTTGCTTGAAATATGGATATACAAAGTACACGTGTTCAATTTCTCGGGAGGGATTAGAGATAGTGTCTGGAGAGGAGCTCGTAGGAAGAGTACCAAGGACAATTTCCGGTGGCAGAGTGATGACCTCTGAACTTTGCCCGGCAGCCAGACACACTGGGTGTCTGAAGCCATCGCCCTCTGCAAGGGGCGGGACGGAACCCCCAGCAGGCACTGCAGCGGCAGACTGAGGTGGATGGTGGGGTGCGGCTGAACCCATAAATGAAACCAGAACCAGGATCCCACGGGACAGGCAGTTGCTGGAGGCCTTGGTGGGGGATGGCCCCTGTCCCATCTGTCCTTCCCAGCTGCTGTCTGCCCTGACCCCTTCCCCTCCTCAACCGCCGTGCTTCCTTTGGTCTCTTATCACGCAAAAGCAGCCATGTCACATGACCTGCTGCTCAAAGAGCACCGGGGACCCATATAACCTCTCCCGAATAACGCCACCTGCAAAGCACACATACACCGTCCTAAAGTAACAGCAGGAAACTTCCTCCAGGCGAGCGGCCCCTTCCGGTGCGATCCCCCAAGTGTTTGCCTCTGCGCGTGTACAGTCACGGGTGGGGCGCACAGAGCTCTGGGGTTCCCGGGGTGAGAATCTGCTTGGACTTGCTTCTCCCCGTGCTCTCAGGGCTGCTGGTTTGGGTCCCTGCGGGAAGAACGGCAGAAGTAGGAGGACTTCACCTGCCCTGCGTGCAGCGGGAACTGCGGCGGGAAGTCAGGCGAGCACACCCGGGTGACGCTCCACGCTGCCCGCAGGGGCTTGCCACGTCAGGACAGCAAAGTCGTGCTAAGGGAGGGTGGTCGCAGGGGGTCAGCCCCTGAGGACCTGAGGTCAATCCCGCCTTCCTCGGCCTTGTCCTCCTCGCCTGAGTTGGGCAGAACAGGAGCAAATCTGACACTCAAGAGTTCTCTGCTAGCGAATCCTTCTGGCTCAAGAATTAAAAGTCACTGTGAAATATAGCTGCATTCGGGTTCCAGATGTTCCAATACTGGAGGCAGCGAGAGAGGGTCTAACACATGCTGCTGGCGCTCACCCCAGCAGTCTGGCAGGGGGAGACCTCAGATATCAGGGGTACTGCCATGCCCAACGGGTGCAGGCCTGTAACCCCGCCATTTGCGAGGCTGATGCAGGAGGACTGTAAGTTAGAGCCCCTCCTGGGCAAGTTAGCAATTTAGCAAGAACTTGTTTCAAATACACAATAAATTAAAGGAGACTGAAGTATAGACTGGAGCCAAGACTATGGGTTCAATTTCCAATATTGGGAGAAGAAGAGAGAGAGAGGAGGGTGACAGTTTCAAATAGAGTTAAGAGATTCTGTCTACACACACACACACACACACACACAGAGAGAGAGAGAGAGAGAGAGAGAGACAGACAGACAGACAGACAGACTCAGGCAACCAAGCAACCAAGCAAGCTGATCCAGCTACCACCTAGACCAGGAAGAAAACCCAGGGTGGGGGTGGGGGAGAGCTGCAACACTCCATTCTACCCACTGCCCCATCTCCAAGCATTTGTTTCTTCAAGCCCTGGCTCAACCGGTCACTAAGTGTCAACTTGTCAAAACACCTGGAGTGGCCAGGCACGGTGCACACTCCTATAATCCCAGCTACTAGAGAGGCTGAGACAGGAGCAAGAGGAGGGCCAGCCCAAGCAACTTAGCCTAGTGGTAGAGCCCTTGACCTGCAATGCACAGAACGCTGCATTTGAGCCCCAGCATCACAACACAAAACAAAAAATAGTTGGAGTGCTGTCATACCACCGTAAAAGTGTAGAATTCTAAGCTACCTGCAAATCTAATTAGACGGCTTGCACACACTTCTTGCTGCTCCACCCTTTCCTGTGCATACTGAAATTTGAGGTTCCCTATGTAAATGCACACAGTAGATTGGGGACTGGTCAAATATGTTAATATGCACCATGTGGGGAAGAATATAAAATTCCCTGTATTCTTCTGTGTTGATCTTCAAAAAAATTTTTTTACAAAGAAACGACAGCAACAAAAAACCCCAAGAAATTGCTGTATTTACATATGGCATCTTGACCATCTTTTCCATTCCCTTTTCCACCTTCATCCCCTATGCAACCTCTTTCTCTCTTCGCAAAGTCTATCTTGTTACATTCTTTCATCTCTCTTTTACTTATTTTATTGTTTGGTTTTCTTGTATGAGAGAAACGTGATATTTAACCTATGTCTGACTCATTTCACTAAGCATAATGGCCTCAAGCTGAAAACGTTTTCCTGTGAACTATTTAAATTATCTTTATGGCAAAGTAGTACTCCATTGTAAATATACCACGTCTTCTTTATCTGTCCATGGGTTGATGGACAGATCGGCTCCTTCCAACATTTAGCAATTACGTGTTAAGCTGCTGTAAGCACGGGTTTGCATGGATCACTCTTGTATGATGACTAACTTTTTTGGGAAGATACCCAGAAGAGGTACAGCTGGGTCAAATGGAAAATCTATTTTCAGTTTTTTGAGGAATCTCCATACTGCTTTCCATAAAGGTTGCTTCCACCAACAACCTTTTTGGGTTCCTTTTTCCTTACAATCACAACAGCAGTTGTTTTTTGAGTTAATCCCGGCCATTCTGACCAAAGTTACATAGAACCTCGGTTTGATTTGCATCTCTAATGGCTAAAAATGCTGATTTTTTTCATATATTTATTGACCTTTTGAACTTCTTCTTCTGAGAGCTGCCTAGTCATTTTAGTTGCCCATTTTGATTGAATCTTTTATTTGGGGGGGAAAGAGATCTAATTTTTTTTTCAGTTCTTTTTATAATCTAGAAAATAGGTCCCCTAGCTGAAGAGTAGCTGGCAAAAATTTTTTCCCATTCCGTTGGTTCTGTCTTCATTCTGTTATTTCCTTTGTGGTGCAGAAGCTTGTGAATTTAATATAATCCCACACGTTGATTCTTGATGTTATCTCACATACAGTGGCTGTTTTCTGGAGAAAGTCCCTGCCTATGCCTGTGTCTTCAAGGGTTTCGCTTACTTTTTATTTCAACAAGTTCAGTGTTTCCATTTTAACGTCTAGGTCTTTGATCCATTTTGATATGGTTTTGGTCCATGGTGAGAGATGTGGGTCCGGTATCACTTGTGTGCATGTAGCAAGCCAGTTTCCCCAGCACCATTAGTTACAGAGGCCATCTTTATTCCACCGTTTGTTGTAGCTCCTTTGCTGAAGATCAGATGGCTGAGGATGCAAATACAGCCTGAGCATCCTCAGTTCTATTCTACTGATCCACTTGTCTTTTTTTTATGCCAATACCACGAGCTTTTCATCCCTGCTGCTTTGGAATATAACTTGATGTCCAGCATTGTGATGCCACCTGCTTTTATTGGAATGCTTAGGATTGTTTTGGCTATCTTGGTCTCTTCAGCTTCCATATAAATTTTAGGATTGTTTTCTAGTTTTGTCAGAAATACTGTTAGTGGTGTGACTGGTATTGCATTGAAGTTGTGTATCAGTTTTGGTAGTATGGCCATTTTGACGATATTGGTTCTGCCTATCCAGGAACAGAGGATATCTTTCTATTTTTCTCTTCAATTTCTTTTTTATTCTTAAAACAGTTTTCAGGAGAGAGGTCCTTCACTTACTTAAGCTGATTTCTAGGTATTTAATTTTCTTTGAGGTGACTAGGAATGGGATTGTTTTTCTGATCTCTTTCTCTGGTTGTTATTGTTGCTATAAAGGAATGTCGTCACTTTTATGTATTGATTTTGTATTCTGCGGTTGGCTGAATTTGTTTATTAGGTCTGAGTCATCTGGTGGAGTGTTGGGGTCCTCTGTGTAAAGGATCATGTTGCCGTGAAATAAGGATAGCTTGGCTTCTTCCTTTTATCCTATTCTCTTGCCTGGCTGTCTGGCTAAGGCTTCAAGAACTCTATCGAACAAGAGTGGTGCGAGTGGATGCCCTGAGGGCCAAGTGAGTGTGCTCCTGTCCCCACAGCTGTGGGCTCTGTGGACCCAGCAGCCCCTCAGCAGGCTCAGGCCCCCACCATCCTGGCTCTGGGCTGGGGCCCTGGCTTGGGGCTCCAGTTAAGAGCTCCAGAGGACAGCCCTGCCCGGGAGGGCCTCCGGCGTGATGGTTGCTGTACCTCAGGACTCCTCAAAGGCACCTCAGTGAGGTCCGTTTTGTCACCATTATGTAAACAAGAAAACCAAAGCCAGGCTTTCCGCAGTCCACTGGGATTTTAACCCAGGCTGATTCCAAAAGCCCTGTTCATCCAGGAAGGACGGAGAGGCAGAGGGAAGAGGACTTATTCTTCACCCAGCACTAAGCTTCCTTGCCTTCTCTCTTCCTCCTACCAGCCTTGTAAGGAAGGTGGCATTGTGCCCACTTTGCAGGTGAGAAAACTGAGGCCGGGGCATGGGAGTGTTCGCCCCCTGCCACTGACATCGTAAATAGCAGACTGATGATGGTTTGCGTGCCCTGCTTTCTCACACAGCCTCCTGGACAGTGAACCCACGGTGTGGGCCTGACTCGACCAGTGTGGGACTTGGGCCAACCAATTGGTCCACTCAACCTCCGTTTCCTCATCTGCTCCCTGAAGAGGCCACAGGGGGTCTCCCAGGTTACAGGAGCCACCAGGGTCGCAGCAGCCTGTCTCCGCGTTATGGACACGCCTTGCCTCCGGCAGGATTATAAACAAATACTCCTTGCTGGCCTTGAAGCTGACTGCAGCAGGAACCCAGCTTCACAGGCACCAGGAGTAGATGCTACTCACTAAGCCAAGCTGGGAAGGGGCCTGGGGAGTGCAAATGTGTGAGAGAGAAAGAGGTGAGGGGCCCCAGATGGTCTGAAGAGGGTCCTGACAGCCACACGCACCTCCCAGAGCACCGCGGCCAAGCTGTGGCCACCTGAGGCTGGTCTGGGGACCCCGGTGTGCTTAGAAGCAGGTACCACTTTCCCTGCACCATCTCACGTACACATCTCCTCCTCTAGGGAGCCCCCATTCTTCATCTTTTTCCAAGCTCCCCCACATCTGAAGCGTCAGAACTTGCTTCTTGGGCCCCTCACATAAGTTCAGCCTGGGGCCACCAGCATCCTGGCCCATCCCAGGAAGAACAGGCCCAATTGGCCCAGTCATCCTAAACAACTCAATCAAGAAAGCTACCACCGTAGGCGTCTCGGTTACTTTCTCAGCGTGGTGACAAAATGCGCGACAACCACAATTTGAGGGAGGAAAAGTTCATTTTTGCGCAGTCTCAGAAGGCCTCACACTGTCCGCTCATGGGCAGTGGGGCAAGCACGTGGCAGAGGCTGGATAGCGGCTCACTCCACGGCAGACAGAAGCCAGGTGACACAGGATCGCGTCCATGTCCAGAGCCTCCAAAGAGCCTGAGCTTTCCCGGGAAGAAGCTGTAACAACGTTCTTTCCTCCTTCCTTTGCCTAGATCAAGCGGCCAGTTGGGACCTGCGCACCCAGGGTGGCTGTCCCTCCCTTTCCTCCTGGCCCACAAATCGACAACACACAGCTGAAAGCTCTGCCCTGGGCCACTTCCCCAGTCTCAGAAAGCTGACACAGTCCCTCCACATCAAACCCCAACCGTCCACTGCTTTCAGCCAAGCCCTACTTCCCAAGAGTACCTGGTTCCGTGGTTATCCCACTACATTCAAATACAGGAGGCTTTGGAGGAACAGTCTGGATCCAAGCTATAGCACTGTGTTACTTAAATAATATTTAAAAAGAGATTCAGTACAATAAAAAGAGTGATAAGAGCTTCTTACTGTCAGCGAGCCATGCCCTTGGCCTTCATTGTGGTAAATCCTTGCACCTGGATGAGATATTTAGTGCTGCTGGGCTGTGACTGTACTCGCTCGGCTGCAGCATCGCTCAGAGGTCAGAGCCTTTGCCTATGAATTCTCGAGGCCTCGGGTCCAATTCCCTACCACAGATAATAGCTGGGTGTGGTGGCGCATACTGTGATCCCAGCACTCACTCAGGAGGCTGAAGCAGGAGGATTGCCTTGAGTTTGAGATCAGCCTGGGCAACATTTTGAGTTCAGGACCAACCTGGAGACAGAGCAACATCCTGTCTTAAAAACAAAGAAATTACCCAGGGAGGTTGAGTAACTGATAGCAATTTATAGCTGGCAGCTGGTGGATTCGGAACATGAGACCCCTTCTCTTTGACTTAATGCTGCCTGCTCTCCTCGGGGCCTCCTTGAGGTTCTGGCTCTGGAAGGACCGCCTGGGTCAGGACACTCAGCCTCCCCAGACTTCCCTCTCCTTTCCTGCACTGGGCAGCTGGCTGGGGACAAAAGAAGACAGCGACCTATTCAGGCCACCAGCCAGCCATTCCACAGCCTTCGGGGCTTCTTCAGTGGGTGTTTCGGGCATGGATCTGGGTTCAGGGGTCTGGCAGCGGGAGAAACGCCCCAAGGACGGGGACAATGGGCACAGAACCACCTCACCAGAGGCAGCCCACGGGCTCAGCAGGGCCTGTCCGCGCACCAGCAGCACCGGGTGAGGCTGCCACTGCTCCCAGCTTCCCCTACATCATTGTGACCACTGCTTATGAAACAAGACTCATTTCCCTTCTGAGCAGCACTTCCTGGAGCACTCCCTCGCTTCCGCCCTTCTCAGAGGCCGCCTGTGCCACAGGGACTTGTACACACCGCTGCATTCACAACTTGTGACACATTGGACTTCATAAAATTTATTTATTCATTTATCTCAACCCCCAGAAGCTAGAGACCTGGAAAATCCCAAAGGTGACTCAGATTTTTCAGGGAAAGTGACCCAAACTGGGGCCACCGAGTCTCTGGGAGTTTCCACCCTTCAGCCTCCTGAACTCAGAGCACGAGAAGGGGCCTGGATGGGATCACCAGGACAGCTGAGACTCCGGCTGCCTGGCCCTGGGAGAGGGTGCCCTGACAAGGCTCCGAGCACCCGGTGCCACCTGCCCTTGGCTCTGTGTCAGTTGTGGGTCCCTGGGCAAGCCCCTCCATGCCTCAAGTGCCCTCATCCGCTAAGTGTGGATAGAATTTCCACCATCCCTTCTAGGGCTGCTGGAAACACTGAGCGGGAAAGTACAGCATTTTGCAATGACTACCTCTACAGCAGAATTCATCGGTCCCTCACCTGATGTCAAAACCTGATCAAGTGCCACTTCCTCCCCAGGCCTGCAGGGCAGGAGGAAGGAGCAGGAGAGAGATGCCCGTGGCTGCAAGAACATCCTCTGACAGCAGGACACCCCAAGGGGACATGGGAAAGGGGAGCTGAGTCGCTTCCAGCCTCGTGCAGGGCTTCCTGGGCTGAGCCCACCAGGGCACACGGATGGAAGTGGGCCCAGGGATAGGGCCTGGGACACAGAGCCCCGGGGCCGGATTCAGGGATGTGATATCTACCTCCAGGGCAGTGGAGGGCTGCTGCATCCGGGATATTGCTGACTTTCCATCCAAGACGGTAACTGCGCACAGTGTGAAGGGGAGAGGAGGCGGGGAGTCTTAGTCTTTGACCCAGGAAGGTCAACTGCATATCCTGTGCAAGTTGAGCATAAAGCCATGTTCCCGCTGCCATAGGAAGCCCAGCACATTGCTGCAACTTACAAGCCTGGGGTCCCCAGGACAGAGGCCTGCTCCTCCCGCCCACTCCACACAGAGGGGCCTTCATAATATACTGCTCTTTGGAGGCCTCAAAGAAGGAAAGAAGTGAAAAACAAGGAAATACACTACCACAGTATAATCGCTGTTAGGGTTTGGACGTGGAACGTCCCCCAAAAGCCTCATGTATTTGCATGATGTTCTATGGATTCTACGTGCTGGTATGAGGTGGGACCTGGCTGGAAGGCACAGACACTTAGAACTTGACCCAGCAGGGGTGGGTCACTGGGGCTGACCTGGAAGGGTATACGCTAGTTCCACCTTTCCTTACTCGCTTGGCTTCCTGTCACCATGCTGTGAACAGCTTTTCTCCCGCTTAGGCCTACCCCACGTGTTTTCACTATTGCCAGCTGCCCATGAATAAGCTAAGACCTTCTGAAACTGTGAGCTGAAATAAGTCTTTGCTCTCTTAAATTGTGGATGTCAGGTAATGTGTCCTAGCATCGACTAAGTGACTGAAATGACCACCACGGTCGCGGGGGTTTGTAGACACGTACTTCATGTGCGGGTGCCTAGTTGTCACAAAGTGCCATGTAGAGTGTGGCCAGCATCTCTACTTTGCCAAGAGAGAGTGGCAGCTCAGAGAGCTTGAACACAGCCTGGTCAACTTAGTGACACCCTGTCTCAAAATCAAAACTTAAAAATGGTCTGAGGATGTAGCTCAGTGTAATGATGGTCCTGGTTCTGATCCTCAGTACCAAGAAGAAAAGAAGTTACCAGAGGACATAGACAGGAAGCCGCAGGAGTGGACCCACACTCAGGCTGGTGGCTCCGGGACCTGCTGCTTACCCACCCCACTTGCCTTGTGTGGGGGGTGGAAAGCCCCAGGCAGTACCCACCACCCTCCTCCTTTGGAAAACGGAGAGGATGAGGCCCAAGGAGAAGTGACTGCCTGGATCCGTGGCAGAGCCTGGGCCTGACCCTCTGGCCAGGGCTCACCCTGCCTGGCACCGTGCCTCTGAAGGACCCCTCCCCAGACCCTGCCGCCACGCGCGGCAGCTGGCTGACCTGAGGTAAGCCCCTGTCTGGGGAGCCAGTCTGCTGGATGCGAAAGCCTCTTGCTAATGACCCGTATTCCTCACATCCAAGCTGGAGCTCAGCCATAGACTGCAAGCAACTCCCTACAGGAGACCCAAAGCCTTGGGCTGGGGAAAACCAAAGCCAGCATGATTTGCAGAGGCAGGAAAGCCCCTAGGGCCCTATTCTTCAGCCCCCCTCAGCCCACGAGGAGTCTGTTCTGACGCCAAGGAGAGATACCGTCTCTTCTTCCTGAGAAGCTCACGGAGGCACCCGGTTAGCCCGAGGTCACCCTCACTGTCCAGGCTCCCCACCCACACCTATCCTATAGGTGAAAACCCCAAGACGGGAAATGTGTGTCTAAACCTCTCTGTGACCCAAAGGAGGCCTGCAAGGAAACTGAGCCCTGCATGATGCAGGTCACACAGCTGGTCCTACAATGGCCAGAGGTAGCCAGGTAGCTGGAACTCAGACCTGCGCACCCTGAGTTCTATTTCATTCCACTACACTTTGCCTTCAGCTGATGCTTTTTTTCTTTTTCTTTTTCTTTTTCTTTCTTTCTTTCTTTCCTTTTTCTTTTTCTTTCTTTTCTTTTTTTTTTTTTTTTGAGATACTCTGTGGTCCAAGTTGGTCCTGACTCACAATGTAGCCCAGGCTGGCTTCGAACACAGGACAATCCCACCTCCTCCTCCTGAGTGCTGGGATTACAGGCAAGTGCCACCAAGCCAGGGCCTGGTACAAGCGCTTTCACAGCTGAGCTGCACGCCTCGGCTCCACTTGATACTTTTTAAAGTGTTTTATCTGGTTCTTAACAATTGTAGATGTCCTTTCCAAAATATGAACAAGAAAAAAAGTACAGGAATTGATTTATTGCCTTCTTTCCTTACTCCCACCGTTGACCCTAGGCATGTCCTGAGCCTGGCCTCTTCCCCCTCTTGCGGCTCAAAGGAGGCAGCCTGGAGGCGCACAGATGAGTTCAGCCCACTGATGTTTGTGTCCTGTTTCAGGGGCGGGGTTCCTGCTTCCCTTTGCAGCAGCCTTACGAGTGAGCACATGCGACTGCGACAGAGGCAGCACCGCCTGCCTGTGTCCACAGACTAGATAGCAGTGTCCTTCTAGCTCCGCCCTGGGTGGCACACTGCGGTGTGAGCTCAGAGCCCTGTCTCCTCTGCCTCTCCTCTCAGCGGGCAGGTAGGAAACGGGCATCCCGCGAGTCTGCACGTATGTGCAGGAAAACTGAGGTTAGGGCAGCCAGGGTGTCACAGCACCCAGTATGAGTCAGCAGCCTTTGTCCCTGCCACTGCCGCTGACGCCACAAGCAAAAGGTAGCTCACCCCTGGGGTTTGTTGTCCTACTGTGGTCAGAAATGGCAATGAGCATCAGGAGGACTCTGATAGATTCCAGATGACAAATCCAGTAGGGAAAGCTAGATACGTTCAGCATTGGCATGACCCCAGGATTAACCTAATCGGAGCAAATCCCGGGTCTTGTGTGGGAGCTACTGGGAAGCACCTTTATTTTATTTTATTTTTTTCCACTGGATATAAACCCAGAGAATGTAAGCCTGGAGCTGCAGGCCGCCATCTTGCCCCCTGTGGTAACTGGACACGAAGGCAGAGTCGGGGAGAGGACCTAGGAGAAGAAGACGGAATCCCTGTCAAGATGTTTGAGAACCTCCTCGTCGCGTCCCGCCCTAGGGAACGGAAATTCTACAAAGAAACGATAACTCTTTGGGGAACAGAAGCCAAGCCATCCATTGCTTGCTGTTAAAAGGATCACTACCTCCACGGGTTGCTGAGGGAGTAGGAGGGACACTATCCTGCCAGATAAGGCGGGTGGGTGGCACAATGGGTTGGGATGTGCGGGACACTTCCATGGGGCTGTGGAAACATACTGTGTCTTCAGCTGGTGACAGACATGCAGGTATTTCTCATGCTCTTCCTATGTCTTGAAATAGCTCACAATATATTTTTAATTTTCCCTGAAGAATGTAACATGTGTGTTGATATTAGTAAAGAATAAAATCTAAAGGCATGGACTATAAAAATGGCCAGTGTAGGAAGCCACATCGGAAGGTGTTCCTTCACTTCCTCCCTCACATGACAGTGAATTATCAAAATTCTTCCCCACTGACTCTTGTTTAGAATCAGGAAAAAAAAAAAATCTATCTTAATTTTGGAGGAAAGGGGGGAAGGGCATTGAAGTCCTATTCTGGAAACTTCAGAGTGTATTATATAATTACCAATTGCATTTTAAGCCAGGATTTGAATACACAAATGTAGAAACCATAAAGTTACCAAACATTCTTCAAGTCTTCGGAGTGCAGTAGGCATTCAATAAGGAAAAGACAAACAGCAGAGATGAGAAATTGTTTTCTGATCTGACGAAATCAGAGGACTTTTGTCATGACTCACTGAGGACACCCATGTCTTCGTGAGGTTCGTCAGTGACATTCAGTGCGTGTCTGACGGGCCTCGGAATTTACTAAGGTCTTTCGATCTTTTCTCATGTCACTCTCAATAAAGTCTGTGTCAGGCACATATTATTGCCCCATTTTGCAGATGAGGAAAACAGGGCTTCAAGGGGACACAGTAAGTCTCTTGGTCACACTCAGCCCAACTCCAGCCTAGGTGACTCCCGAGCTCACCCTTGCTGACCTCCAGGTGGCCTCTCCTGGCTGCCACTTGGGAGGAAGAAGATGATAAATGGCAGCTCTCGCCCAGGTTTCCATGGCTCGCACCTTAGGAGCCTCACAGTCCTAGGCGTTCTAAAAGTAAGCCAATCTCTTCCTTCCGGACCTTGGGCCAATTTTAAATATAGGCCCTCCGATCCATCTTTCTGGCTCTCTGATGTTTCCTCTACACTCCTGGACCACCGCGCCCAGTGGTAGTTTTCCTAGTGCCCTCTTCACTTCCAACAGGAGGCTGATTGGTTGCCCGTGTCGGACCCAGTGTCTGTGGACTTGCTCGTGGCCCTTCTTCCTGGGCATCCCTGACGCAAGTCCAGACAAGCCTCCCCCCGGTTAGTCCTTCCTGAGGAAGAGGGCCCTGAGGTGGCACATGGCCCTGATCACATTATTTGGAGGCAGCAGAAAGAAGAGAGAGATTGAGCTTTGGGCCCAAACAGACTTGCATTTAATCTTACTGTGCAATATTTCTAAGTCTTTTGATTCCTTGTGCTAGTGATAATAAAAGGGGGTTCAATAAATAACCTCAGGACAAGTGTTTTATCACCACGTTCCTGGGAACATTTAAGGAACTTTTGTTCTTTACCTTCCTTCTAGTTTTCATGGATTAAAAAGAGTTCTAAATCTTCACTGTATAGCTAAAGAATATCAGTATCAATTATGATTATGCTTATAATTACAAGCGTAATAGTTAAAAGTGTAAGTTTCTAGTACAGTTGTCCAAGTTTGAGTTTCAGCTTTAACACTTAGCTGCTTTGTTGCTTTATGCATTTGCTTAAACCCTCTGAAACTGTGTCTTCAACGGCAGAGTGACTTTTAAGATCATACATACTTACCTCATAGGTTAAGTTACTTGAAATAATTCCTGCCCCAGTCTAAAATCACAATTTCTATGGCTTTTATTATTGTGGTGCCATGCACGAAGCCCTGGTAAGGGCCAGGATGTGTGTGCTGTGTCTGGGAGGGGAGGGACATGGATTTAACCCCAGTCATTCAGCCCACCTCTGAGTTGGGGAAACTGAGACTCGACTTCCACAGCTAGTAGGTGACAGAGCCCGGATTGGTGCCAGCCAGGCAACACTAGAGACCCCTTTTACCCCACTGTTAGGTTATCTCCCCCAACCAACTTCCAGCCATTCTCCAAGGAGCCCCCCATGGCTCCTTCTCAATTTCCTATTCTGATATCTCGGGGACATTTCCACATTAATCTTACTTTCCTTGGCTATTTGTATTCCGTTACCTTGTCCATCTTATATCACAAGACGTGATTAGTCAGAAATTATGCCTAAAGGAAATGTTCCAGAACGTTCCGGAACCTCCACCAAAACTGACCCTGACTTCAGTCATGAATGATAAACTGTTTATCAAGAGAGCAGACAGCAACCTATTGTTGAAATATAAAGGAAAAATGACCAGGTTAGAAGGCCTCCTACAAGTCTCGGGTGGCGGGGGACTGCCAAGTAAGCTGGTGCACACGTGGCCCTCAGTAAACAGGATGGTACAAATCCAAACTGCTGACAGGTCAGCCCTGCTTGCTGGGCACTGAATCCACTGAGAGCAAAAGTGTGTCGCCACACACATAGGTATGCACCCACCTAAAACCCAGCAAAAACCAAACACCGTGACAGCTACCAGTCTCCTATGGACAAGGAAGAGGTGCCTCTGAGTTGGCAACTCCATGGTCGCCACCCTGTCCCCAGACCAGCCAGAAATGCTGGAGAAGCTGCTCTGCCCAAAGGCAACAGAGAACTCCTGCCCTTTAGGGAAAATAAACAGATAAAAGAAAAGAAAACCACACCTCGCTCTAAATTCTACTTTTCCCCCCAAAACTGCACTTTTCCTTCAAAGACTCTTTCCCTTTAAGAACATAGGCCTTTCTGGAGGACTGAGATGGAAGAGGCAGGGATGATAAATCTACCAGCCACAGCAGCCCTTCCATCAGCCCTTTAATGAGAACCACGTGGAGGTGGGGGAATGGAGGCCGGAGGAGCAGAGTTCAACTCCCCCCTCCCAGTTTTCTGATGTGGACGAGGATTTGTTGTGTGTCTCAAACATCCCAGCATTCCTAGCGGGAGGTAGCAGACAGCAGAAGTCCCACTGTGGCCGGTAGACAGCAAGTCAGCCCTGGAACAAAGGCCTCCTGTGAGGAGGAGCGGGGTGGGGGTTGGGTGTGGCCTCACTCCTGGCAGTCCACAGGGCTTAAAAGTCCACTGCTCTGCCTATCTGCCCACTTCCGGTGGGTGGGTGTGTGGGTTTAGGCCAGAGAGGTCAAGGCCAGATCCAGGTGCTACAGCCCTATCCCCTGCATGAAAGGAGAGAAAAAAAAAAAAAAA